>CAEMYA010000648.1:326156-343803 GCA_903131615.1 Diplodus sargus | reverse complement strand
TACATGTAGAGTTATCAGCGGGTCGGGCCGGCCCGACAAACCCGACCGGACCCTCAGGCTCAGGTCCGGTCAGGTTAACGTGGGGGCGCTGCAGACAGTCCATGCCGGTGTGTCGCGCTGCGTTGGGTTCAGGCTTAAAAACCCGCAGGTTGGGTTGTAATTCAGGCCCGTTGAGAACTCTAATTACATGAAAATGATGAGCAATGGCGATCGATTAGTATCAATGTTAATTGGTGTTGCATCCCAAAATCTGGCAGCCACGGCACCTTATTCTGATAAAATAGCAAACGGTCAAGGCCGAGAAGTGTTGGATGAGCAGCAAGTGTCCATTTTAGGCTCCATCATGGCATTTTAGATATTTAGGTTAAAGGTGTGTTGAAAGGATGCATAGTAGTTTGAATTTGTAGCAAGCCTCTATGCTGTGGTTAAACATGTTTTAAAAAACTGATTTTAAAACTGCTAAATGAGAAGTAAAAGCTTTGCAATTTATACACTAAAGTAAGTGTAAAGAAAATATAAAAGTATTATTAGCAAAAGGTATGCCCACAATGAACAAGATGAGTAAGACAGTGTTAAATGCTTTTAAGACATAGTTGCTTTGTATGAGTTCATAAAGCAGCCCTGTCTTTAGCCTGATTTAACAGTGTTTCAGCTTTTTAAAGGAGGGAGCACCTTTTAACCTGAAGAATTAGAATTGAGCTGCTATATCAGAGGAATACAGAAAATACATATTAGAGATGATTTCAACAAAAAGGATAAAATAATCAATTGAACTACACAGAGCAGACAAAAGTGGTGGACATAACAAAGGACACTAAACCTCTGAGATTTAGGATGTTGATGATACATTATGCTTGAAATAGAGAAGGAGTTAGAAATATGTGTTGAGTAAATTTACTTATTTGCTTTCCACAATGATTTTTTTGATAGACTTCTAAAGTAAACTGTAAATTTCTAATAAGCCTAAAGTTAAAAAGTTATGTTGTTTTTTTCCGCTTGTGCTCCGCTAATTATGAGGGGCCGTTCTAAGCCAAAAATGCCAGGGCCGATTTTTTGTCCCAGTCCATCCCTGCTCTCAAAGGAATGCTTAAGCATATACTGTTACATGACCAGCAGAGCCAGAAGACACATACAATACAAGGTTATTCATTATACAACACGGGCTTGCAAACTCATGCTACACTCTGTATCTTTTTTAAATCTGCGTCAGGGTGATGTAAGCAGCAGCAACAAGATGGTGATGATAATGTAGTCAGCATTCTCATTTTAAAAATTCGAAAGGTGGGAAACACTCTTGATCAACTTTGACCGTGAGTGAGCACCACGCATCAATGTTAGTAGACCTCTCCTTGTCCAGCTGTAGTTCTGTACCCTGTCAGCTCACAGCCCATCGAGTACAGCAGCATGATTGCAGCATATTTTTACTCTTACTTTAGTAGATTTTTACAAATAAATCACTTTCTTTTGGATACATTCATATTTATTTTTCTCTGTTGATGCGCATTTCTTTAAGAGGCTGTTGGTCAGCTGGTTCAAGGTCTGCTGGCACTCTGTTTACCAAAGCCACCACTCCACTCCACTCTGTCCACAACAGGATTAATGCTGACGCTACAGTAGGAATAACACTTGTAGCCCATATTAAACAGTAACAGAGTACAATGGGCTAAACATCAGAGAATGTGCTGACACAAAAATTCAAGAATTGGTGTAGCCTGATGGAGAGACAAAAAATTATAATAAACTACTTTTATTTATTTCATGTGATCATGATGAAAATGTTTTTGTCACCCTCTTGCCTTAGACGCTCGATCCAAAAAACTTCACATGTTGATGGGGGGAAAAAAAAATAAAAAACTTTTACCAGGGTGAAAAACCATGGAAGAAACCTCAGGAAGAGCCACAGAAGAGGATCCTCTCCCAGGACAGACAGACCCTTAATAGATGTCACATGTACAGAAAAGAACAAGGTATCTGTGTCAGGTTTCAGGGGTGATGGGGGAACTCAGACGCTTGGCTATGGCTTGGAAAAAAAAAGGTTGCTAGCAGCAATTTGACATGCCCTGCTAGCTGGATTTGTCATGAAGTCTTGGTACCAGTGAATTATTGCCAAACCATCAACTGCTGGGTCCATTTTAGGTCTGGTCATTCTGTCAGGTTTCAGGGGTGAAGGGGGAACTCAGGAGGAAGGGGAAGGGTGGACCCAAATGCAGTTACACACGGAAGGTGAGATCAGGGAAAAACAAGGCGAGCTTTATTTTTAAAGCTGATGAACAAAAAAACAAGGGTTCCAGGTACAAAAACTGGTTGCAAAGTAGCAATGAAAAACAGCAAGACAAAGTAGCAACAAAAAGGGCAAGACAAAGTACAAACCAATAATTAAAGTTCCACTTAAAAGGCAAAATGCAAAACTCAAAGTCCAAAAACACATACCATGGGAAACGAGGAACAGACGCATGAACTGGAGCATGGAGCATGGAGCATGGAGCATGGAGCATGGATGAGACAGGGGCTGACAAAAACACAATGACCAGACAAGGAGTGAAGGGAACACAGAGACTAAATACACAGACACTGATGACAAGACGAGGAACAGGTGAGGTGGACCAACAGGTGAGATAACGAATGGGACATGGAAATCAAATACAAGAAACCACAATACAGAACCAGACAAGAACACAATGAACAAGAATCTACAGTCATGACAATCTGGATGACAACACATTCTGATTTTTTAGTTTACTTAGCTTAGATTGAACAATGATTAATTGTTTCTCATTATGTGAGTTGAGGAATGCAGACAGAGTGAGACTCACAGCTTCAGGGGTCCTAGAATAGTTTTCCAACTGTGTGAGTGCTAAAGGTTAGCAGGCGGCAGACCATCATAAAGCACTAAACCTGGCCCACACGCCAAATGGTGGGAGATGCCCTAACGTTTATGTTCCCGTAGAAGGACAGAGGGGTCAGTTTGGGGAGAAGACCTTAGGTTGACCACAGCCAAGCTAGATGAGTTATGGAGAGGAGGCAGGGAGACAGGTCAACTCCTCTTTTTGTTTATTGGCTAATTTACCAAAATGACCAATTAGAAGAAGTGGGTAGGTACTGGAAAAAGGGACTCTAAAAGCCCTCGCATAGGAAGGAAAGAAGGGGTGGCATTTGGTGGATCTACAAAGATCGAAGGACTCAAATTGGATTTCCGAGAGAGCAGAGGCATTTGAAGCATTTTGGCATTGCTTTTGCCATAGATTTGAGAAAATCAGAATATGGCCATTTCTGAATAAGATGCTGGCATTGAGGTCTGTTTCAATAAAGATTGCATCGTTCCACCCAGCCTTGCCTCCGCAGAATTCTTTCATCAACATACTCACTGACACCTTTGAAGAAGAGAGCCCAGAAACCATGCGTCACGTTTGCTTTGTGTCTGGTGCAGAAGAAACGGTAAAAAAGGGCTTTTGTCACGAAAATGTCCAAGCAGCAAGTTTGGTTGTAGAGGAACAGGAAGTTGTGGGAGGGACTTCGGCAGATGAGTGACAGGCAACGACGGTCGGAGTACTGACAGCGATATTGAGAATTGAGATTTGTGACATTGAGCGTGTTTGGAAAGTATAGTTAGTGTGTTATGTAGTGTTCGGTTTAGTGTGTAGTGGAGTAGTTTTTTTAGGTGAGCTTCCTCACAAAAAGCATTTCAGTTTAGATTAGTTTTTTTTAGGTTAGACTACTGCTTCAGCACTCTCAGCAGGAGAGTTTTACCTACTGTGATTTTACCTTGTAAGAGGGCACTGCATAGTAAAAAATACTTGATTTGTTGTTGCAGATTTTTCCATATTGTCAAATTAAAGCATTTCTGTCCTAAGGTAAAGTTGGCTCTTTGTTTGATCTGAACAGTAAGTATGACCCTGCTGTCTGTAAAAATACCCCATGACCTCTTCCTCTGCTTTATCCCCTTGTTGTACGTTTTCCAACAGATGTACCAACAGATGAGCAGTCATCTGTTGGTGTAATGCTTAGAGATGCTGTCTGGCTGGTTTACCCTTTGGTTTTGATTTCCACGTAGAAAAGATTCTGACCTGCGCACAGAAGCTGAGCAAGCCATGACATCCTTAGCAGCAGTCCAGCTCTCTAAAGACTGTGTTTGCTGTTCGAGTCAGTTTCTGAAACTATTAGTCAGGTAATTTCAGTCCCTGTCCCCCTCCACAGGATAACAATAAAAGCTAATGGATGGATAAATGAGGACTAAGGAAAACATATTTTGGGTTAGGGTTTGTATATATTCTCATAAACACTCAAATCATTGTGTATGCTTTTTGTTGGTGTTTCTCTTTCTGCCCCATGTAATTCACTGCATGAAAAGTGGGATTTTCGTCAGTATGCAGCACTGTAAATTGTCGTGGAATTTCAGGTTTGCGACAATTCACAGCAATTTGCAGGCAACACCGAAAACTGACGTAAATTATCTAAAATTGCCGTGGGCCTTGCTTGGCAGTTGTCCCCCCATGATCCCCCTCCCCTTGATTCTAGGGGAGGCTTTAACATGTAAATGACAGTGCTTTGAGCTATACAAATGCAAATCAGGGTAGCAGGGGGAGTTTTACCCCAGGTGACCTTTTTCTAAAAGGTATTAACTTCATTTTAAGAAAATCTCTGGTATAAATAGATCAGGCCCAGTATAGCCTAATTATAGACTTCTACATTTTAGCTTGAATTGATTTGTTTAATGAAAACATGCTAGATTAATTACTGTGTATGTCATTAGCAATGGCCAATGTTATGTAAAAAGATTATTTATTCTTTTGTTTCTCTCCTGAGACCAAGTTAAAGATAAAGCGCCAGTTGTTAAGTTAAAATGTGCACGACATATTTTGAGATAAATAAGATATTGAAATGTATAAATAGTTTCTGTTTAAAATGTGTGACATTAAAATATAATTTCATGGGTTCTGAATGTTTAAAAGAAGTTCAAGTAATTCTTATTAAATGTGAGAGCTCATGACCTGTAAGAGTTTATACACTTCCGGGTTGACCGGAGCGTCATTGACGAGGAAGAAGGAGCAGAGACTTAATGGCGTCGAGCAGCTAACAGTTGATTGTGTGTGTCCGTCAGTATCGTGTTTTATCACTAACGGACAGTGAACTGTTGTTGGACGACGTGCTGTGAGTGTGTGAGTTGGACTCTCCATCGCAGTTGAAGTGTTTGTGTTTTATTGGACACGAAGCAAGTTCGGCTAAGCTAGCTAGCCGGAGCTAAGCTAGGCTAGCAGGAGCTAGGTTAGCGGCCCGGCCATTGTTGAGAGGAGGCCTGCGCTGACGGGGGAGCTTTGTCGGGTCGACACGGAGAGTGCCAAAGAAAAAGTAGTGGTTTCATCCAATACTGAGTGAGGATATTCAAGCCAGCCTACACATTCTCTGGCCATGCGTGGTTTTGCTGCTATTCATATGCAAATTAGAGCCTTTCGCACCTCTAGGAGCTCCACATACGTCATGGTTCATTTCCGGCAATTGGTGGCACAGTGAACGCGGCGTTTGCAGGCTGTAAATTGTCGTTAACTGCCAAAAATTTAGGGAGATTTTTCGGGCGTTTACGGGGACGAAAATCCCACTTTTCATGCAGTGATTTGTCATACTGTTCCCAGACATACATATTTAACGTTGTAACTAGTGTGTATTTCAAAGAAGTGAAAGACAAAAATACCCTTCTGAGGTCTAATAGAGGCAAAGTGAATATGCATGAGTGAAATTAAGATTAGATTAAGATATTAATAAACTCTCAAAACTCTTGATTTGAACACATTCCTACACGCAATAAATAAGAGTCTTTTCCGCTCAAGGTTCAAGTTTCATAGTTAATTTTTTCACAATCCAGAATGAAATAAAAAAGATGTACTCCCTTTATCCTACAATAACAAACATATTTTCTAATGGTGGAAAGTCGAGGATGAGTTCAGGAGTCTCACAGTATGGGAAAGCTGCTCTGTAGTCTGGTGGTATGGCAGCACTTACTTCTGTATCTGTTGACAAGTTCATGGAGAGGACTCCTTTTTGCAGCATATTAACCTCCTGAGGTAAACACCTTAGCCTTTGCACACAGAGGCGCTGCATTATGGCTGCAGCGGCAGCTCGCCAATTCTCTGCGGTTGCACAGAACCAAGCAGCTCCAGCTTAAACATGCACCAGTGTTTAATTCACACAGGCATGACGGTACACGTCATGATGATGATGTCTGTGTTTTTTTTCATCTCGTTTCCCCCAGTATCCTCCTGCTAATCTAAAGGACTGTGAAGAACTAGAACATTGTACAGACAAGCAGCTTTTCTTAACCACAGCTATATTTGTATTAGTCTTCACTTCCTATAGAGCTTTATGAAGCCATTATTATATTTTCTATTAATAAGTGTGAATACTGAAGGCATTCACATTATTGTTCTTCCTGAATGTATTATTCTTTTTCCATATGTTTTTTGGCTTGCTTCTACTCCTACAAATCTTAAGCTATTGAAACCATTCAAATATCAAAATGTTCAGCTTTTTAAGGACATGATGGCATCTATTTTTCTTTCTTTCTATTTTTTTATTCTTTTGGAAATACTACGCTTTTTCTGCAAAACTTTTCCCATTCATCCTTATAGGGATTTTTTCAAATTTCATTCTGCTATAACTTCAGCATACCTTCAGCTATTGAAACCGTTCAACTATTAAAATGTTCAGCTTTTTCATCTCTTTCAGCCTCTTTTCAACTTTTCAACTTTTTAAGCAATTCAGCCTTTTCAAAAAAAAAAATCTAACATTGACGCAAATGGGAAAATCTTCAAATCCTTTTCAAAACTCATCGCCTTTCATGACGGCGTTCAGCAACTCCTCCTGTAACTCACCAAACAAATATTTTGGTGATGATCATCACATTTTTTTCAAAAACCGCAAGAGTTTGGGAGGCGTTTTCCCATTCATTCCTTATGGGGACATTTTCTTCTTTGTCTCTGCTCCTGCTGCAGCATGTCTGCAGCCATTTTAAGCTCTTTCTGACTTTCTACCTTTCAGCCCTTTTCCACCTGTTTAAGCTCTTTCTGCCCTCTTACTCTCCAATTTATTGGCCTTTTCAGTCTTTTTTCACCTTTTAAGCTCTTTCTGCCCTCTTACTCTACAACTTTTTGGCCTTTTCGTTCTTTTTTCACCCTTTTTAAGCTCTTTCAGACCTATTACTGTACAGCTTTTCAGCCTTTTCAGATATTCATCTATCGGCCTTTTCAACTCCTTCAAACATACCGCTTCATGTTCAGCTATGAAAATGTTTAACTTTTTAAACTCTTTCAGCCCTCTTCAACTTGTCTGTCTCTTCATCTTTTTAAAATATTCATCTTTCTGCCTTTTCAGCTTCTTTATATGTTCAGCTTCATGTTCAACTACAGAAACTGTTCAGCTATCAACATGTTCAACTTTTTAAGCTCTTTCGGCCTTGAACTTTTCAACTTTTTCAGCTTTTCGACTTTTTCAGCTTTTCGGCAGTACATTTAGCAGATTTTGCTTCATACTTCAGCATTCACAGTGTATTTTCACAGGAAATGCAATTTTTCTAGTTATATTTTGGTATTCTCTCATGAGTTAACCTTGAAGCACATACGCTGGCAACAACAGTAGGTCAAATGAAGACCCCTGGGGAACATCACAATTCAACAGTTACAAAGCAACAGATGTATTCCAATGCAACAGAGAAACTTAATGTTGAAAAGATATGAATGTAACAGCACTAGGATCAAGACAAAGCAGTTTTATTTGCAAGTTTAATTACTGCCTTGCTGGTATGGTTTGTGGATGGCTTATCCGAGAGTTTGCTCATGCTGGGATATGGAGCCTGTTCAACTGATATTTCCTGTGATCTGTGGTTATACAGAAAGTGCTATCAAAACTGAGAATTGAGGATAGGACTGCACAGAGATGTACTATTATTTCAAGGTGATATATAGATTAATATTGTGCTGAGCCATAGAAATACACCAATCGTCCACAATATTAGTTTAGTTTAGTTTATTAGTTTATTATATCAAAGACAATCCCAGTTAATCAACTGCATCAACAACAGTATTGTTTTGTCTCTGTGTTTGGGACTCTTGGATGATGTTGTATATTTTTGCCACCACTTTTGCACCAAATTCAAGGGCAAATCCTTCCATTAATACACCAGCTGGCAGTTTCTCCCCAAATAACTTTTCACTAAGCAGTGCTTACACAACAGCCTGATTGGGAGGGGAATAGCTGTGTGTTTCTTTATTTGGCTCCTCATTCAGTGGAGACAGCAGTGTTGGGGCTGAGATCAACACTGACATGGCTTGAGTAATGGCACCCTGCTTTGAACAGGAAACTCATAAAGCATCATATCACACCTTGTATCTCTTGGTAACTAGGATGGATATCTCCCTCGGTGGCATTCAAGCTAACAGTGGATTTTGGCTCACAGGAAAGAATTCTGCTGGAGCTCATATCTGCTGTGAAATTCTTTATTTTCACTAGGGCTCAGTGGAGAAAACACTCACAGGTCCAAAACTCATAATAAGTGAAAAATGGATGGAACTGAAGATGGAGTTTGAAATAAAGAAAAAAGACTGTGTATACTTTAGGGGTAATTATAAAAAGGATTAAGAAAATTGACTATCCACTACGGTGATTGATGAGCTGGTTAAAATGCCTGTTAATTATGCCTGTATTTTCTTAAACTCCAAAATTAATTAGGCTTGTGTAAAACCAATGCATTTTCACACCCAATTCATAATTCTAACTCAACCCTCATTAACTCTTTAACTGACAGAGTTGTTGGCACCAGTGAGGATGGCTGTGGTGTCTTCCTAAACTTCACATTGTTCTAGTATTATTAGTGGGGTTTTTTTCCGCGCAGCGGTACATTTACGACATACTCTGCGACGGACAAACAGACCGGCAAAATGGAGAGGAAGAAGTGCTCGAAAGTCTGGTTATACTTCACAAAACGCAATGAAAATGCTGCCATATGCAATCAGTGCAAGACAGTGATATCTTGCAAAGGTGAGAATACCTCCAACATGCAGAAGCATTTGTCCACGAAGCACGGTGTTAAACAAGAATGCTATGTGTTTGACCGTTTGCGGACTGGGGAGCTGCTACTGCTGAGTGCCAAACAAGCTCCTCCGGTCACAATGGTAACGTAACTTTCACATAAAATATCCTGCATTAGCACGCTGTTGCTTTGCTAATGCAAGCAACATGCGCAGTTTGTTATGATCAGTTTGTGATCCGAGCTACATCAAAATATTCTCCGGTTTCATGCATTTTAGATGATGATAGCTCTCAGGCAGCTGGCTCCTCGACATCGGTGCAAGTTACTCCGTTAGCGCTTGCTGCTCAGGGGTGGAATGAGGAGAAGAAGGAAGAATGTCACCGTGCAGTGAACAAGTTTGTGGTTAAAGGCTTACATCCTTTCTCCACTGTAGAGCAACCCCATTTTCGGTAGGAGATCCATAAAGTCTAGACCTAGTATGTAAGTTTATTGCAGCCCATTTTAGCTCATACGCTTATCTACAGTTAACTTTTAAAAATAACATCACAGCACGTGTTTTTCTGGTGGCTGATACATCATTAGAATTATAATTATGTAAAGTGACATGTTGTTTCTGTCCGAACCACTGTAGTATTTCATTTACAAATGATTTTAGGGAGATGACGAGGGTCTTAAATCCCAAATATAACCCCCCATCATCAAGGGAAGCTCTCGCAAACCAACTTATCCCAGTCTGGTTCCAGGTGGAAAGAGAGAATTTGCAGTCCAAGCTGAAAGATGTGAAAAAAGCGGCCATCACAGCAGATGGATGGACAAGCCTTGCCCAAGATCATTACATAACAGTCACAGTTCATTTTGTAAAACAGGGAAAGATCATAGGTAAAGTCCTAAGGACTAAGGCAGTATATGAAGCCCAGACAGGTGCTGTTGTGGCCGAGGAGATTAATGACAATTCAGCCTTAGTGACAAGGTTGTGGCAGCAACGGTGGATAATGCCAGTAATATGAACGTGGCAATGAAGCAGCTGCCATTGATCAAAATTGGATGCTTCGCGCACCCTAAACCTTGCTGCCCAGAAGATCCACCAGTGCAGCGCTGTCACCAATTACACCTATATATATATATAAATATATATATATATATTGGCTCTATAACACACACTAAGTTTGTTATAAGGTCATCAACTGACTGACCCTACCAATGCACCTCATATTCCAGTGGTCAAGGTTCAGTAAAGGATGTGGTGATCCAGAAAATTAATTTAGTAAAATTTCTGATTTTCTGAAGAGACATGATGAGTTGGTGAGGGCCAACCTGCAATGTTGTTTTTTAAAATGGGGATTGAGATTATTAGAAAGCAATGGGTGTGGGCATTTTGATGTGCATTACACACCACCAGTGGATGCTCTTAAGGCTAAGGCTTCTTTTGATCACTTATTTACATAACAATTCAGGGTCACACTTCATTTTACAGTACGTTAATAAGACGTAACAAGCCCTAATTTGTATCAAATTAGACAAAGACAATACGCCAATAAGATGCAACAAGCCGTACTTTGTATGAAATTAGACAAAACAATATGCTAATAAGATGTAACTATGGATAGAGGAGGTGGACCCAAACACAGTTAAACAGGGGACATGAGGCAAGATCCGGGGAAAACAAAAAGCGAGCTGTATTTGAAGCCGAATACAAAAACCCCAAAACAGGCAAAACAAGGTGAAAAGCAAAGTAGCAAACAAGAACAAGACAAAGTACAAACCAATAATCAAAGTTTAACTCAAAAGGCAAAATGCAAAACTCAAATCCAAAAACACATACCATGAGGGAACAAGGAACAGACAAGAGCAGGCACATGGACACAGACAGGGGAGACAAAGGCTAAGTACACATACACTGATGACCAGATGAGGAACAGGTGAGGAGAAAGAGGAGGGAGGAGACCAGGTGTGGTAATGAGTGGGGGAGGAGCACAGAGGAGAAACGGTCCAAACAAACAGGAGGGTGGGGGTGAGGACTGGGACCCACTGGAGGCCACGGATGTGGGCCGGGACCCACTCGAGGCCGACGGCAAACACGAAGGCGTTCTGGAGGCCGACGACGAAGACGATGACGAAGGCATTCTGGAGGATGACGGCAAGACGAAGGCGCTCTGGAGGCCAGCGGCGAAGGTGTGGGCTGGGAACCACTGGAGACAGGCAGCGAAGGTGTGGGCTGGGACCCACTGGAGACCGGTCGCGAATATAGCTTTCTTTTTTTTCCCTTTTCTTTCTTTCTTCATCAGTAGGTGTCTTGTTGTTTTGAATGTGTAGGTTGTTGAGCCAAAACAGCAGTGTTCGTTCTGGGGACGTGACTTTTCATACATCCGTGAGGCTTTGGTGCAGTTTCCCTTAGTTAGTATGTAGGACGAAATACAGCGGCTCATGGAGCTCGTGTCACAGCTGAGCAACTTCGTCAGGAGCAGGCTGCTTCTCTGGGGGGCTCCCTACTCCTCCTCTGTTGAGCAACATCTCCAGCGGCTGGAAATGGTGCTTGGCCGCCTCCAGAAGGAGAACCTCAAGGCAAATCTCAAGAAGTGCGCATTTTTTCCAAAAGGAGGTCGGCTATTTGGGGCATGTCATTTCAAGCCAGGGAGTTTCCACGGACCCCAAGAAGATTGAGGCTGTGGCTAGCTGGCGGCGCCCCAGTCAGGTTTCAGAGTTGCGTTCCTTTCTGGGCTTTGCCAGCTACTACCGGCGCTTTGTAAGTGGCTTTGCCAAACTTGCAGGTCCTCTGCATCGGTTAGTGGCTGAGCTGGCAGGCGCCAAGCCAAAGAAAGGGTCAGGTCAGGCTCTGGGTGCTGCATGGACACCTCAGTGTGAGGAGAGCTTTGAGGCCTTGAAATCAAGGTTGGTCTCCCCAGTGCTAGCTTATGCTGACTTTTCGCCCCCGTTTATCCTGGAGATTGACGCCAGCTATAGTGGCCTTGGGGCTGTCCTCTCTCAGGAGATGGACAGCTGTGTTAGACCGGTGGCCTACGCCAGTTGAGGTCTTCGGCCTACTGGTCTTCGCAATATGGCAAATTACAGCTCTATGAAGCTGGAATTCCTTGGGCTCAAGTGGGCCGTGACAGAGAAGTTCTGGGAGTACTTATTGGGGCATAAGTGCATTGTCTTCACCGACAAAAATCCTCTAAGCTATCTCCAGTCTTCCAAACTAGGAGCCACTGAACATTGGTCGGCTGCCCAACTTGCTAGTTTTGATTTCGATATTAAGTACCGGCCCGGCCACAGAAACAGAAATGCGGATGCACTTTCACGTCAGCATGCATCTGAGTCCCACCAACTTTCCGAGTCCTTACTGGGCACCTCAGTCCCCATCAGCCTCCATCAAGATCCACCTCCAGCTCCTTTGACATCAGCCATCCAGTCCGTGGTCTCAGTTCTTCCCTCCCACTCTGTTGCTGATCTTCGTGCCTTGCAGGAGGTTAACGCCCTTCTGAAGCATGTACTTGTGTTCTGGCGGCAGAGTCCTCCTACCTCTGTGGAAAGGCAACATTTCCCAAGTCAGCCTTGGCACTTTTTCGGCAATGGGGCCATCTAGTGGAGAAAGACAGTGTTCTTTTTCGCAAGGTTTTCCACTCAGATGGGGGGGAAGAGTTTCTCCAGTTCATCTTGCCTGCCGCCCTTAAGCAGGAGACTTTGAGTCAGCTTCATCATGAACATGGCCACCAGGGCATACAGCGAACCACTGATTTGTTCCAGCAACGCTGCTATTGGCCAGGAATGTCTTCGGACATTGAACTCAACTACACTTTTATATGAGGAAAAGCAGAGCGGCTAATTACTGGTTAGCTAGCAAGGCAAGGCAAAAAAGAAAGAAAAGGGGTTAGAGGCAAGGCAGGGCAAACAGCAGCCCAACGCCAGACAAGCTTTAAAAAGAAACAAAGTCAACTGTTAGTGACAACACCTAACCACACTAGCAGACACAATAGCATTTAGCTTTTAGCACTGGTTACCTGTGTCCCACACACATCAGTGCGTGAAGCTGTTAGAGGCTATGGCGGCAGCAGCAGCTAACCGGACGGACACACACATACACACCATCTTGGCCCAACGCGCCAACCCACAACAGAGGACCTTCAGCACAGCATCGTATTACATCTTCATGTCACGAGACAGTGCTCCATACCTGCAGAACTCACATGGCACATACGCGCCTGCACACTACGGCATGGTGGAGCTGCAAGCCGGCAGCACTCACTTCGACAGAGGAAAGAGAGAGACCAAGCCACGTTCTCTTGTGTTCCCGTTTTTCCATTTCGTTTGCTATTTTTTCAAAAACAGAGCGGTTACGGTATGATCCTTCTAGTTTTGCTTGCTTGCTCACTTTCCCTCCACTGACTTGCTCCATCACCGTTCTCCATTTTGAGTTTAGAGTTTACTAAAAAGAAGGTTTTTGAAAGACTCACGGTTGCTGCTGCACCTCCAGCAGGTTTTCATGTTAAATTAATTAAATGAATACTTAATACACAAAATGACATGTACAGACTACGCATAACCATACTCCATGTTTTGGCTGCAATGCTTTTGAGAACATTGTTTGTGTACACAGAGTTTACTAAAAAGCAGGTTTTTGGACAACTCACGCTAGAACTGATGTGGTTTGACTTTAGTTAAGGTACCGTTTTCTTCTAATGATCAATAAATGACTCTTTCACTGAAAGTGAAACTATGTTAAATAAAGCCCAAATAAAGGTATTTTCCTCTGTCTCTGTGTGTTTTGTAAAACTATTATAAAGGCCACGCTTGACATATGGCAGTACATTCATCTAATTAAGCTATAGGCCGATGTTAGTCATTAAATGCAGAATTTGGTAGTGAAGGTAGAATAGCGTCCATTGTAAAATGGTGTCTAATAGTGTATTAGGATCTCCGATTTGGTACGTTATTACAGTATAATTTGGTATGATAGTGTCTAAGTATAGTGGCCTATATTATATTTTAAGTAGACTTTATATGCGGTTTGTGATTACAGCATAATTTGGGTAGGCTATGGTTTCTAATTACAGTATAATTACAGTATTGGTTAAAAACTAGACAATGTTATAGTCCGTTTTTAACCTGGGTTACACCTTCGCCCCCAGAACAGTGACTGGATGGTATCTAGCACTGGGTGGCCAGGTTTTGCATATTGAAGTCGATCCAGAGATTTTCTGGTTCTAACCGAATGTCTCACAGGAGGATTACTGTCACACTCCATGTTGGAGCTTTAAAGGGAGATGTGTGGGTCATAAACTGTAGGAGAAGAGGGTCTTTCCTCTGAAGCATCATCTGCTGGGAAGTTTAAGGGGCCGTCCAGACGAAAACGCTCTTTTGCACATGTATTGCATCGTTTTGGCCGACCGTCCACATGGATCCTGAAAACGCAGCGCCTCAAAACGCACTTTTTTGAAACTGGGTCTCAGGGTGGAGAAATCCGAAAATGCAGCCCGCCCATTTTCATGTGGACGGCAAATCTGCATACTTTCCAAAACGATGACGCCATCGCTCCCCCCCTTAACCTCTAGCCTCCGACCTCTCATAACAACAACAACAACAATGGCGGACTACTGCTTGTGTTCGTGCCGAAGAAGATATTGAGCCGATCTTCCAACTTACTCACTTTGCAGTTGAGCGCAGCAGCAGTTCGACCTCATTATTGGTCCAGACAAATAATTCTGGTTTCCCTGCAAGTTTCTCCGTCTACTGTCCTCCACAATGCGCATGCTCCGTCTCTTCTTCTCCGTTTTAGGTGAATTTCAAGTACCACCTGTAGGCCTGGAATATGAACTACAGCGTTTCCGGTAATTTTCAGTGGATCCGTATGGACGCAAATATTCTTGAAACGATGCCAAGGAAGACGGAGGAAAAAAAGATTGTTTTCGTACGTGTGGACGGCCCCTAAATTGAATTCCACTTATGCATCTCAGCTAAATCTGAAATCTCAGGACTGTCAGCTACAGGAGGTAAAGCAAACAGATTCTAAGCAGTGCCCTCTGCTTCAGGGTTTGCAACTCTGGTGGTGTGTTCAGGGGTTTATAAATGGGTAGGAGTTACGCTGCAAGGTGCCATATTAGACTCATTTAGAATAGTGAAGCTGATCCATTGTACTTGGATGCGGGGATCCTGCACCAATTCTCTGTGGTTTTCCATTTGTACAATCCATTGAGAATGCCAAGTGTTGGGTCCTTTGTTCAGACGCCAGATCAGATGCTAGTTAGCCAGAGTAGAGGGAGTAGTAGTAGTAGTAGTGACCCCAGTCTGACCTGGATATATATACTTGGAATTGATCCCTGGCTTGGTTAATAACTAGACAATGTTATAGTCACTTTTTAACATGGGTTACAGAAGCACGTCTTGTTTTGTTAAAAGAGAGAAATTTAAATTGAATAGAAAAGGGGTTTCATTATGTTTTCTTTCTGTTTATCCGTGAGGGTCGCGGGATGTTGCCGCTTTTTTTTTTCCCCTAAGGGGTTGCGTGGCTTACTGGGGCTAAATCCAGTTTACTAGATGGGTGTAGAGTGACATTTAAGTGACAATAATGCAGGAACTGGTGTTCTAGGCATGGGGCCAACAGGAAATACACAATGACATGCAAAAGCGAATTGTTCTTTCTTGTGGGACCACTTAGCACTTTCTGATCACAGACATTTGCAGTACAAAACAGAACAAAGCCACGTTTTAACAAATGGCCCCTGCATGAGCAGACTATTGTAGACCTGAATATCTCCTCCTCCTCTGACATTTGCATGACAGCTCACATTCCTCATTTGCCAAACTTCAAGCCAAAGAGGAGGGAGAATATCCCACTGAGCAACTCAACTGGTTGTTCCACCTGAAATGACAGATGTTATCATGGTGGAAAGCCATCTATCTAGTACCTCTGATCAATACATATAATAAGAGCAATAACACCTCCACACTTTCTCCTTACAGGTCCCCCCTGTTGTGGGAGCTGCCTCTGATCAATGGCTCTTCAGTATGCTACAGTATGTATTGGTCTTCTTCTACACTGGACTGTTGTTGCTGTGTGAAGCATATTTATTGCAGAGTAGCATAACTGGTATCAAGTGAAAGAAATTAACCATACATTTTTGGTTCAGTGGCATAAAAGTTAAGTACCTTTTCATTCCAGCTTTGACCCAGAAAATATGAGTAGAAATCACTCAGCCATGGTGATTGAGTGACAGCTGGTATTGATTTCATGATGGCTGTAATCCCAGATGCTAGAGATTTATAAGCACTTGAACCCAACAGATCGAAATTCTAAACCAATCAGCAGGTAATCTTTGTTTTATACCTGTTGACCGCATTGAGAGCTTTTCAGCTTCAAATGTATACAGCTCATTAAGTACATGCAGTGTAGCTAGAAGGAATGATGTTAAAACCTCGCGCTTGTAAAATATTCATGCCTCACCTTTCTGTAAGGTTGTTGAGATTCCCCACACTGCTTTCTGATTACGACATTTTATACATGAAAAACATTTCAATATGAGCAGGATTAGCAATCAATCCAAGTGCTGGTTTTGACATTTGTCCTCATGGATTAGCTACCCAGGAGCATGTGTTCCATGAGGCAAGTGATTAATCAGAGCATTTATTGAGGAAGGAAAGGCTGTTTTCAGTCAGTGTTCAGGTGAAGGTCATCCAATGCAAATGCCTCTCTGTGGAAGCCAATATCATGATATTATTTTTCTTCAAATGGTGGATGCCATTTATACTGAGTCACGTTATGGGTGTTGGGCAGATATGTAATACTTATGCAATATTTATAGGGAGTTTGGGGATACATTTTGCTATCAATAATAACTAATAATTATAAGGGATAATAATTTATTATGATAAATAATAAGTCCAATTTACATTAGATCCCATTGGGGCAACAACCTTGAAGAAGGAAAATGAGCCAATTAACCAAATCAGTCTCATAAAAGGGTACTAAACTGTCAGTTTGTAACTCTGATTAATAATTAACTTAATAACTACAACCAAAATTACCATAACAGCTGTAATGATCAAAGAATTTTGGAGTTCTTGACATTTCTTGAGTATAGGTTGGCAGCAACTCTTGTACAATATTAAATAGACAGCAAGAAGATTCAAAAGCCTTTTAAGTGACACAAAAAGAAAACACACAATCTAACTAACATGTATTATATACGTGTGTGTGTGTGTGTGTGTGTGTGTGTGTGCGCGCGCGCGCATCTGGCAGAACAAAGAAACAATGGTGGCTCTTGCCAGGTTAGAGAAGGGTCACTTGGTGGTTGATGGTTAGTTGCATGCAGAGAGTCTGAATCTGTGTGAAGCATCATTCAACTAACATCATTCAACTAACATCAAAATAGTTGTGTAGCAAAGCAAACTATCAGTAACCTGACCTGAGATGTTGGTATTACAATGTTGAACAGTGCTGATCTTGCTGTGCAATGCTGATTGTTCGATAGTGTTACTATACCAGCAAGTGGTCTGTAGAAATAGCCACTTACTGTCTGTTGAACTTAATACATCCATGCTCTGTGTCCCTGTGATGATGGTAGCAAAGTTAAAGTTAAATTAGTAAGTAGTAGTAAGTAAGAGGATTAATAATATGGTGAAATGAAAAAAAAAAAA
>CAEMYA010000648.1:307327-326126 GCA_903131615.1 Diplodus sargus | reverse complement strand
AAAAAAAAAAAAAAAAAAAAAAAAAACAGCTGCCAAAGATAAAGAAAAATGTGAAAAAAATGTATGCAGTAATGGCTTTGGAAAATGTTGGGTAAAGTAAGGTAAAACACTGGTTTGTTGTGTTAAATAATACAAAACAATGATGTTCGAGTTAACACATGCTTTGCTAAATATTGCATTCAAATTAAGAAGCCTTTAGGTAAAGCCGATAGTAATTCTATAATGTTACAAGACTTGTAATATTACATTATTACTTATTATCCATTTAAAAAATCTAATCCTGCACCTTCTCTTCATCTTCACTCACCAGTGTGGCAGGAACAACCCTCTCACTGCCTCTCAATCTACTGCTTTGTTCTTTTTCCTTAGATCTGTTTCTTTACTGCTTTGGATCAAATGTCTCTGCTTTCATTTATTCCCATCACACACAGCAGGTGAATGAGTCACACCACAATAACCTTTGCACTAGATAATGGTCAGTGAGAGGCAAAGGTGGTGCAGCTCTGCTCCCTGCAGCCAGGCCAAGGTCAGGACCACAGTTTGATAGGTGGCTGCCTGCAAACAAATGACTGAGAGTGGAAGGCATGTTGTGTTTTTCTCTCAGGGCTGCACATTATATGTGTGTGTCCTGACTTGAAGGCTGCCATTATTAAATAAACCAGCCGCAGACAATGTGTTCTGTCTGTGTCCTTGTTCTGCTGCAGAACACTCCTCTGGAATATATCTCATCAACTCCTCCAGACACGGGGAAGCAGAAATTTGTGCTGATGCTTTGGTCAAGTGTCAAGGACAGATATTTGAGGCTGCATGTGCTGCATTGCATTTAAATGTAAATTTCGTTTTATATTTGAAGCTGTGTAGAATGTTTTCAGCTTGAATTATTCTCAACATTTTTTTCCCTCGAAACTGAAGGCTGATGTTTCATCAAGAACTGAGATGTCATGAGTACTGCTGCTTATTTACAACACAACTGTGTTTCGTGACATATTCCTTTTAACCAGCTGTGGTTTTTGTTGTGTATTGACTGCTTAGGTTTGTCCCTCATGAGCTACAGGACGCCCCGTGTTACATGTTGTCAGTTACGTGTCACAAACCTTCTTCCTGAGTTGAGCAGCAATACAAGCGCACCTGCAAGTCTCCTTGGTCTCCCGTTTTTTCATTATTAGTTGTAGTACAAAACAGTATAGTACACAACAAAACTGGGGCCTGTTGCACAAAACTAGGATAAGGGATTAAGCTGGGATATCTTGGTTATCCTGGCTCAATTTATCCCTGATCCGGTTGCACAAAAGCGGGATAGGGGGCAGTAGGATATGTTATGGTAAAAGTTACCATGAAGATGTATTCTGTGGAGCTAGCCTGCTCCAGACCAGGCTAAGTTCCAGGATCTATTTAATCTCATCCCTTATCTCAGTCAGCAGTCAACACAAATGGAAACTGCCCACTACACATTGTTATTATATATAACTAGACCGATTGTCACATTTGTGATCATTAATTTCAATTATTTTGGATAAATTATGATTTTAGATGATGTTGCTGTCATTAGATAATTTACAGTTTCCCATAGACTTTAAGGCTATATATGAAATGATGGAGTTTTAGGGCCATAGAGAAAAAAATAAAAATCACAGACTTTGAGAATAAAGTCATGATATTGTACTCCGTTGTTTTAGAGGAGAGTTGTTAAAATGAGGGCTGTGGAGCATTCCGTGGAATTGTACTTCAGTATAGGTTTCACAAACAAGGAGATACTTAATCTTTTGGCACATCAGCATCACATTGTCATAAGTATCAGGACTTTAAAAAGAATATTCAAGAAAATGCATCTTTTCGACAGAAAGAAACAGGCTCATAAATGTATGACTTTTTCTTTCTTCCTCAGTGTGGCCCTAATACTCTGTCGTATAAAATACATATCCCATATAAATATAAATACACATCAAAGTGTAACAATATGTTCCTTTATTGAATAAGGATAAAGCAAAACACGTAAACCATCAGCTCCTTTCAAACCTGAAGTCACACAGTGACTCTACAAGATGGAAAGAACAGAATCAAAGCATATTATACAGCACAAGGATAAATACACATTCAAAGGTATATAATACACCCCGGATGTCTGCACACTGAAATAAATGCAGGACAAATCCATACACATCAAATGAACAGACAAATGAATAGATGCAGTAGCCTCCCTTCAAGCTTGTACACACACCATATACAGCACAAACATCATAAGAGGCCAAATCAATTTAAATTACATAAAAAAAAAACACAATTCCTCTGCCACTGCAGGACATATTTAACTGAAATTCGCAGCATGCGTCTCTACCACTGCAGGATAGTGGTCCCTCACACTCCATGTTGGAGCATATTGGTCCCTCTCCAGCCGACCACTGTCGTCATCAGGGAAGATTGCAGGATTGTCCCAGTCCATGGCTGGTGGCACTCTGGGGGCCCTCTCCTTCCTCAGGCAGGCCACATTGTGGAGGACAGCAAAAGCCACAGTAATGTCACATGCCTTCAAAGGGCTGACCCTTAATTTGTGAAGACACTCAAAACGTGCCTTCAGGTGGCTAAAGGTCATTTCAACTCTGGCCCTGGTCCTGGCATGTGCATGGTTGTAGGCCTGCTGTGCTTCCTGGGGGTCTGTGAATGGTGCCAGGAGAAAAGGCTGGCAGGCGTACCCCCTGTCTCCCAGCAAGAATTCACCTGTCAACACAAAATCTCATCATTACAACCTCATAAACTGAGTGACATTCTTGACACAGCCATGATGTAAAAAGTGGTTATTAATAGGGGTTGTGGGGCTCACCTTGTGATAGGCGCTGATAGACTTCAGAGGTCCGAAAGACTCTGGAGTCATGGACTGAGCCAGGCCATTTTGCCACAGCATTGCTGATCAGACAGTCAGCATTGCAGACCATCTGAAATCAGAAGATGAGGACTATTAAACCAATCAATGCACATCACAAGCAATGTAAAGTGTTTATCAATTTACAGTATCAAAAAGCTATGTTCACCTGAACGTTAATGCTATGAAAGGATTTCCTATTCACAAAATCCGGCTCATGGGCACCTGAGGGGGATTTTATCCTGATGTGTGTGCAGTCAAGTGCACCAATGACATTGGGGAAACCTGTAACACAAAGTAATGAGTATCCTACTGTGACTGTTAACAGTTGTCCTGTAATTTGTAGGTTCTCTTACCTGCAATCCTATAGAACTCCTCTTTGACGTCACAGAGTCTTCTGTGGCCAGGGAAGGAGATGAAGACATCTGACAATGCTTTAATAGCCAGACACACACTCCTTATTGTGCGGCAAATTGTGGCCTTGTTCAGCTGTTCTGCATCCCCCACTGAGTACAGGAAGCCTCCACTTGCAAAAAAGCGCAAGGCCACACAAACCATTTGCTCTCAGTGCATGGCTCCGTGCTGTGCGGTGTTTAATCCTGGGACCCAGCAGTCTGCACAGATACCTGATGCCATCTGCAGAAAACCTGTACCTTTCATACAGATGGTCATCAAGGAAGGCCAGTGGGTCCAACCGGTCCCTGAAGACCCTCTCTCGCCTGAAAGCTCTCCTGAGCACAAGTGCTTCCTCATCCACCACATCTCGCAAGAATGGGCATGCCATTGTCAGAGCAGAAAGGAACACACCTTTTTGGGCCTTCATATAGGCTATTGGCTCATTTGACTTAACAACGACTGACCTTTTATTTTTTTTAATTTAAGATGTGTCATCTTCTTGGAGCTGGGAGAGGAAAGGAGAATAAAGATTAATATATTTGTGTTATAGTCAGCATACGGTGTGCATTGAAAGCGTAACTCACCTCCTGCTCAAGTTTTTTTTATTTGAAGGTACAATTTTCTAATTGTCTTCTTTCTTATTTCGGACTCCAGTGCAAGGTTTTCCATCTTTTCTTCTTGTCCTTTGAAAGGCGCTATATAAATTAAAGTTATTAATATTATTATTATTATTATTATTATTAATATTATTAGCGCATCTATTTATCAGAGTTATACAGACTGATGTCATTACATTTACACAGTTTCACTCATATCTGCAGTCCATTTCAATCATAATCATATTATATATCATATAATCAATATATATCATAATCAGAGTACAACTGCGTTTTTGTAGATGTGAATTAAGTATTTGGATTATAATTGTGATGTTTCAGCGGAGCGGTGAGTGTGTTATTGTGCACTATTTATGCATTCTGGCGGTCAGCAATACTTCGCCACGCTTTTTCTCTTTGCTTTATCACTGTGGCGGTGTTGCCTTTCTTTTTAATTATGTCTTTTACCTTCTCGTATGCCTCCATGAGGATTTCTGCCTCCGGCGGGGAAAAGTAAGCCGCTCTACTTGCCATGGTGAATCAGTGAATCTGTGATCGGTGGCGGGGTCTATTTGAGGGAGCCGTGAGTGCACACTTATCCAGGATTAGTTTCACCTGGCTTGATGAAGCCATGTCTGCTCATCCTGGCTTGGTCTTTGTGCAACCAATTAAGCCTGGACGCTCTTGTTTTGGATTCATTGAGCTCAGCTCAGTCACTTATCCTGGATGTCTTAATCCTACTTTTGTGCAACAGGCCCCTGGTGACGAGGTAATGCGGCCTCACGTTATTTTCAGTAGACAGTCTGAGTTTAACAAGTTTTTCGCGAGTATGTGGCGTGATGTCCCGGTAAACGGAGTGGAGGTACAGACTTATTGCTGCAGCGTGGATGACACTGCGCCATTATGGTGGACGGCGCGACTGCAGGGGAGTAGCAATCTCTGTGGCATAAAGGAGACTGAAGTCAACTGTTAAGAGGAGAACTGTGCTGGTACTACAAAAAAAAAAAAAAAAAAAAAAGAGGACATAAGTGCAGTAAGTCAAATTAACAGCGAGGATAACTGACTCATAGGAGAAATTTGCAAGGCTAATTGCTGAACTCAGTGGAAGATAGGGACTGTTGTTTGAAAATGGCTGCTCTGGTTGGAAAAACAGGACCATTTGAGGAAAACACAAAACAATAGAGTTCATACACTGAGAGATTTGAATATTTTGTCCTGGCTAACAAGATTAAAGATGATGTGCTGGTGCCAATGTTTTTAAGTGTTATTTGAATCCAACTACCACGCAGCCTAGTGCAACCTGAAAAGCCAGGAGACAAGTCCTGCAGAGAAATAGTGACAATATTAAAAGATCACAATGCGCCTAAGCCACTGATTATTGCAGAGGTTCATATTCCATAAAAGGAACCAAGAAGAGGGTGAATCTGCTTCACAGTTTGTAGCTGAACTTAAACGGTTATCTGAACATTTTGAATTTAGACTTTCAATCAGTGACACCATATGTGACTGGCTAGTGTGTGGTCTACGCAGCGAGGCTATTCAGAAACGGCTACTGACTGAGGCTAACCTGAGACTGGAAAAAGCCATAGAGATCAGTACATCAATGGAGATGGCTGCCCAGAGAAGCACATTAGCAAAGTGCATCGGCTCAAGTGCACAAGATGTCCATTGAGTCCAAGAACAAGGAAGCAGCTGGCCAACCTTGCTACCGTTGTGGGAAAACTGGGCACCAGGCACCAGAGTGTTCGTGTAAGGACCACAGAAACTGTGGTAAGAAAGGCCACATTGAACGTGCCTGTAAAAATCAAAAGACTCAGACACACAAACAGTATGGTGACAGAGAGAGAAGCGGTTTCCACAGAAACAAGAAGAAACGTAAATAAGATGGAACATGAACAGGATGAACTGAGCAACTGTGAGTCTGATGATAAAGATACAGTGCATGTTTTATCTGTCAAGGATGATGATGATGATGATGATGGATTCTGGGTCACACCTCTGCTGGAGAATGAACCAGTGTGGATGCAGGTGGATTCTGGTACACGTGTATCCATGGTT
Source organism: Diplodus sargus (assembly GCA_903131615.1). Lineage (NCBI taxonomy): Eukaryota > Metazoa > Chordata > Actinopteri > Spariformes > Sparidae > Diplodus > Diplodus sargus. The sequence goes on along the minus strand of CAEMYA010000648.1, from coordinate 320,219 downwards.
ACAAGGAGAAGCTGAAATACCTTGCTCTTCGAGAGACCAATCTAAGGTTAAGGACGTACACTAATGAGTTGTGGATGTGACAGTGGAACACAATGAATAGAATAAGACTCTTCCACTGTACATCATTCAAGGAAATTGTCCAGCTCTGCTAGGTCGTCAGTGGTTAAAACAGATCAGACTGAACTGGCAAGAAGTGTTTATGGTTATGGATGTAGAGTGCCCTCTACTGGAGATCCTAAAAAAGCACCCCAAAGTTTTCGATGGAGAACTTGGCAACATGAAAGACATTGTGGTTGAGCTGATAGTCAAACCAGCAACCACACCAAAGCCCCTAAAAGCTAGACCTGTCCCATACGCCATCAAACCAAAAGCTGAGGCAGAACTAGATAGACTAGTGAAGAGTGGAGTCTTGGAACCTGTGAGCACAAGTGAATGGGCTACACCCATTGTCCAAGTCTTAGAAAAAGATGGGGCTCCAAGAATCTGTGGTGATTTTAAAGTCACTGTGAACCCTGTCTTGCCTGTAGAACAGTATCCATTACCCCTCATCGATGACCTTTTTTCAGGTTTGGCTGGAGGACAGAAGTTTAGTAAGATAGATTTATCTCGAGTATATCTCCAGATACATGTGGATCCAGAGTCATAGGAGCTGTTGACCATAGTGACATGCTGCTTCCATAGTTAGCCCAAGGAAGTTTGATACGTTTTTTTAATCATGTTTATTTTTGGCTCCTGTCTAGGAAATGTTGCGTGACCATGTTCTGAACCGGCTTTACAACCGGCTGTCAGGCTGGCTGGAAAGGGCCCCTCAAGATTATGATTTTCTTGAGTTCACGATTTCTCAGGAGCTTGTCCTTCTCAGTGCGTGGTTTGGCCAGCTTCAGATACCCCCAAACATTTTCAATTTGATACAAGAATTGCACATCCTTGTGGCTGCTAAAAACAAAAAAGATCAAGTTGTTACAGTTTCCCTGGAGAAAGGACAGATTGGTCGCCCCGGACTTATTTTAAGTGAGGAATATGTGTCTGAGCTTCTAAGTATGGGGATATCATTAACCTGTATAGCCCGTCTTTTAGGGCTTTCCAGGTGGACGCTCCAGAGACGGATGACAGAGTGGGGTCTCTCTGTTAGGGGTCTATACAGTACATTATCAGATAGGGAGCTAGACAACTTGATCTCAGATATCCACACCACCAACCCAAATGCCGGATACCGGATGGTGATGGGACTGCTACGGGCACAAGGACATCGCGTGCAGTGGTGCCGGATCCGTGCATCAATGCACAGAGTCGACACTTTGGGTGTTGTGACAAGGATGTCTGAGTTGTGTTGTGTGGTGCGCAGGACATACTGTGTCCCAGGACCCAGATCTCTGATGCACATAGACACCAACCACAAACTTATACGGTTAGTTTTTGTCTAATACAACCCAATTCAAGGGCTTATTGTAAATGTACAAAATAATTGGTATGATGATCATACTTGTTTTACCCCCATCTACAATAAGGTACAACATTGTGATCTTTGGTGGGGTCAATGGCTTCTCAAGGAAGGTAGGGATTATAATTTGAAGAATATTGTTACAGAATGTATGTTCATGTCATAGTGATTATTTAAAGATTAGTGCCATGTTGAGTGACGTCTGTATTTTCATCTGAACACGTAGACTATATGTTGTACTAGGTTTAATCAATTCATGTTTTCATATTTAGATAAATGAATCTTTGAAAATATGTATGTTTTGTAAACAATATGGTATTCTTTATTATTTCAATAGATTATGTATCTTGGGGTTAGCAACAACAACAAGGCCTGCACAACCCTTGCCTCCTTCAGTGAAGCTGTTGAGAAGCATGGCTTTCCACAAAGGTAAATCTTGTACATTTAAATTGATATATTTAAGCTGTATAACAGTATATCACATTGTCATATAAGTGATCTCACCTATTCCCTTAAATCTACTATCACAATAAATTAAAAACTTCAATCTTCACAAATTCCACAATCATCTCTCAAGGGTTCGGGGTGACCACGGGGTGGAATTGGAAGAAACAGCTTCATTGCTGGGAAAAGTGTGCATAACCAGAGGTAACCACAAAGACACACACATGCACCTACAGTACTTACAAACCCTCTCCACTTTTATCTTAAGAAAAATACCCAATATTATACCATAGTGTGGGGGAATACTCGATTCTGATTGGCTGCAGGGTGTCCAATAATCCCTGATATACGGACACCTACTAAGAAGTACCAGTCAAATTGTCTGTTTACTGTTCTAAATTAATGCACCAGCTGGTGTCTCAAATCTGAATATGTTATTTCCAACGCTGAGTGCAGTCTGTCAGTCCGTCAGTCCTTCACTGCCTCTGAACACCACAGGGTGGCAACTGTAACACACAAGCTGCAGAAAGTTCACTTCCCCTCTACATTTACTGATACGCGAATTATCTCACATCCCGTTCTCTACTCTCTCTCTACTTCAGGCTGCGACCGCAGTAACGTTAAACACGGCCAATCATTTGTTCATGAAAATCTTGATATTGATTTAGGGACAATAGCTAGCATACTGTCAAATTATATTTACTGTTTGTCAACCGTACGTGATGTTATTGACTTTGAATCTTGCTAGCATAGCGTTAGCTTTCTGGCTCATCGCTAAGTGGACTAGAATATCTCCCATATCACACCGATCTCACTTTTACCTTTATCATAAAGAATGCAGTTCAAACTATTTGGGTATTAGTCTTGGACAATTATATTGAGAGGGGGTTGTAGCTGATCCAGTGGTCTGTCCAGGGACCATGGTCTCTGGCACGGACCAGTGGTCACTACCACTAGGGGCTCTAGAGAAACTGGTCCTGACCAGTTCATCAGTGGTCGTGACCAGTTGCTCTGTGGCATGGACCAGCTGGTCTCTGGCACGGACCAGTGGTCACAACGACTAGGGGCGCTAAAGACACTGGTCCTGACAGCTCCTCAGTGATCTGCCCTGTGGTCCCTCTGTAGTCTGTGAAGCAGCTTTAGTGTTTTCTCCCCTTTCTAGTCATTTTGGCAGCACTGTTAGCTGGATAAATGTCAGACATCATAATATTTTGTATATAAAATACACTACATCAGAATTATTATGATTAATATTGTTATTATTATTGATTATGGAGATCCCTGTGGTCAGGACCAGCTGGTCTCTGGCACGGACCAGTGGTCACTACCAGTAGGGGCGCTAAAGACACTGGTCGCCACCAGTGGCACAGTAGTCATGACCAGCTGCTCTGTGATCTGTTCTGTTGTTTGGACCAGTTGAGTGATCTGTGGAGTGTTTGTTTGTTTGTATTTATTTTTAATACAACTTTTTCCTTTTCTCACTGTGTTAGCAGAATAGCCTGAATGTGAGAAGCTATAATCATTCGCCTGTCCAATATTATTGATCACTATTATTAAAAGAAACCATGGTAACAATGATTAAATTATTATTATTAGTCGTAGTTGTATGAGTAGTACTTTCGATTATGCAGGTCGTTGTCTTCCATCATCAATCAATCAGGACCACTTAGCCTAACTCCCTAAAGAGAATTGAAGATTAATTTTCAGTTGGTTTTCCTATCATGCCATGGCTGCGTGACCACTGCCTTTAAACCAATGAAATGAAGGAAAAGGTTGGTGATTCAGTTCCTGGCCAGTCAGGAACACTTTCCAATTTTGATGTCAGGTGCCATGGTATTGATCATATACCATACATTCAGTCTAAATCCACAAAAAGCAAAGAGGTCTAAGATACATTGTCTCGAGCACAAGCAGAAGATAATCATGCAAGACAGAATTGAAACATAAGTGCTGTTACATACTACGTACACAACGACATCCAAGATCCACAACTAAAATTACTTTGTTAAAATTAAAATTTGATCATGATCATCACCTGCCTTATCATACTCGGTCATGGTGCACACTTCAAAATCGATGTCTATGGTAATTCAACATCAAACATCCACAGAGCACCACAGGACACAACAACAACAGTCAGAACATGTACAGGAAGCATCAAACTGAAACCATACAATAATAATTTAATCATTGTTATCATGAATTCTGTTAATAGTAGTGATCAATAATATTGGACAGACAACCGATTAGCTGGATATATACAGGAGGGATCCCTCCTGTGGCAGACACCCAGTGGTTTCTCTATTTTTTTCTAACAAGTTTTCCTCAGAGGATGTTATTATGCTGTATGCTGTGCAAAGATGGACTATATAAACAGACTTGTATTAAGAAATACAAAAAGTAATTGTACAACTGACTCAAAAGCAATTTTATGGACAGTTTCAAGCAATTCATTCGTTATTTCATCATCACACAAAAAAAACAAATTACTTTCAGAAACAGTGTTAGAACAACAATGTGCCAATGAGTTTTGCCCAAACAATGTGCCAGTCTTGTTAAAACAGTATGTCACAAACTTTGAATGAGCAATAGCAAATGGATGAAACAATACTAGTAAAAAAAACTATACTAAAACTAAACTTAAACTAAAGTAGTTCACAGCAGTCCAAATCCAGTGTCGCTTGTGGCAATGCAGGCATTTAAGTGAGAACTAAATGCGTTGTAGCTGCTGTAACTGCCAGGTAAATGAAGGGTGCGGAGGCATGTCGATGAAGTAGGATGTTCTGCTTGCACCACCTCCACTCTCATGTCAGCCATGGGTATCTCCCATCCAATCCAGAATTTGATAAGCTGCTTCAGCTCATCTTGTGAAACTAAAAGTGAAAAATCACATCAATAATTGTATTAATTTATGAGTATTAGTGTATCAAAATCATTGGATAACAGCATGCCTCAATATACAAATATGATACTTTAAAAACACTTTCAAGGCCACAGATATGCTCACGTTTCAGTTCATTAAATTCCCTACTCAATCCGCCTAATAGATAACTGAACAAGAAGTTTGTAAAACATCGGTTCAGAACATCAGTCTATGATTCACCTGTTGTCACAAACTGGCGAAAGTATCCCATCACCCGACACTTGCTCTCAACGGAGACCCCATTGTCTTCATCTTCCAAATGTCCTTCCTCAGGCCATAGTATTTGCTGTAGCAGGACCTGTTTGAAATAAATACCGTGGGTACTGAGAGTATTCAGACCCTCTTAAATGTTTCAATATTTGTTATGTTGAAGCATCATGTCAAAGTGAAAAACAACATTTTCATCATCAATCTACGCTCTTTGAGATGGTTCTACACCTTCATCAGAGTCTGTGCTATGTAGAATTAATTGCACTGGACATGATGTGGAAGACACACACCTGTCTAAATAAGGCCTTTGTGCTCATAGTGCATGTTAGAGCAAAAATTTGATCAGTGAGATCAAAAGAACTGCCGCAAGAGCTCAGAGACAGAGTTGTAGCAAGACACAGATCTGGACAAGGCTATAAAAAAAATCTGCTGCATTAATTGTTTCTAAAACCTCAATGGTCTCCATAATTCTCATATGGAAGAAGTTTGTGTCAACCAGGACCTACAGCTGGAGGTCCAGCCAAACTGAACAGATTTTTTTTTCTATTTTGGCATGAGGCTTCACCTTAATAAATAGTGAAACATTTAAGAGCGTTCAAATACTTTCTGTACCCATTGTATATTTATGGCAACTATACATAGGTTTAATTCTTTTGTTGCTTATTTCAAGATATACTGTTGTCTAACTATTTTGTTGAATACCTCAGCACTGCATTCAGCTGCTGCCTGTCTTGGAAACAATGATGCCACTGCACCTGGACAAGTTTCCAATAATGGCCCTATCAAAGAGTCCTTGAGCCCTTGCGTGAGCTGCTTTAGCTGGCACATGTTTCGCCCAAGGACCTTCAAAATGTCAGAGGGATAACATGAAGGAACTTTCTATTCAAGGTCATGTTTTTTTTTTCAATCCTTTATCACACTTCGACCATAGCTATGCATTTTATGTGAAACTGAGCTCTAACATAAATTACAATGTATCATGATTGAGCTTAACAGTGTTCCTGTTTTTCTCAAATAACTCCACTGGATAAAGATTTTTCCAGTTATATAGATATCAAGCAATACTAGCATATCTTTAATTCTCAACTGAGCAAGTCCTTCCTGGACAGTGGACTGGACATTTACACTTACTGCATGCTGGAGGAGATTATGCAAGAGCCAGGTGCGGTTACTTTTAGTTACTACAGGAAGGTCCCATGCCAGTGCCAAAGCATTCACAGCTGCCCGCTCATCCTCAGTAAGTACACATAATTCTCTTCTCTTCTCTCCTTGTCCATCTTCAAGCTTCCGTATCATAAAGAAAACATGGCAATCACATTTGACACATATAAAAAAATGCAGGACCAGACTACAGATACCAAACAATAAAAACTGTCACAAATTAACTGTATTATGGTTCTATGGTGTTACCAGTGTAATGGTTTCCCTGATGTCTATGTCTGCCACATCTTCAAGGGTGATGGTGGCTGTCTGGGGTGGATTGTAAACAGCACACGAAGCACTGCTGGGCTAAGACCTGTCAGACGAGGGCTTCCGTGAAGGAAAGAATGTCCTATCATTGTCCCGGTATGACAAATATGTCATTCTGTGCTAACACTTGGGATGCAGAAGGGATTAGGTGGTCAGGTTGGCCATCAAAGAGCACCGTGCCACATGCATTTCCTAAAGGGAAATAACACCACAGAGAACACAATATAAATGTGACGACTATCGAGACAGATTTCTGTCACATGAGTTAGACAAGTGTCCCAATCTATGACATACTGTTGAAAAGGTTGTATTTTTAACCGACCACCTGCACGCCATGTACATGCAAAAAGTTGTATACTTGAGATCAAAATTAAGACAGGGTTCTGAAAAGGGTGTGGTCAGTGGTCATATGGTGACAACAAACAGTTAAATTGTATAACAGGTTTACTTGTGTTGTCTTTTTTCTGTCTTGGTATGCTATGAATCAAATCTGGGATGGATAGTCCAAAAGTTTGTAGTAAGAACATTATTCATGTTGTCTTCTTTAATAGATATTATTATCTATATTAACCTGTCTTGCCATATACATAACTTACCAAAATCAATAGTGAAACCATGCTGCACTTTGTTCATGACCATGCTAAAGAAGTGGTGGTTTACCCCATCTCCAATGGCCACATCTCCTGCAAACATAAAGGTTCAACGGTTGAATTCAAAAAGTGAAACAAATACATATATAGATTTATTAAAAACTAAGTGGAATATTTCAAGTCGTGTTTTCTTTTATTTATTTCAACTAGTGCAGTGCCCGTAGGAAATATGTGTTCCTATAGAAAAGTGGGAGGTTATGAAGCATTTTCACTGATGGCCAAATGAGGCTGTTTGAAGGTGGAACGTCGGGGATATTTAGGTTTGTTATGAAATCCGATATTCCAGGGTATAACTGGTTGTTTTTGATTTTGCCATTATATTTCACCTAAAAACTATTTACTTGGTGTGATTATTTTCAGCACAACCTCACATGTGTGACTGTACAGTTATTTTTTTCATTTTGACATATTGTACTAACACAATAGACCTAAAATCACAAAAAAAAACATAAAATCTGAGTAGAAAAAGTTATTTTTTACTGTGAAAACCACAAATATGTTTAACAAACTATATTACTTATAATGCAAATATAAATTTTTGTTTGCTGAATATGTGCATACATTTTAAAAATGTACAAAGTTCTGTGTAACTATTTACATTTAAATGCAGGCAATGCTCAGGTCTGCCTGAGCTCCTTCCAGCTGAATGAATAGCTGCACTGCCTGCTTCAAATTCAGCTTCTTCTGTTTTGACTCATTAAACAAAAAACCGACTCCACTACACACTAAACACACGACACCAAACACTACATAACACACTACTATACAGTCCAAGCACGCTAAATGTCAATATAGCTGTCTGTACACCGGCCGTCGCTGCCTGTCAATCATCCGCCGATGTCCCTCCCACAACTTCCTGTTGCTCTACAACCAAACTTGCTGCTTGAACACTTTCGTGACAAAAGCCCGTTTTTACCGTTTCTTCTGCACCAGACACAAAGCAAACGTGACGGACATTATTTACCCTAAGTCCGGGTTTGGACAGGTCGGTGCGTCCGGTCCGTCAGCTCGGGAATTGGGCCGTGTAGGTTAGCTAGCGGCTAGCGGCTAGCCGCTAGCTGCTGGACACGAACATCCACAGATTCCGTTTCCACTTTGTTGTCCGCGCGTCTCCGCATCTCCTCAGACCCGAACAGGCCGGTCCGGTCTTGTTTAGTCACATTAATCCACAACAGTCAGTTTAGATCATGCACAGAACAGAATGGGACCGAACCGCCGGCTAACTCCCGGCTCAGCTCGCGCCGCTGCAGGTATAAATCCGCTCTCCTCAGACCCGAACAGACACGGTCGGGTCTCGTTTGGTCTCATTAATCCACAACAGTCAGTTTAGATGCACAGAACGGACCGAAGCGCCGGCTAACTCCCGGTGCAGCTAGCGCTGCTGCAGGTATACATCCGCTTGTTTCTTAATGTGTGTCGTGGTCCTGAGCTCTGCAGTGACTGGCTCTAATGCGCATGTCACTGTGGGGGCTCCGATAGACTATGCTCCAGAGTGTATAAAGCATTTATGAAATAATTCATTAACGGTATCATTGTAATCCAAACAAATGCGAAGTCGCACACCACTGACCCAAACGGCAGCCATGTTGAAACTCTCAGCTCTCTCTGATCCTGATCCGCAGAGATATTTGAGGCACAGACAGACAGACAGACAGACAGACAGAGATTCCTTGCTTTTATAGAGAGATTGTAAAGATTATGGCTTCACTTAATAAAGACCCCAATTCAATATCTCAAAGAAATTGAATATTACAAAAGACAAGTCAAAAAAAGCAATTTTAATACAGAAATGTTGGCATTCTGTAAATAATGTCCCCCATCCATTATGCTCACTTCAAATTGTAACATCATGTCAAGCCCACAGTTACTTAGATCCCACACAGGAAAACAGCAGGCAGCAGAGCTTCTCTGTATCACAGACACTAGTTGGATTATGAGACTCAGAATACAGAACAAGATAGATTACTACAAAGAGTTGTTGTCGCTGTCATTGCATCTTGTGCCTGACTCCCAATGGTGCATAACATCTTTTTTTATGAAACTAAGCCAAAGTTAGGACGCTTCTGTTTCCAGTCACTATAATGTCATACCTTTTGTCAGTTTTTGTCATATGCATTGTCCTAAGCCACTAGGAGTGTAATGTCATTGTCAATCTACAATGTTTGTTATTTGTTGGAACAGGATAGTCAGAGTATGTGTCTAACAACACTATGTCTGTGAGCCCATTTAGTCCACACAAGTCTGTCACACAATCTTGAAAAATACACACCCTAATTACTTGCTGTATAACATAATTGCAACAAACAAATACATAAATAAATGCGAACCTAAATCTTTGTTGTTAAAAGGTGTGGATAATATAATGTCCTCTGTGGGCAGGGCAGCTGAGGCGCTGAGTGTTGCATCAAATGAGGTAGAGGCACTACTGCAGCTCCCAGAAGCGATGCCAACATTATCCATGATCACTGGACAGCTTAACACAAATGAAGAAGGAAACAGAAGAATGCACTCTAATTTAGAATATAGAATGGTTTTATAAAGTGTTTAGCAGTTGCCATGCGCTGGCTAACAATGCACTGTGGAAGTTATGTAACTCTTAGTTTTCACCATTATTCAAAGTCTAATTACACTCAAGAAATATATCACCCAACTCCATGTGACTTGCAAATTGTTTTATGTTTACCATTCACCAGTATTATTTAATAAATCCTATCAGCTATACCTTTCTCCACAAGTGCTGGTGTGGTACTCAATGGCTAATGTGGGGACCTCCTCATCACAAACTGGACAGGTTTCCTTGGAGCCAAACAGTTCAAAACACATCAATTAAATTGAACATGAAAGTTGTCCATCAGGAGTTGCTGCAGCACTAATTGCACTCATCATCAAAATTTTAGTCTATCTGATTCCAAATCCACAAAGGTTTTATTGTTGTGTAGGCAGCTTAAAATTCACATACTATTATCAATGTCAAGTATCACATATCACTACCTAAGCAGTAAAGAGTGTGCAGTTTTCTGTATCTTTTGAGACAAGGTGGAAACAGAATTCAACAAGCAGGCAGATATGGAGGTGGAGTAAAAAAAAAAAAAAAAGAACACCACAAAAGTGGGGGTATGAATGTACCCTAAATGGCGCTATATAAATTGAATCTATTATCATTATTATTAATAATAATAATTATTATGTTTATTATTATTGTTAATGTTGTTTTCAGTAGTAATGAGCAAGTGAAATGACACCTGAATCAATGTAGGGTCCACGTCTATCATTAAAATGTAGTGCAGTATTTTCAGAGGACTGACAAAGCAGTAACAACATCTGTTGTGAATGCAATTGGCCATCTTGTTAATTGTTGTTGACACTGAAGACCTGTATAGGCCTACTTTTTTCACCAACAGAAAAAACACAGGAAAAGATGAAGAATCTCATTTGGAAGGCAAGTTGAGAGAGGAATGGGCCTAAGTACAGTGTTATCCTCTTGCTGTCCCTAATAATGACACAGTTTATTATAATCATAACCATGCCACTGAAATACTGTCCATAATAACTGCTAAGTACCCTTTTAACACCATCATGCAGCAATAATATGCACATAACCCTAAGTAATAATTTTGTGCCATTGGTATGAAATGCAGCATTATGAAACGGAGAGTTTAATGACAGTTTACCAGAGCAACAATGTCAGACTCCTCTTCGTCAGAAATAATGTTCACATCAGATTCACGTGTCTTCAAGACAAATTTTAAAACACCATCAGTGATACTTTTTAACATACATTTTTTAGTTGAATACAGTAAAATCATTTTATCCAATTGCAGCATAGTTAATAAAGAGTTACTTTTTTATAACAAATTAACTTACATCACCACAGGAATCAATGTGAAATTGTAGCAGTGGCAGGGGAACTGACTCCCCACATGACATGCATCCATGTTGGGGCATGTTTTGAAACTCCTCTGGGTCATAGGGCAGAGGAGTGGTGTCTATTCTCTCTTGTAGTGGGATGATGTAGATGACATTCTTCCCACCGTTCGAAGATGTTTTCAAAATCTTTGCTGCATAGCCCTCTGACCCCTGTGGCAGTGGGGCTATACATCGTTGTCCACTTCCTCCTTTTGAAACATAACATTTTGTTAGAAGAAGTGCTCAATCTTCCATCAAAAGATATTTTTAGTATTCAATGTAAAACACCACCACATGAATATTTAACACAAACAAACCTGTAGCACTGCAACACATGTATACTTTTGGTGAATCATTTAAATGTACATGTAATAATTGTAAAAAAAAGAAGAAAAAGTTAAAGCCATATTATATTTAATAATAAAGGTACTGTATGGTATGCAACAAAGGCAAAGTTATCTTACCTGACGCTTTTTGGAGGAGCCAGCCACCACAGAGACTCCGCATTTTCGGATAATTTAGTAGCAGTGTTCTGCTTATCTGTAAAAAGTTAGAAACTGTCATAGTGTGCACTGTATGATCTTGAATGTGTCTGGCGGACTAACTTATCATGTTTCCAGAAATTGGTTAGGGTTAGTGGTAACTGATAACATAGAGTTGTACAGGTTGCTGAATATATACGCCAATCAGGCATAATATTGTGGCTACTGTCAAGTAACGTGAATGTAAAGTGGAACCTGGTATTGGGTGCAGGGCTCGACAGTGCGAGCACCTCGTCGCAAATGCTAGTAAAAAATAGTTCAGTGCGAATTGTGAAATGCAATTAGTAGCACGTGTGCGACTACCGAATTTTAATTAATCTACCCCGGCATATACCGATGTGTTTATTTTAAATTAATTTGATGGCAAACTCCGCCCGCTGATGCAACACCAGCTATGCCAGGTTAGTAATCAAGTGGACCCACTCTCGCTGTGAGTCGCGGACAGTTTGTGTAATGATGCTGCGTTCAAAGGCTGCAACATCCACTATCCTCAGCCGTGTCGGGCTCTTGATCACGCATTTGTGTTTTTTTTTTTTTTTCAATAACTCAAATAATGACTGTATTTCCAGCTTGAAAACGCGCATCTCTCTCCTCCCTCCTTTGTTGTTTGTGTCTCTGCGTGGTGTTATACGTGAGTTGTGTGAGTTATCCTCGTGCTGGAAACGTGACCCTGAGACGCAAGAAGAAAGCAAAAATAAGAAAAATGTCAAAAATAAAGTACACAGTAATCACTGGTTTGGAAATATTAACGCGTTAGATTACTCGTTACTGAAAACAGTGTTCAGATTAGAGTAACGCGTGGGCAGTGACAATATGTGTCGGCTTTGTCGAGCGCATTTAGTGCCACACTTTCAACTCGCAATTGTAGTTGAGAACATCAGTTATAACAGCCCACGTACTTAAAAAAAATGTCGGGTTTAAATCGGTCTCGGGCTCGGACACAACGCACTGACTCGGGTCGGGCTTGATGTTTTGGGCCCGATCTAAGCTCTACTCGGGTCCAGCTGAGACTTTACTGAGGTTCTCCCAGTGTCAGCAGCAGCAGGACGGTCAGCTCACCTCCTAGAGCCTCGCGCTGAATCGCTGAGACTGATTTAGGGGCCGTTATTAAATTATTTAGCATAAATATATTGATACAAAATAAACAAACCAGCAGCAGATTGTATTAGTAAAGTGGACACATTAGACACAGCTCTTTTTATTGTACTTATTGTATTTTATATGAATATTCATATGCAGAAATTATGATTTTTTTTTCTCAGTAGCTTCCATGTCATGTGGCCCACTGACTTCTGAAACAGATTCT
>CAEMYA010000648.1:264884-302884 GCA_903131615.1 Diplodus sargus | reverse complement strand
TTTTCTGCTTGACAGGTAATTATCCCTGCTTGACTTACATAATGTTTGATTTGATTTTCGGCTGGGCTAAAAAGCTAATTGTTACCGTAACTTGCATGTGATGTTACTGTGATATTGCAGTCGGGCTAACGTTAGCTTGTTTCCGATGCTAATGCTAACGTTAGCTTGTTTTCCATGCTAATGCTATCGTTACTGGTTGGCATTGTTTTATTAGAAAGTAGCAGAACATATCTCCATGAAGTGACCTGGCAGTCTTAACGGTTTTGTTTTTGTCCTCGTGATTATGTGTAACGTTTCTGAGCTCTCACAGCTGAACTAGGTGTAAAAATAAAGCCAACTCAGATAAATAGACTTTAATTTCTAAGTTTAAATTCTTATGTTCCTGTTGTTGTTCTGCTTTAGGACATGTGGATTGGCCTTCTGCACCATGTCACAGGAGAGCATGAGTGGTCCCTCGATGCCTGTCAACATGGTCCCTTGGTGGAAGACCGAGAGAAGGAGTGGACAGGGAAGATGTCTGCTGCCCATGAAGTTTAGTCTGAAATCATTCTCAGTGAACGCTGGCTGAAGGAGTTGCATTTCAGGTATGATTATGCAGTTTAATTTCCCTTTTGTGACGCTTTTCAAAGATTATTCAGTGTTTTTATTTGTACATGTACACTTAGAGTTCAGTTCAGAAAGAAATTATAATAATTATTATTATAATCTGATATTTCCCATTGAATTTGTAGGTCAACTACATCCTGATGTATGCCAGCACGCGTTTCAGTTTCAGCCCTCCAGTCAATGAAGCCTGAATCTTACTGGCTGGCCTGGACTACAACCACCATGTCCACAGACCAGCCAAGAGAAGTCCTGACGGCTCCATAGAGTATGTTGTAAGCATAATAACTGTTATTAAGTTTATCATAATTTCTCACCATCTCAGCCACTATGTTCTGTACCGATAAAGAATGTTCAGAAACCTGGATACAATTTTTACATGCAACAGTATCCTGGTTTCTCAAAACTGGGATAACATGTTTACATGTGCAAAACATAACCAGGATCCTCCAAAAACACAATTATAATCAGGATGCTAGTTAGCTGTTATTATTCAGACTGTGGCCAGTTGTGTTCAAGGTGTCACAGCTAGATACTGCCTCCCTGATGGTTACTGAAAACTATAAAAGGCACAATAATGTATTTAATAACAAGTCAGGCCTCATCTGGCAAGGCCAAACTCAAAAGTTCACAGTAGAACAACCAAGGCATCATTTTGACTCAAATTTTCAATGTAATAACTTTGTTGAAATAAAACCCATGTAACTATAGACTGTTCTCTCTTCTGACTCTTCCTAAATGTATGTATATATTACAGTTCTTTATTCTCTTTCCACAGGTCAGAGATTGCCACAGACATCGAGGCATGCTGTTGCACTTTGAAGAATAAAGAATCTTCCGGCAAAAATAAAAGTTTGTTGACTTTGACTGACAATTGACTGTGCTTCGTTACTCTTCATACAACCTACATTGTTATATTACTTTGAAAAATAAAGCTTGACAATATTTATAGAGTTATCACTTGTTTCCGCTTGCTTTTGAGACATGCATGCCTAGACCCAGACACAGTGATTCCAATTTCTTATACTGAAGGTTAGTTTTTTAAACTATTCTGAAGGGTATTTTATTAAAATAAGGTAAAGTGCTGTTTTTATATTCATGCAATTAGAAAACAATCCCCTTTAGAAAGAAACTTTATTCGATAAATAATGAAATCACAAATATTTTGATTTGTACATTTTGAACAATATAAAAACAGAGAAATCTATGTACAGTATTGCACAACACTCAAAAATGCAAAGACACATCTCAGGCTGTTCGTTGCAGCATTTCTTCTCCACAACCGTGGGCCTTTCCTTTCCATGCAACTCTGGAGTTGGACAGGAGGTGCTGTTGGAGGAGCAGCAGGGGCTGAGTGACTGAGGACATCACAGATGAGGCTGGGGTCCCGTGTCAAAGTTTGCTCGATATGTGGTGTGCCTGATGTACATCCAAGCGTTGAATTTGCTCCTAGTAATTACAAGATAAAGTGTACATTAGTGAAACAACTATAACCTGACATACAATGATAATTGTTTGTGTTTAAACTTTTTTGCTAAATAAACATGTAATGAATTGAGGAACAAGTTTCTAGGTAAGGTATAGCCATGTGAAATTCACTGTAAAGCATTCATATCTAGCTGTGTGGAGTGTAGCTCATGTTATTACCGATTCATGTGTCTGTTGTTTACCTCTTCAGTCACGAGCAGGTCGCGTGCACGCCAGCATCTTCTTGGGGAGGGACTTTGGAGGCAGGGCAGAGAGCAGTGGAGAGGGAGGGGGAGGGATCTGAAAGTTGTACTTGTTCAAATTTAATGCTAAGTCCTCTCTCTCCTCCAACTTACCAACTGCACCTTTAACCTACTTTTGTCTTAGCTTTCTACTGCACCTTTTACTGCATTGTCCTCGCTGAATGGAGATTTGGGTCCCAGGCAGTTGTTGTTTCTGGTGTTCATTCGTTTTCTTTTCCAGGCACTCCTGTTTCACTGATAGTGTTCTCCTCAACTGTCACATGGGATGTCATGATGATTCATGTCATTCGTATACTCTGCAACAGAGATCTGAGACTTTGTCTGTGCACACAAGACATTTGAAGACTTTGTCTTCAAACTGACGGAGGCACATTTCTGACGCTTCCGTCAGTTTGCCCCAGGGCAGCTGTGGCTACTATCATAGTTTACCACCATCGGTATGACTGTGTGTGAACGAATGGAACCTGGAACCCTGTGAGAGCGCTCTGAGTGTCTTGAAAAGCGCCACACAAATCCAATCCATTATTATTATTTACTACAACACACATCATAGCATCGCACCTTAAAAGGAGGGTAAATTAGCGTGTTCACTTCACAACTGAGAGGAGTGAACCATGATTACTGCGGGGTTAACTGACCCCATGATTACTCCATGGTTAACTGACCCGAGAGTAATTCCTGATTGTACATGTTCACACTGCACACAGATGCCGGATGTTAGCAGATGTTAGTGGTTATTTGGCCAGTGTCAAACGGCCCATAAGGATTAGGATTGTGAGACTAAGAAAATATAATTTATAATTGTTTTTTAATGTATCTGACTCTATTAATCTACCATTAAATACCACTTTTAAAAGGTAATCAATGAACGTTGAAATATGTGTCAGACAAAATGCTCGTTACTAAGGAAACTACTGGCAGCCGAAACTCTGCTGCTTCTCCAGGGATGAGGAGTGTGATGAAAGTCAGCATCCAAACAAGACTTGATCCAACCTAAAGCTCTGTGTGCAGCAGATAAAGATTCTGGGTTTATTGGGTGCTGATGCTCAGACATAAAGCTCTCTGCTTCACAACCCTTCTCCCCCATGCATTAGAAAGATAAATTAAGGGTTTAGAAGAAGCCTGATTGGAGACTCTTGAGATAGCTGTCAGCATTTTGGAGCTAATCCTCCTCTGAAACCAGCAGCAGAAACATCAGTCGGAGTTCGGAAGGAAAGAAAAACAGTTAACCACTAGTGATCTGTATTTTTCACCTCACTCCAGAAGAATCCATTAGGGTCAGTGGCTGTTTATCACTGCCTCTCAAGAAAGTGTATTGATATTTGGTTTGGATTGAGCTCCTGTGTTGTATCATTACTGTAATAACTGCACACTTGGTTAGCTTTAGATGGAAGCTTTGGATTTGGAACACTGTTCAAAACATGAATAAAACACCACTTGATCATTTTCTAACCATTCTTGACATATACTCAATTGGATATCATTACAAAGACAATATACTTAATGTTTTAACTCATCAGGTTTATTGATTTTTGTAAATATATGTTTATTCAAAAATATTTTGATTTGCTATGAAATGCCCAATTTTCCAGATAAGCCAGAATGTATTTCAATCCAGCCAATATAACCCTGTGAGCTCATTTTAAAATCCTGCCCCGACGTCATTCAGTCATTGAACCATCCCTATCGGCCTCCTCTATCCGTATTGGATCCTTTTCCTGCTGGATTTTGTCTTTCAAACTGGCAGACTTGCAAGAGTCCCACAGTTTGTGCCAAGTTTCCATCAGATTTAAATGTGTATGAAAAAAGCAGGTTCAGTGACCAGAAGTGAATGCATCTCGACCTGTTCCAAATGTCCCCTCACAGGTCAGTCAGGCTCCTGTATATGCAGCCATATGCAAACACACCTAACATAAGTCTGTATACAAACTTGTTTTGAAAAAATGGCTATACACACATGTAATAATAATGAAAATAATGTATTTTAGTAGAGGACCTGAGCTGCTGTGTCAGGACATCGGAAAGCTGTCTTTGGGTAGAAGCAGGGAAGGACACCCACCCTTCAACAGGTCAGCTTCAAGTATCTTGTCATCAATATCACTGACTTGCTGGCATGGCATACATACACACACACACACACACACACACACACATATTCACAATGCATATTGCTCCGTGGTGTTGCTGGCAACAAGCAGCGCACACACGTGCGCACACACACCCGCCCAACACAAGGCTCTCCGACCCGTTTACGTCGGAGTTGAAGACATCCCATAGTTATTCATTAGCTTAACTGTTTAGTAGCATGATCAAGGGTGTACAATTGTTCATCCTACTGTTTCCCGGATACATACATACTCACACAATCAGTTCACACTCACCTTGTCCTCAGCCATACACGCAAAATGGAGGCAAAACCATTTCCACCCATAAAAAGAGAGAGACACGCATCTCCATGGTCATGTGACCATGAATACATTTTTTTTATTATTTTCATGGTGATTGTGTGGCCAAATCACTTGCTTTGTTTATGGGGAAATGTTAGATAATAGGGTAAAATGAGTGTGAAAAACACACTCATGTTTAAACAGCCTGTAGGTGTTTCCTCTGCCCATTAAGTTCATTCATCGAGTAATTCTGTAAAAGTGTATATGCCCAGGGGAGGGGCTTTTTGATTTAAAAAGGGTGATTTTGACTTGGTATGGCAGCCTTGCTATGGTGGTTACAGAGAAGGCACTGTGCTGTAGTCATGTTGTGTGCTCAATTTCAGAGTTGGTCATGCGCAGCTTGTCCCGGTCCTCACCCTGACCACTAGTTTAATCCAACATGCAGTGATGGCTGAACGCAAGAGGCAGATCGTTTGGAGCTACTTCACAGCTGTAAATTAAAACATTGCAAACTATGATGTGTTTAGGAAGCTGTTCACTACTGTGGCACCACCACGAAGTTATTTAAACACATGAAGAACAAGAGAAAGAAAACACGGAGCTGCAGCAGAGAAGAATGGAGGAGGTAAAGGGAAATGCCTCATCAGCATCCAGACGCTGACACAGGCAGAGTTTACTTGCATAGTAAGAGACCTCCAGGGAATATACGGAGTATAAACGGATAAATAAATATTTTAGTCAGACTGATTTAATATAGCATATTATATCGAGATATCCAAAACCTCTGCTGTCACTTCACCCCAGGCTTAATCGCTGGGATTGGATCTCTTGGTCTCCTGCCTCGCCCCCACTGTGTGCACGGAGCCTCCAGATGCTAGTTTGTACACGGACGGTGCTACTGACTTCGGTGCTAGTGTTCCCTCCGTGCTGACTGACAGGCGCTCCATTTATTGTGTACATTTATCGTCCATTTAAGTGTCCTTGGGTACCCTGACAGCTGCTATATGAATTAAATGTATTGTTATTATAATAATAATTATAATTATTATTATTATTGTTATTATTAATGTTACACATGTTTACAATTTTTGGTGTATGTTTGATTATTTTGTCTTAGTTGTCTTAGGAAAGTAATGTTTAATTAGGAAAGTCTGGTGCCTTTAGTCTCTTCCACATGGTATAAGGTGGACGGTATACAGTTTATTATTAATTCAACAACGGTATCGGATCGGTATCGACAGAGTCCAGGCATTGGTATTGGGACTGAAAAAGCCGCATTGGTGTATCCCTAATAAAGGGTTAGGTTCCTAAACCTACCAGGTGCTACTTAAACGTGGAATTAAGTAGGGACTACTTAACCTGGTAGTGAGGAGATTTACCTGACTTCCCACTGCCTATGTCCAAATATGTACCCTGCTCCTCTGATTTGGCACCTGACTTGAATAGTCCTTGAGCGAGATACGGCCACCAGCCACGCCCGTTAATGACAGCTCTCCTCTAAATGATCTGAGAACTTGGTACGTGCTAGTTTGGAGGGCTTTTTGTAAACCCTAAGGGACATTGCTCAGCTTAGAACAAAAACTTTTTCACTGATTCATTTCTTCATTTTGATCCTAGATGTTTCTTATTTTCACTATGTTTTGGCTTTAGTACTTTTATTATAATCGTGACAAAAACATTACATGTTCCTTCATTGTAATTGTGACAAAATCATTACATATTCAACACAATACAATTGGCAGGGATTTTACCCGCCGCGCAGAGAGACGTCCAAACGATGTCTTTTCTAAGTCATTTTTACACGTCTAATTTTGGTCACCTCAAGGTGCAGACTGTTACTCCAGACGACTTATTTTTTTTTACGTATACTCAACGTCCATTTATGACGTCCACAGTACCTCCATACAGGAGCTACTTCTAGTCCAAATATGGTCTTTGTTGACGTATTTTCAACGTCAAATTAGAACTCATTTTAGACATTGTTTTTATACTCTACTGCTTCTGGTTTCTATGCATAACTGTTGTCCCATTTCAGAAGGTGGCATGCTGTTAAAAATAATAAATCACAATCCAATCCCGATTGGTTTTTTTCCCACCTTTATTGCAAACATGTCATTTCAGTTGAGAAATACTAGGCTACTACTTTTTAACAGCAGGCAGCATAACCCTCAGTTAAGTTTGAAAAAAACAAAGTGGTAAAATACAATAAATTGGAATTTAAATAATTTCCCAGTCTGGGATCATTAAAGTATTTCTATCTATCTATCTATCTATCTATAAATAAAATGACACCTATTCATTCTGTACTACAAAAATAGGGTTAGTCCTGAGAGACTATGTACAAACATAAGAACAATTAAAATATAAAACAATTAAACACACACACACACACACACACATATGTATATATATATATATATATATATATATATATATATATATATATATATTTTTTTTTTCATTTATTTATTTATCTATGTATTAAATGTGAACACTGGGGTAAAAATCAAATGGAACACCGAAAAATTAAAGGGCTTACCAGATTCACCTAATGAAAATAAACAAAAATCTGGCTTTTTTTCCCCCACACATAAATGGTTAATTTTCAAACACACACTCCCTTTGTCTGTAGCCCTCTGTCTCAGGTCATCTTCAAGGCTGCTGATCACTTCGGCTTCATCATCACTTGGTTCATATTCAGAGTCAGTGGACAAATAGTCCACGTCAGTGTCAAAATCAAAACCATGTGATGTCTCAGGAACACTGTCACTTGTTAAACTGCGTGGGGTCCCAGGCACACTGCTACAAGTACTCCTAGCCACAACATCGACATTAATGTCAATGATCTGATGTCCATTACAGATGCAGTGTGGATGTCAGTTTAGTCTTACAATTTATTTGACTGGGTGTGTGCAAAGGAGCATGAGGTCACAATCTGTACCTTGTTTAGGTGGCTTCCAAAGGGCAGGACATCCCACTCCACTTTCAAAAGAGTACCAAATACCACCTGACAAAAGGATAAGACTGATTTAGAAACACCCACCTAAAGCTTTACAATACACCATTTACGCAAAAAAACGGAAATACGTCACTGTAGCGTTAACCCACTTCCGTTGTATGCTTTGTTGATGGAGAAATGGCAGCTAACGGTAATTTTAGACTTTTTTCGACAAGCCTGACTTGTCTACCAAAGTTCACCATCGCCGATATGTTGAAGAGTGTGGAGATACATTTGTCCACTAAAGGAAACAAACTGGACAAGGGATATAAATTCTTCCACAATTACCAAGGTACGTAAAGAAAGCTAATGTTAACGTATAGCATTAACCATATAACTGGTGAGTGACGCTGAGATCCAAAAGTGGCTGAAGGTAACGTTATGTCGATTGCTGCTCAGCGGCATATACCGGTCCCCAGACTCACATACAGATTCTTGGAGTGGTATGCTGCTATTATGACGGTACACATGACGGTATGTGCCGCTTGAGTTTGTGGCACTGAGAGACTGTTGGATGGGTACTGCAGCCTGATGAATATGCAAATGTCATGCCACTGGGCTGGTTTGACGACAAGTACTGCCGTAAATCTATGCATTTTTTGTCTTAAGCATATAGACAGTAATTACACGTGGAACTCTTGCGATATAATAGTAAAATTATATGTCTAAATTTCTGCCTAAAAACTACTTAAAGCTAATTAAAGAGCTAGCTTTAGCTAACATGGCTAATGTTAGTCCAGCCACCGTAGCCAGTCAGTCGATGGCACCGATAGAAATTACTGTCTATATGCTTACATCCCAACATTACGTTCATTTACTTACAGTAATGTGATAAGTTAGCATTGTCACTAAAGTTACAGCAGCACTTGTCATCAAACCAGCCCAGTGCCATTATTTGCATATTCATCTGTATGTCAGTCTGGGGATCGGTATATGCCGCTGAGCAGCAATCAACATACCCTCAGCCACTTTTGGATCTCCGCTTTACCGTAACCGGTTATAATTCTATTAACTGAAACGTAAGTAATGATAAATCTTAGGTGTTGAGAATTTGTAATTTAAGGTATAACACATCGCATTGAAGATGTTGAGTGTATGTTTAAGTGAGATGGCATGAGATAACATAACAACCAGTAATTTGGTGAAGCTGTACTAGGTAAATGTGATATGTTACTGACATTGTGTTGTGACTTAACGTTAACGTTACGAAGTGAAGTTGTGTATTTCTATGTGAGATAACAGATAATGTTTTCTTGTTGCATGCGGTTATAGTATCAAATATACTCCAGGGACAGGTTGTAGTGAGAAGTAGATGCTACAGGTCAACGAGGAAGAGCGAGGAGCCTCACAAACTGGAGGTTTGACTATAGACAGAATGCTGGTTGGCAAAAGTTCAAAAGTTGCTCGTTCTTGTGCGTTCTCTCTTCTTGCTGCGGTTGCAGCACTTTTTTCACTATTTCTTTACTGAAAGTAGGGTGACCAGATGTCAAGACCAGATTTTGTTTTATCTTAGCAGGGCACATAGACTGAACTGCTGTGTCCCAGTAAAATCTCAAGTCCAGGTTGAACAAAATTGTTTGCGGAGTACTCACACAAATATACTAAAATAGTATTGAACTTACATTAAAGCGAAACTCTCGCCAAAAAGCAACCGAGGCTTTATTTGGGATTGAATACGAGTCAAATCTTCGTGTAAAGGCATAATTACGAGGAAAGAGGCACTTTTAAGATTTACCGTAGTCTCGGTTTTGGGCACGTTCATTTTGAACAGGAGAGTTAGGGGCATGACACGCTAGCATCAAAATTGCGATTTTTAGAACACTAAGAAGGCTCAACACAACATGAAACTTTGCTCGTAGCATCACCAGGGTCTCTACTCATGAACACGAGCATTGAGAACACTGTTTGTGTACACAGTTTATGAAAAAGAAGGTTTTTGAACTACTCACGTTAGCTGCTGCGTCTCCTGCGCGTTGCCGTCATGCCAGGCAAAAAGTGTCGATCCCTGAGTGCGACCTGACAGGCAGGCTTGAGGAGCGGTTCACCATTACTCTCCTGCCTGTCAGGTCGCACTCGGGGATCGACACTTTTTGCTTGGCATGAAGGCAACGCGCAGGAAACAAATATTTCGCACTGAAAAAAATGACACTGAAAAATAAAACACAGACATTAGGAATTATTTCATTTTATTTCACTATTTAGTGGAATTTTCATGTATTTTTCAATAGCTAACTTTCCATTTCCCCTAAATGTCTGTCTTTTATCAGTGACAGGATTTTTTTCCAATGTCCATAATTTTTCAATGTCACTGATTTCAGTTTCAATTTCCTGACACTGTTTTGGTTTGGAGAGTAGGAGTTTGGGTGGAGCTACAAGGAGAGTGTGATTTGCATTTTGGCACATTAATGAGGCTAGCCCTTCTGACTGAGTTTTTGCCAGTACAGAGCAGAAAGAGTTCTGACATAAGCGCACACCTAGCACACAAATTACATAATTTTACCTGAAACTGTTCACTCACATAACAGCTCTGCTAATGTCTGTTTTTTGTGGGTTTTGAGCTGTAGTTTGGCAGGTAAACACAGAGCTGTTCTTCAGAGTGTCTCTGGGCTCTAGGTAAAGCAGACAAGCAGACTGCCCTGCCCCCCTACCTGTTGGCTCTGCCAAATGAGCCCAGGGACACTGCCAGTGTTGCCAGATTTGGGCGGTTTTCCGCCCAATTAGGCTACTTTTGTTTATGCCAGGCGGGGAAAAAATACATTCAGCGGGTGAATAAAATTTGGGCTGGTTTTGTCCACATTTGGCGAGTTCTCAATATTGTGAAAACTGCCCTCTAAACTACGGGAGCCCATGAGGAGCACTGGAGGAGAGCGACATCAGCGACAAACCAGAGTATGGGTCCCACTGTCTGCAAGCTTGCCCACCAGTTCAATCAGCTTCCTGCACCTCCCTCTGCCGCACCCCCCTCTGTGAGTAAATCCACTGCTACAGACTCTGCCTGACCTCCTTCCACCGCTCTGTGTCTCTCTGCATGCTGAGAGGAGGCAACACGCCGTGAGGCCAGTGTTTAGTTTTTCATACTTTTCTTTGTTTTGCTTTATATCTTACTTTTTTCCTTCCTTTGATTACGGGGTTTGAGTGTTCAGTGCTTCTTGTAGTTCAGTGGGTCTACATTATTTTTAGGAGTTTGATCCTTTTGTTTTTTCACAGGTGAGAGGGTAGTCTGCAGTAGGGGTGGGTATTGGCAAGAACCTAATGATACAATACGTATCACGATACTTTGGTCACGATACGATACATATCACAATATCACGATATTGCGATATAAATACGCCTGCAGTATTTTCAGACCACCCTATGGTCCGGTGTCACCTGAATATTTCATCAGGACATAGGCACTCTGCATATTGGAAATTCAATGTGAAGCTTTTGGAAGATACCCTTTTTTGCTCTTCTTTTAAAGAATTTTGGGTGGTGTGGAGACAAAGGAAGGAGGAGTTTGATTCACTCAGCTTATGGTGGGATGTAACTCTGAGTCCAGACCCCCCTGTGCCCCAAAAGGGCACCTGCATCAGTAAAACAATGACAGATTTCTTGCAATGATTTTGTGCTGAAAGGAAAGGCGGAAATAATGTGTCTCAGCAGTTTGCTACCCCATCAAAATTGTTGAAATTGTAAACACTGTTTTGTCTGAATGAGGGATTTGTCTTTTTTTCAAGTTGTATGTGCCCCCTAACAAAAAAGCCGGCCCCAACCTGGCCCCCCTGTTAAAACTGGTCTAGAACCACCACTGGAGTGGACCATGGCTACCTGCTTAAGGCTTTACACGCTTTTGGAGTGGGGGAGCTTTCTGCTGCTGGGGTAAAAATGCTCTATTGTCATGGTTCATGATTCAATGTCTTTTTGTTGTATCTTTTGTTTGATATTTTGTCCCTTTTTTGTGTCTCTTCTGTGCTCTTCCCTCCATGTTCTTTCCTCCGTCTTTTTCCCTTCCTTCTTGCATGTTTGTCTCCCTTTGTCAGTATTGTTTCCCTCATGCATTTTCCTCTGTGTCTCTCCTTCATTATTGTCATGACTCTAGATTCATGTCTTTGTGTTACGTTCAGATTATGGTTTTGTGTCTTTCCTGCATTTGATTTCTATGCCTTTGTGTTGTGTCTTGTTTTGATTTTCCATGCCCTCATGTGTCCTTTAAGCTCTCCCATGTATTCCCTTGTAGCAGTTTGTCTCCCTCTGTCTGTCAGTGTCTTCTTCTCTGTGCTTTCCCTGCCTGCTACCTCACCTGGGCTCCTCCCTCCTCTCTCCTCACCTGTTCCTCGTCTTGTCATTAGTGTCTGTGTATTTAGTCTATAGCTGTGTCCCAATTCAGGGTCTGCACACTTCAAGGACCTGCCCTTTGCGGTCTCACCAAACGAGTGTACTTCATTGCGCCCTGCAGGCCGCGTCAGCTTTTGTTAAATGGGACAGCCTACCCTCTGGAGCATTTCCTGGTTGCGTCACCAGATGTTCCCGCCCCTACCCGTGCGTGACTATTTATGCAGCCCAGGTGCCTCCCGGTCCTGGAGGAGATTGTGGCCATTCACCACAAGGTCATCTACCTCCCACAGACCGCTTAAGACCTGGCGGCAGTAACTCGTGGGTTTGCAGGGCTGGCAGGCCACAGAACTTTTTTAAAAGCTGCTGGAGCGATCGATGGCTGCCATGTCAGAATAAAGCCACCAAGCGGCCCTCATGGTCACTGCAACAAGAACATGAAACTGTTCTCTTCCATCATCCAGCAAGCAGTTTGTGACCATCAGGGCCACTTTGTAGACACGTACGTGGGCTGGCCGGAGTCGGTGCACGACTCCCGTGTACTGCGGCACAGACCACTGTACAGGCGCGCCATCGACCCTCCTCCAGGGCATTTCATCCTCCCAGATGGTGGGTACCCGTGCCTCCAACATCCACTCCCCCTCATCACTCCCTACAAGCGGCCGGTGCAAGGTGTGGCAGCCCAGCACTTTAACGTCCATTATTCCAGGGCACACTCTCATTGAGTGTGCCTTTTGGAATGATGAAGACCAGATTCTTTTTTATTTTATTTATTTATTTGTGTATTGAAGCAGAGTAGATCAAAATTAATGAATATTTACTGTTTTTGATTTCTGGTCACAACAGCATGTGCCGTCCTGCACAACATCTGCCTAGGGTCAGGTGACATCATGCCCCCAGAAGATGAGCTGCAGGTCGGCATGCCGGGGGATGAGGGGGAGGACAGGTTGGAGGTGGCCAGTGGTGCTCCATGGGGGGACCGACTGTCTTGGAGGAGGTTACAAACGACTGTCTGTAGTCGGCACGTAACATAATTCTAAAGGCATTACTCCTAATTTAAGTGTTTGGTAGATAGTTTTGTCTGTTATGATTTATTCTAATTATGTTGTGAAATTATAATTCTTGCCTCTTTCTTAAAAATTATTAGTGACATGGCAGCCGCCGGTCGAGTCAGCCCTGCTGACCCAGTTGATGGCTGATGTGGTTGACAGAGGAGACTGGACCCCCCCTAACATCCTGAGTACCGCCCCAGATGACACCAGGGTCTTTATAAACATGAGCAGTAAAATAATTGGACTGGCACAGGAATCACTTCACAGCATCTACAATAGACGGACTAAACAAAAAGGTTTTCAGATAGCTTCAGACACTGCGCACACACTACATTGCCACTATAGTCTCCTACCTTCAGGCCTGAGATACAGATCCCTCACTTTTAAAACAAAGAGTGCCATGACAAGCTTTGTCCCAGCATCAATCAGATTACTGAACAGCTGACCTGGTCTGGACTGTGTGTGGGTGTGTGTGTTCGTGTGTGTGTGAGCGTGTGGATGAGTGTCCTTCTCTTTTTAACATTTGTGTTGTACTTCTAATTTTTTTTTTTTTTTTTTTTCTCTTTAACATTTGTATTCACCTGTATGTTTTTATTTGTTTATTTATCTTGCCTAAAATTTGCACTGCACTGACGCTTTTTACAAATGAAGTTCCTAACGGAAAAATAAAGTTCTTTGAATTGAATTTGAATTGAATTGAATTGAATTTATTGTGGCATCCCATCCAGCCCAGCAGCACTGCCAGGGACTCCTGCTCAGCCATAATAAGTCATTCTGATAATAAAAGCAAAAATTCAATCCCTTGTTGTCCCTGACTAGCACCTGATGCCGTTTGCAAACCCTGTTATAAACTGTACTTAAGTTGTAAGTATTAAATTGAATAGACAACATGTTGCAACATTTTTTTTATTCAAGAAATTAAATCCTCAGAACAATTAATAATTGAAAATAAATAGAACTCATTTGTTAAATAATATAGCAGTAAACAAAATAATAATTAGCAGTCAGTCATCTGCTCTAGGAGAGAGAACAGCCTCTTCATCCTCTCTTTGCTCTCCCTTTCCCGTCTTGCCTCGGCCTCCCTCCGCAGCCGCATATCCTCCTTTTATCAAATTGAGGAGCTCATCCTCCCTCATCCTCTTCCTCCCACTCGGCCCTGGCTGGCTACCCTCCTCATCGTCATCCTCTTCCTCCTCCCGGTCAGGCGCAGCACCACTTGGCCCTGGTGTGTCCCCAGGGATAGAGGACAGTTAGGACAGGGGGAACAGTGGAATGCCTCTGCCCTAACACCTCATCCATGAGGACAAACCAGGGCCAAGTAGCAGCGCTGGCACTCCCACTTGTCCCCTCTCCTGTCCCTGGATATTTGCAATCCTAAGGCAGTGGTAATCAATCTACTCAGCCAACAGAAAGAAAACAGATGCCCGTAAAACGGGTGGTGGCCCAGCATCGCCACCTCTAACAGAGGCAGAGGAGCTGAAAATGATAAAGATGAGTAGAAGCCGTTTTAGGGCGAGGCAAACTTTTCTGACCATCATTATCAAAAGGACATGCCATGATAGTGAAAATAGTCGCCACCTAATATAACTTCTAATGTAGGCCTACTGACTGATTTTTGCAATGATTTTCTCAAAAAACAGACGGCAGAACTATACTACGTCAAAATTGCCTGCTGACTGAATGAATGAGGAAATCAAATACCGTGTGTGCAGGGTATAAAATTAGATTTTTGACCATTGCCATTGGCAGGTAGGGTTTGAAATTTTACTAGCCAAAATATGTTTTGACCAGCCACTTAAGTGTTTATAATCACGACCTAACTAACATATTTCCTGTAGGAATTGTTAATTGCCCACTATTTGTTTTTCAGTAGGGAACTATCTAAATTACTACTTCTACGGCTCCACTATGTCTCTCTTTACATTTATTTTGTTCCGTTATTGGCTGCAGCTAAGAAAGAAATAGTTCGCCCCACACATCCAAAAACACAGTGTTTACCATAGATTTTTTGTAGCACTGGTGCTCTGAGTCGGAAACCTAGCAACACTGGGGGAATCCCGGGGCATGCCCCCCTGGATGAATATTTGGAAAAATAACCCTTTATATGGTGACTACTGGTGAGATTTTTGAAAAAAAAAAAAAATCATTTTCAGAATTTCAGAATCAGAATCTAAGACATGAGACAAAATAGTGTAGAAGTCGACATTGCTGCATGAAAATATGTTAACCTCTTGAACATTAGAGAACTTTTTTACTATTATTTTCTTCATAATTATATTTTTATGGAAACAATCTGTTGCAGAAGTCAGTGGGCCACATGACATGGAAGATATTGAAAAAAATGCAATTATTTTGTATTCATATATTGAATAAGTAATTTAACGACGGTCCCTGAATCAGTCTCAGTGATTCAGTGAGGCTCTGGGAGATGAGCTGACCGTCCTCCTGCTGCTGACACTGGGAGAACCTCAGTAATGTCACAGCTGGACCCGAGTGAATATCCAAACTAAAATTAACTTTGGTTTGATGAGTTGCCTGTTGCAGCCTTTGAATAGGATGACGAGGATTTCAGTCACTCAGACGGTGACTTGTAGAAATTATACAAATAGCAGTAATAATAATGATAATCGACTTCAAGATAACTTAGGCCGTAGTGCTTTCACTGTGTGTAACTCAAATTTGTCATTCGCCGTGATTTTTTTGCGGTGGCGGTGCTGAAAATCCTGCAGCAGAATGCATATAGAGGAAGCACTGACACATCAGATAACCTTCCGCAACGATTAAAGGCTCTTTGGTGGAGCTCTGCTTTCAATGAAATTCCGTCGTGACAAATGAATGGACTACTTGCAGAGTGACATGAAGACATGAATCAGAGGCACAAAAAACGTTGACAGTGCTGGCTGGTCATTATGTTTACCAATACCGACCCGTCCTTTGCGCAACTTCATACTTTTTCAAATGTTGAATGACGGTGGACAGCGAGGGACAGATTTGAAATTTGAAACGCAATCAGTAGATCTGCTGTAGCTGTAAACTGTCTGTTTTACTGTTTTAGCATTTATGTTGAAAGTTATATAGCAAAGTCGTCAAATTTCAGCAGCCTGCCAATGGCGTGTGACCTATTTATTTTACTCGCCAAAACATATTTTTACACGCATTTGGCAAGTGGCGGGTGACAATTTTAAACCCTGGGTGTGTGGCTGAAAGAGGGCGGAGACAGAGAGAAACTCAGTGTTTGTTGAGAAAAACCTGGTCCCGACCAGGTTAGTTTCATGGAGTACCGTATTTTTTGGACCATAAGGCGCACCGGATTATAAAACGCATTAAGCCAAACAGAACAGTCAGGTAAGTCGAACTTTATTCAACTCATTCATAACTTGTTGATAATGTTCATAACTCTCAACATTGTTCAGTTGTAACACATAACATACAGAACAATACACTCACTTTCTCAGTTCATTCCACTTCCAAAAATCCATCAAATTCTTCATCTTCAGTGTCTGAGTTTTAACAGTTGGGCAATTATGGCATCAAGCATGCCCGGATCCCTCTCGTCATTATCTGAGTCAGTCTCTTTGCTGTTACTTAGCTGTTCAGTGATGATTCCGGCCTTCGTGAAAGCTCGGACGACACTTAAGACTGGTACCTTAGCCCAGGAATCTACGATCCATTGGCAGATAGTGCCGTAACTCGCCCGGCGTTGCCTCCCTGTCTTGGTGAATGTATGTTCGCCCTCTGTCATCCAATGCTCCCACGCAGCTCGCAATTTAGCTTTGAACGACCTGTTGACACCAATATCTAGCGGTTGGAGTTCTTTGGTTAATCCACCCGGAATGACGGCAAGCTACGAATTAGTTTGCTTCACTTGGGTTTTGATAGTATCGGTGAGATGGGCGCGCATGGAGTCGCAGATCAATAGTTGAAGCAAAGTACGTATTACTCCGCGAGACTCCTTACTAGGGTAGCCTTAATGCTCCAATAATCCATCAAGCACATGGATTTTTGAGCGCCGTGTACCACATTAAATCGGTTCGAGGTCAGTAAGCACACCCAGAATTAATACATAAGGTGCACCGGATTATAAGGCGCACTGTCGATTTTTGAGAAAATGTAAGTATTTTAAGTGTGCCTTATAGTCTGAGAAATACAGTATGTTACCATGGTAACTGACCGAGAGCTTAAGTTACCTCTCTCTGTGAAACAGGCTAGAGTTACCCCTCTTTCTCTGGTTTGAGTTACCTCCCTTTGTGAAACTGAAAACTCAGCGTTTCCTTCATTTCAGGGTTAAACCTCTCCGCACCCGCCCGCCCGCCGGCGGGCGATTGCAGATAAGTGACTGTATGTCTACACTACGCAGTGACGTATCCCGCTGTCATCAATACTGACATACTATACGTCGTTAGAAAGGGTAGAATCTCCGCAATTCATTCATCCAGTTGATTTTGCAAAAATCATGAGCACCAAACCATAAATCATTGATATTTACCAGCATGGTAAACACAAGACACAAGATACGAACGACCTTGGTGTGCCAAACCTCCTGTAATTCCAGCCCTCTTATTTGCCTCAATTTACCCTTATCCCTCCAGTGGCCACGTGACTCAATCCCCATTCATGTTTTTGTAGACTGTGCTGATGACAATTTTATTGACGCCACCCTGGCTGAACAGACACACCTCACTATCGAAGCTCTACCAATGCTCTAACGCTACCAAGATGGTGAACACCCTTGATGGGTGGCGACAAGCCACTATAACTGATCACACCAGACCCATCACACTGACAATATCAGTTGTTCCTCGTCCCTTCACCCTCTTCCCCAGTCCTTCTGGGTCAGGCTCCACAACCCCCACATAAACTGGACAATTGCCTTAATTTCTGTCTGGAGCGCATTCTGCCACACCCACTGTCTGGTGTCTGCTATTCCAGCCGTCAAAGTATCTGCACCCTTCTCCACACCTCCAGATTTATCCCAGGTGCCTCCAACACACCACGACCTGGAGAAGGTGTTCAGCAAGGAGCTAGTCCTGTCCCTGCCACCTCACCGCCCATATGATTGTGCTATTGACCTGCTACCCAGAGCGCCACTCCCCTCCAGCAGCTTCTATAACCTGTCACGCCAAGAGAGAGAGTTGATGGAGGATTACATTAATAACTCCCTGGCCACGGGTTTAATCAGATCCTCTTGGTCTCCCCTTGGAACGGGATTTCTCTTTGTGGGCAAGAAAGATAGGACCCTCCACCCCTGTATTGATTAATGGGGCTTGAATGAAATTACTGTGAAAAACAAATATCCACTTCCCACATTCGGGAGGGTGATGAATGGAAATCAGTTTTTGAAACCCCACTTGGACATTTTGAATACCTAGTGAGGCCTTTCAGTTTAACCAGTGGTCCAGTTGTGTTTCAGGCTTTGATGAATAACATCCTCCAGGACATGCTGAATCACTTTGTTTTCATTTACATGGACGCCTCGGACTCCAACATGGGGGCCATTCTCTCCCACACACCAGCTGCATTCGTGCGCATATTTTTCCTGGCGCCTCACCCTGCTGGAGAAGAATTATTATGTTGAGAACCATAAGCTATTGGCAGTAGTTGGCTCTCCAGGAGTGGCGACACTGGTTGGACAGCACCCTCAAGCCCTTCCTCATCTGGACTGATCATAAAAACCTCTCGTACCTATGCTCTACCAAAAGGCTCAACTCCCGCCAGGCCAGCTGGTCTCTTTTTCTTCAGCCAGTTTAACTACACTCTCTTGTACGGACCTGGTACCTGGAGTGGAAAACCCGACGCTCTGTCTCACCTCTTGACTTCAGACATATTCGCTGCTGACCCTGACCCCATCTTGCCCTCTCCCTGGATTGTTGGGGCCACCACCCCGGAGGTAGAGACTATAGTGTGAGAGGCTAGATGCAAACACCCTGACCCTGGTACCGATCCACTAAACTGCCTGTTCGTCCTGGAGGAGGTCCAGTTGTAGGTATTGCAGTGAGGGCACTTGTCTAGGTTCGCCTGTCATCCTGAAGCTCTCTTGTTCCTCCACCAGCACTTCTGGTGGCCCAGCCAGTCTAGGGATGTGAATGACTTTGTGGCAGCCTGTGTAGTGTGTGTGTGTGTGTGTGTGCTCGGAGCAAAGCTTCTTATCGCCCTTCTGCTGGTCTCCTCAGACCTCTCCCCATCCCCAGTCCTCCCTAGACACACATCGCTATGAATTTTGTTACCGCTCTCCTGCTGTCTGATGGGCATTCCGCCATTCTCACTATAGTGGATCGATTCTCCAAGAAGGGTCCACTTTATTCCCCTGCTGAAGCTCCCATCCGCATCTGAGACCAGCGACCTCCTAACCCTTCATTTTGTCTGCCTCCACGGGATTCCCTCTGACATTGTGTCGGACCACGGACCCCAGTTCATGTCCCAGGCTATCACCCACAATCACATGGACAGACTGAAAGGGCCAATCAGGACCTGGAAACTGCCCTTCGCTGCATCAGATTCTGTCATCCAACTTCCTTTTCATATTTTCTCCCCTGGGTGGAGTAAGCCCATAACTCCCTCACCAGTTCAGCTACAGGTGCGACTCCATTCATAGCCCTGCAACCAGCCACCTTCTTCTTAACCCTGGGAACAGTCAGGAGCCCTGAATTTTGAGAGCATAAAGCACAAGGTGGAAATGCTGTATAATGAGATCTGACATGTATGAGGGGGCAATGCCGTGTGCAGTTTTCTATTGCATCAGCAGCACCTTAAAGTCTAAATCCACTGACACCAGACAGCCTATGAATATACAGTTAGATATAGCATGCTAGATAGATGTTTCTTTTGTAGTCTGATTAAACAGTAAATTCATCGTGGCCCAATGAGCAAACTCCTTCTTTCTGGCTGTACATCTGATGACCAGGGCACTCAGGAGGCTATGGACTCAGGAAGACAGACAAGCGGCATTGGGCGTGACTCCCGCTGTGAGCGTGTAACTGACACATTATGCCCTTACTGTAAGTTTAATGGCCACCTGGTGTCAGTTGGTTGTGCTTGTGTTTTTCTTACAGTTATTTAATGCTGACAGCAGGCTGTAAGCTGTAGTTGAGAAAGTAAACCCACTGACACTTTGGCTATTGCAGCTGCAAAATATCTAAGAAGAAAGAGAAGAACCAGTAAGAATAACTAACAGGCGGAGCAGTAGCAGGGCAGCCCAGCCTGTCCACTCAATGAGCACAGACACATATTTGTACACAAAGTAAAATTGTAATCTGAAAGGTAACTAGTAACTAAAGTGTAATGGAGTGAATAGTACAACATTTGCTTCTGAGATACAGTGGAGTAGAAGAATGAAGTTAGATAAACGGGAGAAAGGATGTAAATGCAATTAGTTACATTCCAGTGAGCGTGGTTGAGGTGCGGCTGTGGGAGAGCGAGAGGTGGAGAGGGCTCAGGAGAGCAGGGCCAGGTGAGTGATTGACAGAGCTGGCACCTGGTTACTTATCACTCTCCCGTTATATGCATTAGTGTGGTAGACCTCAGATGGAGGATGCTTGGGAGATGCACTGGAGAGCAGAACAAGACGCACAAGCCGCATTCGGTATTGTATATGAGCTGAGTTGATCGATAAAAAATCTTAAATCAACAACTGTGTGCTTGGTGCTTGATAAGAAGACTCAAGATAGCCCGGAAAAGGCTACTGATAACTCTGTGACAGGCTTTCTCAGTTTCTTCATGACAGACTCGTGGCCATGCTGATTTTTAAAAATACCCAGACAGTAAAAGTTTTATTTGTAGAGACATAAAACTGTAGCCACAGCCATGTATAACCACTTTTGATATAACCAAAATTATTTTCAGATTTTTGTCGGGACTGGAATAGTTACCAGGCAGCAGAGCCAAAGCTTACTTTTATATTTAATTATTTTCTACATTTCTTATTTTCTTAAATGTCTTATTTGTGTTTGTTACAGCCCCCCTCCACTGTATGTTGATTGCTTAGAATAAAGAAAAATAACAGAAAAGATTTTTACTTTACTGACGTCAAATCAGAATCAGAGTCTCTTTTATTGCCAAGTAAGTTTACACATGTGAGGAATTTGCTGTGGTCTGTATGTGCAAAACAACAAACAATACTTAAAGTACTTAAAAAACATAATGATTGGAACCTGGATTTAACATCCATGGTAAAAACAAGGTTTTAAATTAGTTGTTAAATTATTTATATCCATATTTATTCTTTTTCTTTTACTACTGCATGAGACCACCATTATTGCCATATGGATGCCCATGGAATGGCAATAAATTAGTTTTCGACACAATTAACATTAATACTTCTTAACAGAGTTTGCTTTGTTACTGTGCGTTCACACCAAATGCGAAGCGAGTTAAACTCAACAAGTCAGTTTGATTGTGCTACAGTGTGATTGTGCTACTGTGGTTCATAGTTAAGTATTACAGACCGCTGTAATCGATTAACATACATATTTTCATAACTTAGCAGGCAGTCCAACTTTCTCTCTGACTTTTCTCCAAGCACTCTCCTTTATTGTCCGGTCTCTGTATGCGTGTACAGCGGTATGGTGGTACAGAACGACACAACAAGCGAGAAAAGCCAGCTGTGCTATTTTTGTGCTAACTGGGGCTAATGCTCCATGTGTTCGGGGCCCCAAAGCTCGTTAGCTCCGTACTACACTACCACAATCCATATGCATTTTGAGACCAGAGCTCAGGAGCTCCGGGACAGAAACGGATAGACTGACTTGGAAAAAACAGGAGAGGGCTTGAAGAAAAGTACCTAACCCTGACAGTAACGGTAGTTAATGTTAACCCAATGTTTCTTGACATGTAACATAGTTATGTAGTTAGCAAACGTTGAGTAGGGTAACATTAACACATAAACATTAACGTTAACACGCATGTTAATCACTAACGTTAACCGACAGTTTAGCTTCATAATGTAACAACAATTCTCTGCAATGAAACTTATTTTACTCCTCATTACATCTGAATGAATATTTGACATTTAACACTCACCGTCATGATGGATTCTTCTTCTTCTTCGTCTTCATCTTCTTCTTCTTCTCAACCGGAACGCCTCCTGAAATTGTTTTATGGGCGGGGTTGGACCTTCAAGGCCTGGACGGTCCAGCCCCACCTTGCCGCAGGCTGCAGCTGTTACCTTCTCGAAGTCCGTGACACTGAGTTCAGTTCAGAGTCCATTTTGAAAATCCACGATGAATGACTTCATCTGTGGGTCCCAACACAGGTTTTCTATTCTTTAGTGAGAACTGGAGTTGGGAGTTTAAGATCATGTGTGCAGCACCACCACCTATTGATTTCAATTAACTTTTACAATACAATGTGTGATGATGTTTGCTTTGTCTTCTCCTTTTGGTGGACAAATCACTATTCCTGCTGAAACTGTACAAATGCCAGAGGGTTGGATGTGCTTTGGTTATATAGCCACACCTAGTGGAGATGACATAAGATCTGGGGCTTATCCGCACACATTGCATGAGGCTTTGACTTAATTGAAGCCGTGTTCATGTGAGCTTTCAAACCAAATAATGCCCTCACTCAAGCACTGGAAAGGGATGCATCTATATCATGTCAGGTATATTGCTCAGTACCCAAGGAAGCAGAGTGCCAATTTTGTTTGATTGAGCTTTTCTTGAAAGCAGCTAGCAACAATAGCACAGCCCAATCGGCCTCAAAAAATATGTCTTGAACCATCACTGCACAGGTACACATAATGCAGTGATGCAGAACTGTGATCCAGAATCCAGTGTCCATCCATCATCCATCTATCAATGTTATATTGGAATGGCTGGTCAATTTATGGATGTGTCCCTGGTGAGTGGTGGTCCTGTGTGAGGGGTTCTGCCTTGGACATGCTTCTCAACCATGAATGACTAATGCATGCTGTGCTGTATGAAGAGGAAACACCAAGTTCTGTGGGAGTGACAGGTTGAGTGAAAACACTGGTTTAATGGAGTGACCACTATTAGGGAGTTTCCTCCCTGCAAGCCAAACACTACAGCTCTCTTACAGCAATACCACTATCATATATCAGAGCCTCTAAGGCCATTTCAGCTCATTATTCGATTTAAATCGATTACTTAATCATTATAGTAATTTCATTTTATAGTAAAATTAAATGGTGAAAATAAATTAAAAAATAAATAAAAAAGCATGTATACAAATAACAAAGGGTGTTCTGAATGATCAGGCACCACTCATTTTTTGGCCAATGTGCACTGTAAAAGGTTTAACTGATGGTCTCTATAAAGCTCGATCAGAGGGGCACTGCTGAAATGCCACACACACCACAAGACTCTGCCGCTTCCTGGCTGCAAACAGCTCACTAGCTCTCCTCCTAACAATATCAATACAGATGATTTTCAGTACCTTCTTGGTTTAATTAGTGTAATATATTTGTGAGGTCCTACCAACCAGCCACCTGTGGGGCTAGATGGACCTGTACCGTGGAACAATTCTCCTAACATTAGGTCTCATTCTGAGAGGCCAGTCAGTGATTGAATTCCCTTTTAGTCCAGGCAAAATAACTCATCTTGGAGCCAAAAATAGAACTAATTGTAAAAGCATAGATCATTTCTATAAGGTGTCCAGAACAACATACTAAAAGTCCGAAGACATCCTAGTTGAGGAAATATGTTTACTTCTCATCAATCCAAGATGTGTGTGCCAGACAACAATACACCCCAATGGGGCTATTTTTTTCCTTTACTCCTATCAAAATAAAACTTTATACAATGAAAGTATCCATGAAATAGTAAAATTTTTTGCATTACAAGTTTCTTTGAAAATGAATTTGAATATGCAAATGAGCTATACACTAATCAAATATAGGCTACCCGAAATATACCCGCATAGGCTTAATTTTTTCCTTTACTCCTACCATAAGATGTGTTCATTTCAATTTCAAGATTTCTATGATGCTCATGGCTGAAATAAATCTTAAAAACTGAGCCCGAAGAACTGAGGTGGAGAATAATTTCAACTTTAAGATCATGGTGATCAATGAGGCAGAGTATAATTAAAATAAACATGTCGGTCGAACAGATATGTTAAATGCATCATCATTAGCTGTCTGTCAGCCCCCTATAAAACTTTCAATACAAGCAGAGAAATGTTTAGATTTTCTGGAAATCAGAAGATTAAATTGCAAGACCATATAGCCACATATATGTATTTTTTCGCTCCAAATCCAATGCCACCACCTGTGGAGTCTTCGGTTGTGGAGATAAATTAGACCTGCATGCGGGACTACAAGGGAGACAGTGAGCAGTAACCAAGTAACTATCATGATGTTCTTTTCACAAATATGGGAATGATAGTCAAAAATATACAATTTTTTGCTGGCCTATACAAGGGCCAATTAGATTTTTTTTCATGGATCCCAAAATCCCTGGCGGCGCCCCTGCACATGAGCTCCACACTTATTGAATATGTCCTAATTTGCATAGGCAGAAACACCATTCATATAGATGACAAATACATATACAAATAAGCAATATACTAATTGAATATGCCCAAAATACACCCTAATGGGCTTATTTTTTCCTTTACTCCTATCACAATCAAATCTCACACAGTGCAAGTATACATGAAAAGCAACATTTTTGGTTTACAAGTTTCTTTCTTCTTGTGGGTTGTTCAGGGTGCTGTCGATGGAAAGCCCTGATGAGGTGGGGGTCCAGGATGTGGCAAGCTGGAACCCAGGACCTCTCTTCAGGTCCATAACCCACCCATTCAACCAGATATTGGAGACCCCTTCCCTGCTGTCAGGACCTGATGAGGCGATGAACAGAGTATATGAGTCCCTCATCTATGAATCAAGGAGGTGGTGGAGGAGGACCAGGGGGCTTTCTCGGACTGGTTGACCTTGGATTCGTGGAATGGAGGATGACACTGCATAGATTGTGGGAGCTTGAGTCTCTCTGCCACCAGAGTGATGACCCTTTCGATGATGAAAGGACCTATGGACCTCGCCGCCAGTTTCTTAGATTCCACCCTTGAAGATGGTCATGGCTGGAAAGCCACACTCTCTGTCCGACCTGGTAAGTGGGTGCTTGAGTGCTATGGCAGTTGGCAGAGGTGGCTTAGCATTGAGCTGCCTGAAGGGGGGATGACCGGGCGTGGGACCAAGTGCGGTGACAGCCACGGATGAACATCTGTACAGAAGGACAGGAAAACTCATTTTCCAGAGCCAGGAAGAGAGGAGGTTCGTACCCAAGAGCACACTGGAATGGCGATAGGCCCATGGTGGAGCTGGTCAGTGTGTTGTGCACGTACCTCACCCATAACAGATGTTGGGACCAGGACGATGGGTTGCTAGAGACCATACAGGGAAGCACGGTCGCCATCTCCTGGTTCTTTTGCTCTGCCTGACTGTTGGACTGAGGGTGGACGCTGGAGCATAGACTGACCTTAACCCCCAGGTGTTCGCAGAACTCTTTCCAGAAGACTGAGGCAAACTGGAGTACCCGGTCTGACACCACATCAGCTGGGAGACCATGAAGTCAAAAGACATGGAAGAGGACAAATCTGGCTGTTTCTTTGACAGAGGAGAGCATGGGCAGGGGCACGAAGTGGGTCAGCTTGCTGAAACGGTCCACCATCTTGAGTATGGCTGTGTTGCCGTCAGATGGGGGCAGGCTGGTGACAAAGCCAAGGGAGATGTGGGACCATGGATGATGTGGAACAGGGAGTGTCTGAAGGAAACAAGCAGGAGCCTTTTGGGACGGCTTGTGCTGGTTCCAGATTGGACAGGCGTTAACAAACTCTCTCGTGTCCTCCTCCAAGGTTGACCACCAAAACCTTTGGAGAAGAACATCATGAGTCCTTTGGATCCCCAGTTGACAGATGAGTTTGGAGGTGTGGGCCCACTGGATGAAGTCAGACTTCAAGTCTGGGGGAACAAATAATTCATTAGGAGTGCAAACACTGCTTGACGAGGGTCCTGGTTGCCCCTCGGTGGTAGAGCTCACCTGTTCTTCAACCTCCCAAGTCAAGATGGCAACTCTGCAGGGAATCGGGAGGATGGAGTCTGGCTCAGTTGTGGGTCTCTCCTCCCCTTGAAACTGACGAGATAAGTTCGGACTTGATGTGCGGGAAACAGGATGGTAGGAGAGGGAGAAGTTGAACCAGACCATCGTGCTTGACGAGAGGTCAGTCTCAGTGTACAAGCAGGAGCCTGGTGGGTGTACAGATATTCAGCGTATGGATATATTTATTAAAGATTCTTATGATGAGTTCAGACCAGAAAAGGTTCTTTGGTCCCCTCCAGTCAATGATGCCATTCTTCAAATGGCAACTTGACGGCCAGCAGTTCCCGGTTGCCAATGTTGTAATTCCTTTTGGCTGGTGACAGGCATCGAGAGAAAAAGGCACAGGGATGGAGTTTCTGGTCATTGGTCATCCTTTGTGAGATGACCACCACCAACCCCACGTCATAGGCATACACCTCCATCACGAACTGATGATCAGGATCAGGCACTGGGGATGGGGGCGGGTGTGAACCAGTACTCTATGATTTACTTTGCTTCTCTTGCTATTTTTGCCAGGTGGGCTTCACCTCTGGTGTGTTTGCATTAACTGCTAAAAACGGCTTTGACTGGCTCGATCTGTGGCCTGGCCCTATAGCCCAGACGGAACTCCAGCCTGAATTAAAGTGACACATCCATTAAAGCGATGCATTCAGGAAACTGAATTAATTGAATAAATAATTAGTTGTCAGTTTATAATTGTTCAGCTTCTGTTCTGCTGTAATCCCTGTGTTAAATTGATTTTGTTACTTTTTGGAGAGGTTTTCTTTCAAAGGTTAACTGCGTGCATGCATAAGTGCGTGGGGTGGAAATTTTAGGCACAGCTACTCCCATTGGTGACATTCACGGCCTAGAATTTGGTGAGGTGTTGGGGTGGCTCTGTTTCATGTAGGCACTAGCTTTGTTCATAATGTGCCCCTCCACACTGCCTGATTTATTATTATCATTGTTTTGCCTTTTTTCTCATTAGACAGGAGCTGGTGGGTCTGTGCGCGCTAGTGACTGATCGTCCCCTCAATTCCTTTGCAGTGTATCGCACTTCACGTTTGGTGTGTACATTTAACACAGAACAGCACAATATATAAGGCAGAGCTATCATTTATTTTTTAATCATATTTAGGACTTAGTATAATGTCCTTCATACCTCTATGTGTGTATGGCAGCAGTGTATGGATCTCAACTTTTCTGATATGTCAATGCCAATTTTAAATGGGTGGTGGAGGTCATGGGCTCTGTGCAGCGATTTACTGATGGTGGCAGTGGTAATGAGGGCTGGCAAACTTGAAGTTGGAAGGCCAATTATTTTTGAGCAAGTGTGAGTGACTCTGACAAATTTGTTTTTGTTATTAAGGGGCAGCATGGAGAAATAGCAGATTGCACAGTACAGGAGAATGGATTCAATGATGCTGTGGTACAGAAGAAGCAGAAGGGGTGGTTTGATGGACAATGATCTGAGTTTACGGATGATGTGGGTTCTCTGCTGGCAGCGCTTAATAATGTCTGAGGTATGTTGGTTGAAGTTCAGTTTTTTGTCCAGTCTGATCTCGAGGTATCTCAAACTGTCCACAATCTCCACTGGCTGATTGTCAATGTGTATGGGTTCATGAGGAGTGGTTTTTCTACAGTTGTCGAAAATGAGTTCTTTGGTTTTGGTGGCATTGAGAAGGAGATGATTGTCCTTGCACCACTGGGAAAAATGGGCAACGGAGTGTTTGTATGCTGTGACTGAGTCCTGGTCCGATGAACAAATAATTTACATCTACGCTCACACACAGTTACTCAGTAAAGGCTTGAAGATCAAGGTCTGAATTTATTAACGATTAAACAAACCATAAGATTTATGACATGAGTCCACCAATCAGAACATAGAAACACCCTGATTGGAGAATCAGTGTGAGGCTTGAAATTGCTGTGTCGCTGAGAGAGAAATAGGGAGAGAGCTGAAAAAAATCAATTTAAAGAGGGGACCAAAAAAAAACTAAACTGTAGATGATGTGGATGAAATAACCTCACCATCAACAGTAGCAGTATATTGCTTAGATGGTCACCTTGACTGAAAGAAGACACATTTTTCCACATATAGATTATGTATAAGAATTAAACATTGTGGGATGTTCAAAGTATAAACAACTTTGAGGACAAAAACTCAAAGTCAGTGTCACACACACTAGAATCGAAGAATTCCATGTACTAAACCATTTTAAAAGCTCAACAGCTGAGAAAGCATCAAACTAAAACTGTGTTGTAAATATTCTAAAAAGCTGAATACAACTCTAATAGGTTAAAGTTGTTTAAAGTTTGAATCATGTCTGTAGCTCAATCTGTGAAGAAGCAGAAAAGTTTTAAGGTGGGGTGGGTTTCAGGAAGATATAAAGATTTCTCCATATAAATAAAAACATTTACAAAGAGTCTAATATTTTAAAAAGTATTAGAGGTACACAATGTCAAAAAGTCATAGCCATCATGTCCACAGCAAGTTGAGCATTTAGTACAGTAGGTTGAGCACCTGCAAACTTGAGGCTCACTTATCTGTTGGCAGATCTGTCTCTCCTCTGTTTATTGAAGGGTTAGTTAATATAGAAAACAGTCAAAACAGTCAATAAGGTATTCAGTGCTGGAGTGCCATTTCATCAGATCTTTGTTATTTCAGCATCTTGTGTGTATGGTAATAATGTGTTTACTTAGCAGACGGCGGCACTGTCATCAGCAGAGCCTGCTTGCTGTGCTGAGCAGCAGCTGAGCACTACACCTCAGTAGGTGATGATGATATACAGTGCATGTGTGTCTGATTAGAATCACCTCGGGAACTCACAGCAATGCATCGATGTGGAAGTTCTCCATCTGCTCCGATTACTCACCATAAGCTTGTGGAACTGCCTCTAAAAGAATCATCTATACTCAATAACCCAGCACCTCGTGTTTAGACTCACTGATGAAGCTCACTACTATGACATCTCTTGATAGCGCAAGACAAAAGTGTCGATCCCCAAGTGCCTGAAGAGCAACCTATAATTATCATTGTTGTTCTTGTTGTCAGAGTTGTTACGATTCCGATACCAGTATCGGATACTGCCGAAAATGCTGGCATTTGTATCTGCGAGTACTGGAGTCCAGGCACCGATCCGATACCAAGTAATTTATTAGAAAAAGGAATCTATTTACCGGTTATGAGTGTTGGCATCCACCAAACTTAACTATTTCACACAAAAACAGCTGCATGCTGCACATGCAGCGAGGCATTACCAAACAAACACAGATTAATTCCACAGACATTTGGAGCTCCGATGTGTGCGCCATGTCTTTGCTAGGTTTAACGTCAAACTAGATGATTTCTAAGTAATTTAAATATTTTACAATATGGTGGCTGCACTTTAATTAAAAAAAAAATAATAATCTTCCTAGATTTATTTAGCTACGTTGCTGTTGCACGACTGTTTTTTACTGTTCTATTGAAAAATGAATTTAAAATGAATGGCTTCCATTTGCTGCATTCATTCAGTGTAAGAAAGGGTTTAACTTGAGCCAGGCCTCACCACAATGATAACCATATCACAGTCACGCAGGCATAGTATGATGGGTTTTTTTTACATATCACACTGGTATCGGTACTTGGTATCGGCCGATACCCACAGCACAAGTATTGGAGGTAGAGGTGGTAGTAGTATTATTGAGTAGTCAATTTGACACACATGCCTATAGGACATTGTACTCATACTCATATATAACCACTTACAGTGTTTGCTTTTTTAATGCTATTTTACTTCAGTCTCTCTTTCAAACTCAGAGTTGACTGAACAATGTGCAAGCTCTGTCTGACGGAGACGGATGGAGAAATATTAACAAGCCAATGGCATTAACTTAACACATGTCACATTCCATCATGCCTGTAAAGGAAAGTCAAATTTGCGTGTTCACCTGGGTGTTGTGTTGCCATCACAGTGGAGACGGAGATGATAACAATGACTACTACAGGGTGTAGCCCATCTCAGCAAGCACCATGCACACAGTTCTGGGGGGTGCTCCAGAAAGCGGATTATGTGAAAACTGAGTAAGTTAACCCTGAGATGAGGGAAACTCTGGGTTTTGAGATCCAGAAAGAGAAGTAACTGAAACTCTGGGTCATTCACCATGGTAGCAGACTCTGAACGTAACCTGTTTACTTGAAGAAACCGTGAGTTTCTACCCGTCTCCTCCCACTTGAAGAAACCTGACATGGATTGTCCATTCATTCCCAATCCGATTTATATCAAAGCTCAGCTAATTCATAATGCTTTACGTCGTGAGAGAATCTTCTGACCCAGATTAGATGTCCTGTCATTTCCAGAGGAATATCTGCTTCAACACTTTTCATCAAACAGTATAATTTATCTTGAGAACATTCTCCGGCCGCACATCACCAACCTCACACACCGCAGTTGTGCGCTCACGTCACTGCAAATTTTATGCATAGCGCTACGCTTTTTTGCAAACGGTAGTTTTCACTACAACATTGGGGATACAGAGCACTTCGGAAAGGCAACAGTGTGTAGAGCAATGAGGGAAGTTACCCTCGCACCAGTGGCGCCCCCCTAAATAAGTTGGTGTTTTTATTTAAAAAAAAAAAAAAAGTTTGTTTGTTGTTTATGTTTGTTTGTTTGTTTTTTACAAAAAAGTGCTGACAAATTCAATATAAAGTGGCCAGAATATGAGTTTAAATAAATAATCACATCACCTGTCATAATTCACTTAAATATGATCAGAAATCTGTCAGTTTCCCTTCACTTCATAGTGTACGTTAGAGAGAGCCCCCGTAGTTATCCAGTCCATTCCACTTGCTCATAAAGAGAACGCCAACATCACTCAAAATCCAGTCCACGTTTTCCATGCGACCTTGCTTGCACTCAGCTGTGTACACTGAAACACACAGAGCGACTAGAACAGCATGAGGAGAAGAACGTGAATGAAGAAGAATGGATAAAAGAAAGTTTTTCAAGAAAGTAAGTATTCATCACTGCTGGTAGTAACAATTACTTAGCTCCAGCCCCCAGCTAACAGCTGAAATCCCATGTAATTAGTAAACCAAGTGTTCCCTGTTGGACAAATAAAAACCTAGCTTGCTCACTATAGACAATCTCTGTGCAGGTCTCTCCTTCGTTGTTTCGTGGTCAAAAGTTTCATTCAAGCACTAAAA
Source organism: Diplodus sargus (assembly GCA_903131615.1). Lineage (NCBI taxonomy): Eukaryota > Metazoa > Chordata > Actinopteri > Spariformes > Sparidae > Diplodus > Diplodus sargus. Next base: position 271,584 of record CAEMYA010000648.1, on the reverse strand, counting down.
AAACGCTGCTACTTAGCTGGCTAGTTAGTCTGAACTGCATTGTGAAGGCCCTGGTTGTTTATAGAGTTAAAGGAGTCATCTCTGCCTCTTCACTCTACCGTTCAGGTTCCGACTCCAGCTCGTACATAAATGCCTGAATTCCGTAAGGTTCGTCAGTTAGTGTGTGTGCCATAACAGGGGGCTGTTTATGTTTTGGAGTCTGTGTGCATGCAGGCCAGCCCTCCATTCCGGCTCTGTCCTTCCTGCGGCCAATCAACGCTTGCCTCATTACATATTAATACAGTGCACATCTGGACCAGTCAAACTTCTTGCGCATAATCTTGTGTGAGAAAGTCGCGGTATGAAAATGTGTCAGAACAAGCTCTATGTTTGATTTTTTTATTTTTTTATTTTTTTCTAATAAGTTTTAAGAATTGATCCAAAGCGATCCAAGGGGGACTGGATACGTAAAAAACCAGGTGATGACTCCTTTAAGTGTGCACTCTTTTAACCATATGCTATCTTTGGGGAGACTTCCTTCCGGAGCATCAGCTGTGTTCCTCACTTTGCGCATGGATGCACACCGTGAAACATGAACTGATCTCATTCATGTATGATTATCATCAGTGGATATTAATAATATTAATAATACACTAATAATAATCACTCCGCCACCCCAATTGACCTGTAGGAGTCAAGGCAAGATGAGCACAGGGAGTGAGAGGGGAGAGACCTCTCTATCACAGGATAGAGTCATTTGTGAGGCAGACAGTCTTGGAATTTTATGGAACTCAATATGAATATGAAATATGACACATTTCAGTCAAGGTGCATTGTATAAGACTTATTTAACTTGAGATTTTAGATGAGGAGAGTAATGATTAGAAAGTGGAGAAAGCCAAGAAATATACAAATACATAAAAGCCAAATTAGCCAGACCCAAATATTTTCAAGAGTATCTTGATATTTGTCTTGTCATGTTTTTCAGGGCTTGAAATTACAACCATTTTAGTCACATATGTGCCCAAAATATAATCTGTTCGACTTCAAAATATTTGGGAGCAAACAATTATTGTGTTGTGAGTGAAAGTCATGGCATTACCCTCTATGTTGATCAGTTATTAATTCAACTCATTGTGTTTCAATGTATTTTTTGTAAGGAGATGCTAAGGGAGAGAAAGATCAACGTAATAATAATTTCTCAGTCTTTGTTAGCTGTTTGTGAAATTCTGTGCTTACGCGCTACGTTCGTCTTGGGAGCTAAGCCTCCCCTGTCCCTAATAAAACCTAGTGACGCCCCTGCCTCGCACTGAAACGCCTTGTTACCAATGATGGTGGTGCTTCCCGGACACAAACCTGTCGGAAACATCAAAGAGGAATTCCACAGGATTGCAGGTGACTGATGTAGAAATGTTCTATTTTTTTTTTAAATTATGATATATATTCTGCTGCGACCTTAGAGTGGGGTCAGTACCTTAATCAGCTGTCATTTTGCAGGGCTTCCAAATGTGATAGGATGCATAGATGGGACACAAATTCCTATTACTGCGCCTAAAGAAAATGAAGGGGACTATGTCAATAGAATATCCTTTCACAGCATCAATGTCCAGGTATAGACCTACCATCTTAAAAAATATGTACATGAAAATGTATACAGTACAATACAACTAACTCATGTCATCCTCTGCACTGTGAAGATCATATGTGATGCAGCCTACGCTATTACAAATGCAGAAGCCAAGTGGTCTGGCTCTGTGCATGATTCCCGGATCTACCGGGAGTGTAGTCTGAGCAACAGCTTTGCATGTGGTAAGGAAGCTAAAGCTTTGTACAAATGTTCTTTGTCTCCCTTTTTAATGCACTCAAAAGTGTCCTCTATAATTTCAGGAGAGTTTGATGGCTACCTACTGGGGATCGAGGCTATCCACGCCAACCCTCTCTGTTGACCCCATACCCTGACCCTGAGGCGGGGCCCCAACAACGTTTTAATGTGGCTCACTGCAGGACTAGAGCCGGGGTTGAGATGACCATTGGCATACTCAAATCCCGGTTCCAGTGCCTGCATAAGCTCAGGGTCACCCCAGAGAGGGCATGTTACATCATTGTGGCCTGTGTTGTTTTCCATAATATTGCAACTATAGAGCAACACCCTGCCCTACAAATAAATGACCCTGAGGATGACCACCCCATCCACCCTGCAAATGTCCGTCATGGAAGGGCTGTAAGGGACCTAATTAGCAGGAATTACTTTTGATTTAAACAGTCAAATAAAGACAAATTCACATGTGATTTGGTTCTTCTTTATTCCCTATAAGTACAAAAGCAACAGTTAGGATTTATAATATATTTACAACCATTAACATATTCACATATTTCACCAATGCACCCACCTCAACTGGCGCTCCAGTAATAGAATTTCACGGTCTGTTTTTCTTATCTTGTGATCCAGGTAGACCATTTCCTTTTCTGTTTTTTCAATAGTCCTCCTGAGGTGCACTCTGTACAACTCCTAAACTGGCAACATATATACAACATTTAATTGCTACAGTTCTACATACACATTTAACATGGTATTGACCGAAAATCTCACTGTATCAAGCTGTGCTGTGGAAGTTGATGGAGCCTCCTCGTGATGCCCAGCTATGTTCTGTTGAAGGACAAGAATGTGCGAGGTGTTTGTCCATTATCTATGCTCATCACTTCAGTGTAGGTAAGTGTAACCTTCACCTGGGGGGCGGTGCCACCAACCTAGGGGGACGGGTCCAGTCTGTCGGTGACGTCACCGACAGACTATCTTCAACTGGCCTGTTTAAGCACACATTTTCTAAAGGCAAGGAAAGCAAAAAAGGGAGCGGATGGACTTTTTTCATACCAGGGGGGATTGTAGTCAGGCCGGGGATGCATATTATTGATAGAAAACCACTCTAAGTTGTATTTTGCATAATATGGGAATTTAAGTGGGAGGATGTGTTCAAACAGAATTTCGATAAAGGTTTACATTACTGTTTAAAGTAGCCTCTGAATTAATATTTATTTTAACAGCCTAAGTCAATAAAAAAAAAAAATCAAAGTGAGGTGAAATCGCCTAGCAAAACATGCCTTGCCTTTTGAATTATGTTTTTATACTTAAGTTTTAGCTGCTTCCAAGTCCTTTTTTAAAGTTATTTACAGACTTTTGTAGAAGTTGTGTTTTCCTTCAAACCTCATGTACCACGAATGTACAATTGCCCCAGTATCCCTAATAAAGCTTGGGTAAATTGTAGTGTAAATAACCGTAGTAAGTAGATAGTGGTAAGTATAACATAACCACAGTTAGTAAATAGTGACTAATGGTAACTGATAATAACTGTTATAATGATAAAAGCAAGAAACAAAGGGTAACAAGTGTGAAAGAGTTGCTGAAACATACCACTGAGCACCAGCTGACTGAAAAGTGCATCTACTGTTTGAAGCTGCTATAGTCAGACGATGTGAAGTGTGAAAATGCAACCACAAACCTAAGAATTAAGTCATATAACCAAATGTGTAACCCTTTCATTAAGTTAGAAAATATTGTGCATAGAGTGATTAGATATGATGGGATGCATCAAGGAAGGGACTGAGTTATCAGAAGACCTGAAGGCCCGAAGGCCACAGTTTCTAAGAGCCAGCGATAAGGACACAGTGAGAGCACCTTCTTAAAAAAACCAAAGCGAGGCGAAGAGCATCTGGTCGACATGCAGTTCTGCACGTACGGCAATCTTCGCGCAAGCGCAGAAGGTAATACAGGGTTTTTCCACTAGAGGTACGGGGATTTTCCATGAGAAAAATGGTATTTTTCCATAGAGAAATAACAGTGTTAGCAGAAATTAAGAAGGATAGTGATTGGTTGATGCCATGTTGGCCGAACGGACACACACCCTTTTCTGTGTTTAAAAAGAGGATGTTCGAGGCTTTGAACCTCGGGTCATTTGGTTTTTTTTCACGGATTTTGTCTGTGCCTGATCCCGCTCTTTTTTGCAGGCAAATAAAGTTCTATTGCACTCAGCCTTGAAGACTCCTGGTGATTTTTGGATCTGTGAAATCTTTTGGACCAACGGAGAAAAGACAAGTCGTTTATACGACAAAATGATCATCAGGTCGTGTTTTGGAATCAAATTTTGCTCTAGAAAGAGAGATTTAAAAAATCTGTGATGATCAAAGATCTGGGCCCATATTCACAAAGAATCTTAAGGCTAAAAGTCGCTCCTAACAGACTTTACCAGAATTTAGGACCAACTCCTAAAAATAATGGGTGTGTCAGTCGTAACTTTAGGACTCCTAATTTTTTAAAATAAGAGTTATTCACAAAAGATTTTAAGCCTAAAAGTAGCACATAAGTCTGGGAGACCTTACAAGTAGTCCAGAGGACTCCTAACTCGCTCAGACCTGGTCACAGCCGAATGTTTTGGAGACGCTAAATGACAGGGAATTATTAAAACGATGTCGGATGGACCGCGAAGGGACTGAAGTTGTGGTTGAGTTGGTGAGGGATGCTTAACGTTCCAATCAACCGAAACAATCCAATAACGCCAGAGTCAAAATGTTTGGCAACACTCCGGTATTTGGCTACGGGGGAAAATGCAGCTCTTCGCACGGGACTAGTATTACCTGGGGACCTCAAGTGATTAAGAAATCATCCCACCACGTCTGTGTTCCGGTGGCGCATTCGCACAGGATAAGCAAAGTCTGTATTTTAACTTTAATTTACTGACATTATCCCCCGGGTCGATTGCATCAGAGCCCTTGCCGGAGCAGCACAACGGTTAGATATGGATATTTTTAATATAATAAGTGGTGAGCCTGTTGAAAGATGGAAAAGTGTTCCTTACCACATGCTGCCATGCATGTAATCCATCTAATCATCTTTCGAGATTTCGCGCTTCTGATGAGTCTCCTGAATTTGCACCCAAAATGCTGTCAAAGCTTTCATTTATAATTCCCAAGGCAGCCTCCGTAATTCTCCGGGAAAAAGGCAGAAAAAGGCGTGGAACACACAAAAAACCTTAAGAAAAACAAAAAAACGACCCCAAATCATAGAGATGCCGATTTGCACGGGACTAATATTATCAAATGACCTCTGTGTTTGGTGAAATATGGGAGGTAATTTGCGGTGGAATTTTACGTTACAAATTACAGACATGGCAGATTCGCACAGGATTAAGATCACAGACGACCTCCGCAATTATTACAAATTACTGGAGGTCCCCAGGTTATACTCGTCCCGTGCGAAATGTCAATCGGAAAAAATACACAAACTGTCTTTGACGCATGTTACAATATACTAGACATTGTTGCGAAATTAATTCTCCTCATAAATACATTTCTTTATACAATATCCAATTTGGCGCCCTCTGTCTTAAACCGCGGACTGAACCGCCAAAAGGACGGGCAAATTGGCGGCTTACTGCCCTGTCTAACAACGGCTTCTCACCCACTCCTTCCAAACACTCAACTGCAGGCGGGCTTCCTCCACTGAATCACGTGTTGTAAAGACACTTTATCACAGGTTGACGGAGGAGGCAGCAGCAGTGCTGCGTTTGGGGGCACTTCAAAAAATGCGGGAGGAAAATAGGAACATTTGTTTGTGATTCAGCTTGAGATATAAAACGCTTCAGAATCGCTGTGTGTAGAAATGAGATCCCGTGTATGTGTGCATTGAGATTGCGATTTTTTAACGATTTTTTGTGCAGCCCAAATAAGGATGATGACGATGATGAGGAGGAGGAGGAGGAGGAGAGCCAGCCAGAGCCGAGCAGAAAGAGGCGGAGAGAGGATGAACTCCTCATTTTGAGAATGGAAGATATGAGGCTGCAGAGGGAGGCCGAGGAGGAGAGAGCAGAGAATAAATGGAGAGGCTCTTCTCTCTCCTGAAACAGATGGCTGACCGTTCATTTATTTTGTTTGTTATCTACTGTTATATTATTCAGTTAATTTATGAGATCTGTTTATGTTGAATTATTAATTGTTCAGAGGATTTTTTTTTCATGAATTAAAAATATTGTTCAATCGTGACACATTGTCTATTCAATTTGATATTTACAACATAAGTACACTTTATAACAGGGTTAGCAAACGGCATCAACTGCTACTAGTCAGGGAGCAACAGGGGATTGAATTCTTGCTTTCATTATCAGAATAATAAATGATGTACAATAATAGGCAGGGCAGGAGTCCCTGGCAGTGCTGCTGGGCTGGATGGGATGCCACAATAAAGTGGGGTGGGCTGTCCTTCCTGTTCTGGTGGCTTGATTCTGACATGGCAGCAGTCGATCACTCCAGCAGCTTTTAAAAAAGCTCTGTGTCCTGCCAGCCCTCCAAACCCACGAGTTACTTCCGCCAGGTCTTCAGCGGTCTTTGGGAAGTAGATGACCTTGTGGCGAATGGCCACCACCTCCCCTGTAACTCGGTGGATGATATGGTGGTCTCTATTGTGGCACCCCATCCATATCTCCGATCCTGTTGGAGAAGGTTCAGCAGCACTACCAGTGACTCTCTGCTCAGCCTGAAATCCTGCCTGGTGTCTCCCTCGTCAAATAAACCTGTCCAGGACAGGGACGGCCATATTGACCCTGCAGTACAAGGGTCTGGTCTGGATTGGGAAAGGACGGGAAGAACAGGAGAAGAAAAAAGGTTAATTAAACAATAGCTACACACTTGTAGTTAATAAGATAATTTGAGTTCATTTTTGAGCTTTTATAGA
>CAEMYA010000648.1:211565-264543 GCA_903131615.1 Diplodus sargus | reverse complement strand
TTGGGTCTGCCAGGTCTGTCTAGCTTCCTCCCCTGCCAGCGGATCCGACTCACCACCAGGTAGTGATCAGTTGACAGCTCAGCCCCTCTCTTCACCTGAGTGTCCAAGACATACGGCCGGAGGTCAGATGATACGACCACAAAATCGATCATTGACCTCTGGCCTGGGGTGTCCTGGTGCCACGTGCACATATGGACACCCTTATGCTTGAACATGGTGTTTGTTATGGACAAGCTGTGACTAGCACAGAAGTCCAGTAACAAAACACCACTTCGGTTCAGATCGGGGAGGCCGTTCCTCCCAGTCACACCCATCCAGGTAACACTGTCACTGCCCACGTGAGCGTTGAAGTCCCCCAGTAGAACGACAGAGTCCCCGGTTGGAGCACTCTCCAGTACTCCTCCCAGGGACTCAAAGAAGGCCGGGTACTCTGCACTGCTGTTCGGCCCATAAGCCGAGACAACAGTGAGAGACCTATCCCCGACCCGAAGGCGCAGGGAAGCGATCCTCTCGTTCACTGGGATAACTCCCAACACATGGCAGCTGAACTGGGGAGCTATAAGCAAGCCCACACCAGCTCGCCGCCTCTCACCGCGGGGAACTCCAGAGTAGAAGAGAGTCCAGCCTCTCTCAAAGAGTTGGGTTCCAGAGCCCAGGCGGTGCGGGGAGGTGAGCCCAACTATCTCTAGTCGATACCGCTCAACCTCACGCACCAGCTTAGGCTCTTTCCCCCCCAGCGAGGTGACATTCCATGTCTCGAATCACCGTCCGGGGATTGGGTCGCCGGGGTTCCCGCCCACGACTGCCACCCAAATCACACCGCATCGGCCCCTTCTTAACCCTCTGGCGAGTGGTGAGCTCACTGGAGAGCCCACATCGCTGTTTCGGGCTGGGCCCGGCCGGGTCCCGTGGGCAAAGACCCGGCCACCAGGCGCAAAGTGTGGGGAATTGTCTTCTACTGCATGGAATCCAGAGCTATGCACACAGACCCCATCAGTGACTGGTCAGCTGAAGGCTTCCTGTTGGCCTACCAACGATTCACAGCACTTAGAGGGCATCCAAGTAAACTGTGGTCGGATCCTGGAAAAAACTTTGTTGGAGCCAGACCTGCCCTCAAAGAGCTTAAGGCCCTATAAAATCCGTTTTATTTTTTCTCAAATTTCAGTTTTATTTTTTCCCAAATTCCGTTTTTTCCGTTTTAATTTTTGGGAATTCCGTTTTTTCCGTTATAATATTTGGGAATCCCGATTTTTTTTACCTTTTACTCTTATTATACTACCAAAAACAGTGTGTTTTTAATGTAAATGACTAAAATGTACACAAAATAAATAGAAATTACCTTAAATTTATTGAGGTGACAAACATACTTTCTCAATACTGTACCGTACAGTACAGTAAAGTGCATCAAAAAAATTGGACTTCATCATGTCTTCATACAGTAGTATATTTTGTGTTTTTATGGGTTTCATTTGGGTTTTATTGAATAAAAACATGGTCAGCTCTCAGGCAGGTCCAGGACATGTTTGCATACCAAAATTGTTCTGAAAATTTAAGTTGTAAATATTAAAAAAATTTGCAAAGATGACCGACAAAATGAGAAATTATACTCGTAACGTTATGCCAACTTAGCATACTAACCAGCTAGCAGTGAAAACACCAACCCTCCCGCTGTCCTCTGGGCTCCCAGCCAAGGCAGAGTCAGCTAAGAGGGCTGCGGCTAACGGGGCTAACTAGCTAACAGCAGCTACTGTTAGCAGTCACTCTGGTATTATATACCGATAATATGAATCGGACAGGTGGCTAACTCACGATTACACCTTTAATTATGATTTCTCAGGTCTGCTTCTTTGCAAAACAACAGTTCAACTGACACATAGAAGTCGTTCGGGAACTGCTCGGCTCTGACTGTTTCTCAGTTTTTTCGCCAACGAAGACGGAGCCGTGCGCAGCCGCTTCGCCATGCTTACAATGTTTTGACGGGGGAGCTCAATCTGTGGGGACTGAGGGGGGCGGACGCGGCTTGTTGTGCCACCCAGATTTGCTTCCCTCTGTGCAGTTTTCCCCAGACATACGTTCCTCTCCCACATGAAAACAGCATTTCAGTGAAATTATGTCAAATTCCGCGATATTCCGCGTTAAAAAGTAGATTCCGTTTTAATCGGCCAATTCCGCGATTCCGTCCGCGATTCCGTGATCGCGGAAATCATAGGGCCCTAAGAGCTCTACGTGTTTCTGGACCAACTCGAGAAGCCAAAGCTTGAAAATGAAGCCTCCAAACACGGCACAGAATGGAGCTGGAAAATCCATCCCGCAGACTCGCCTTACAGGAACAGAGCCGCCGAAGCTGCTGTCCGCATTGTGAAGCAGGCTTTGCTTGCTGGCCAGCACTCAGAGCTGGGAGGACTGTGTAGAATACATCAGCCCAAATTCACTTCTGTTTCGAAGAACTGGACCCAGCGGCGATCCAGGGACCTTTGACATTGAAGGCTACTCTTACAAGAGACCAAACCTGTATGTCAGGACCAAGTGGCACACAACGTACAGGAACGTAGCCACTGGAGATGTCGTCTGGCTGGCTGACCAAAATGCCCTCAGAGGTCAGTTCAGGCTTGCCAAAGTCGTCAGTATCAACACTGACCAGAAAGGAATTGCAAGGGATGTGCATGTCAGAACCTTCCCCAGCTACCCAGTCTCAACTGTGAAGCCCATTCAAAAGGTGAAAAAGCCATCAACCAAAATACCTGCAACAGTTCTTCACAGGGATGTCAGACGGATAGTTGTCCTGCTTCCAGTTAAAGAGCAGCAACAAAATTGAAAATGGAACAACTGAATCCAGTACAGTATGCAACTGGTGTGACCTTCTTGGGTTGGTAAACCAGCAGGTCAAGTGGGAGGTGTTGTGTCAAATCTCAATTCATTCATAAGAGCACATTCACAAGATACACTCCAAACCTGCAGAGGGCGACCACATGCAAAAGCAACTGGTGGAACACAAATTCTTGCCCAGTGCTGCTAGTGGGGCAATATTGGGCATTAAATGTTTGGATGTAGCTCAGTTCATCCTTTCACCTGCTCCTGGAAACAGGGCATGACCAAAGCTCCTGATCAACCAGAAGACACAAATGGTAGGAAAAAAAACCTTTTAATGTGGATGATGTGTTGAAGTCATGCTTCTCTATGAATGTTTGTTGACTTTGTAACTAATATAGTTTAAGTTGGAAAAATTTGATTAAGCTAATTTAAGCTTATGTATTTTGTACTTTAATCTATAAGAGGTTTGAAATCCTAGGTCAATTTAAATCACTTTGTTTGTTTGAAGATCGAGTAATGGTAACATTTTATTTAGGAAAACTTTGAGGGAAAATGTTTATTGGAATTTATTTTGAGACTAATGCATGTCTTTTCTATCTTGAAGGTTATCAACTTCCACTCCATCATACTGTTAATGTCCACTGAAATCATCAAACCCAAATCCATCTTCAAGGAAATAAAAGTCAAAGAATAAGAGGAATTGAGTTGTCTTTTGCATCCTTCAACAGCTGATCGAGCAGTTTTTCAAGTTTGGGCAGAGTTGTGGTCAAAAACACACAGAACTTGACAATAAATTAAACGTTAGTACACATCTTTGCACAGAAGCCTTCAACCTCACTCAGTCTGCCTTAAATACTAAATTTCTGCTATCCAACTATACAGTAAACAGTGTATGTATTCTCATTGTATTTATGGTAGGTACATTTTTTTTACCTATTTTAATTCTGTTGTTACTTGCACTCTATAAGCAGTTTATTTATCTGCGTAATACAGAAAAAGAAAACATCAAATGTGCCTTTCATGCACGCTTCCACAACGATCGGCTGAGCTCTCCTGCTAACCATGAAGTTTAACACAGCGGTGCAGGATACAGAGGTTCTGCAGTTGCGAAAATGTAGTGCCAAAAGAGAGGCTGGTCTGATGGCGATGTAAAGCGGTGTGCATTTTCCCTTTACAACGTACACTTGAACTGTCATAGATTTTTTAAGGTGAGCCTTGTTTTAGATAGTTTATTTAGCTTTTTCCAAAATGAGGCTACGATTATGGTAGTAAACAGATCGACTATAGATATGTACTTTATATGACCCCACTTCAAAAAACCCGAACTATCCCTTTAAGATTCTTGCATGATGAAGCACCTGTTCATACTTTCAAGCTGCTCCATCCTTACATCATCAGTCAGTCACTTAGGTTATCTGATTAGGCCTTACTGGTTGTCCCCTCACCTCAACTAAAAACAGTTGGTTATCAGGCCTTCGAAGCGGTGGCTCCAATGCTGTGGAATGCCCTTCCCATAGGCTAATGTTATGTGGCCCTTAAAAAGCAGCTGGGGACTCATTTAAACTGGCCTTTGTCTCACCTATCTAGTGTTGTAATCTATGTACTATTTTAAATTAACTTACTGACTTACTTATTAACTATCCCAACACTATTAGGGACACTGTATCACCTACAGGCCAGTTATTATGTGTGTAGCTCCAAACTCTACATGTTTTCCAGATGGAAGCAATGGAAGCACAAATTGAGTCCCTGTCCCTTGAAACCCATTGTCAAGGAGCACTGTGAGGAGCTTTGATTCAGTTGTTCTTCAGTGTGAAGATCTCCCCATACAGGCAACAACATTTCCCTTTAACAGGAGCAATCCTAAATCTCTGCATCATATACACCCTCATCCTGCTTCATCCTTGTCTGTCTGTTATAAATGCATCTCTAACAGATACCTTTCTTGATCTGTCATGTGCCATCTCATCCACCTCCTCCCTTCAATTGCCTCATCAGCAATTCTATCCACAATACTTGCCTTGCTGCTTGGGCCCTCAGGCATTGCTTCTCCTGCAAGATTTATTGTCCTCCCTGGCTTCTTTCAACAGTCAGGTCCTCATTCCTCCACTCTCCTCCCACTTCTCCTGATGAGAGGAATGAGCACTTCCACCACTGGGACATCATTGGACAGTTTGCTGAGGTGGAAAAGCAGCCTGCTGTTTACTCTGCTGACATGGAGGATATAAACGAAGGTTTAGTGTTTGCTTTGTAATTAACTTGTCATTTCAACCTGTTTTCACTTCCAGGTAAAATAACTTATAATAATGAAACATTCACATCAGAGAGATAAATTCAGAGAATCTCAGCGCTACCCTGGTGTGACTTGATATCTAAAGTTAGACTTTGAGACTGCACAAAAGGAAGCGAAAATAGCATAATGTGCCCAGGGAAGGAAGACAAATTAATTAGAGGAGCACCAACCCAGCTCAATAGCTTGGCTTGCCAGCATGTTTTAATCACTAACAGTATAATTAGGAAGGGGCAGAGTGAGGCATGTGAGGGTTCTCCAGTAATAAGGGATGAGAGCAACTCCAAATTTCAATTAAAGAAAACACTCTGAAGATACACCCTTGGATAAGGCCTTTGATGCTTGATAGGAATATGTACTCTTTGTCCAACAGTGTATGATATAACAAATTCCTTTTTAATATCCCTTTGCACAAATGAGGAGTCAGTAATATGAGTGTTTGATTCGCCACTGCCCAGCAGATGTTACACTTATTGAGATTTGGGAATTTACTTTTTGCTAAAAAGTTGTCTAATGAAGCCAAAAACACTAGTAGTTAGAAAATCTGTCAGGTTGGACCCAAACAAACAGGTTAAGTCAAACTTACCTGGAAGAGGCAAAGAAAAGGTGAACAGCATCACCACTAACCATCTGTTTTAAACCTCCATTGCAGTTTAGAGGCCCACTGCTTCAATTTTGACCTACTGTACTTGCTGTATTTGCATGTACACAGTTTTCCTGGGAGGGAAGGATTTTCAAGTTCACTCACCTTCAGTTTGGTCTCTAGAAAAAGTGTTTTAGAGAATTTTGATAAAATTGATTAGTTTCCAACTTGATTTGATTGCCGTTGCTATGATGTTGCATGCAGATGTTGCAGAAAGTAGCTCTCTCAAACGTAGGTATTCCTGTGCAGTGCAGTGGACTTTAAGACAATCACTGCCCCTGGTATCTTTGTACAAGCCTTTAAAGCAGCTGGACCAAACTCTCGACCAGTGTGAGTGCCCCCGGAAGAGAGTAAGGTAAGGTTCACTTCAACATGTTTAAACACATACACATTAAGATCCTTCCTCCTTCCTGTATTCCTCCCTTAAGATTACACATTAATCTTGAGGTATAATACGCATCAACAGTGACATCATACATCAACAAATGCGTTGGTGATGTGGTGATCAAAAATACAATAAAATCATTCTCGCACCAAAGACAAGTGGCAACAGATCCAGAACATCCCAGGCCATAAAAGTAGGAGCCAGCTGTTGGTCACCAAGAAATGCGAACAGTTTCTCGTCAGTGGCTATCTTAAATCTTTGTTCCCTATAATCTTCGTCTTAAGTCTATTTCTATTATAACCACATATTATGGACAACATGAGACTGCTTTTACACATTGAGTTGGCTTGACATTACAAGAACGGTAAAACAACCGCGTTGCTCCACTGTCTGCTCATTTATTTACACAACACAAAAACTTTGCAATAAGATTCAGCTATGGACAGACATCCATATGCAGGGCCGTTTCTTGCTATATGCGGACTATGCATGTGCATGGGGCCCCCTCACAACTAGGGGGCCCCCTCAAGTTGAAAGTCCAGTCTCAATATCTTAGGGGTGACCCGGCAGTAAAGGTGTGAAAAGAACTTGGCTCCTGGACCGCTGATTGGTCAGATCTCCTCTTTACCGATTGGTCGGATCTGTTGTCTACCACACCGTGTTGCTATGACGACCAGTACTTCTAAGCGAGGAGGTGCGAGGCGAGGAGGTGCGAGGCGAGTTGCGCTGAGCCACCGGTACCGGTAATTCATGGCATGGCATCAAAACAAACCTATTCATTTGGTTCAGAGGGTTAGAAGAAGAAAGAAAAAGAAAAGAAGAAACTAGCTGAAGAAAAGCTCTCGCTAAAGGTAAGGTTTGTTTTCATGATGCGGGTGGAGGGGGAGCTAATGCAGAATTTTTAGCTACCTTAAGTGTTTGCTTTAAGAAAGGGCTAAAATAAAATCACATGTGAATGCCATCAGACTGACTGACTGAAGTGACACCTTGTTAATTATAGCAGGTCCAGCGCGTTGGCATTACATTTGGGATGGAGGGTGTGTTGTTAGGCAGATGTCTGTCACCTGTCATCACGTAACATTACTTGAGGATTATTTTAGTGTGTCTTCAGTTTATAGGTCTCTCACATGAAATGTTCTTAACAACACTAATACATATTAGGCCTATTGTGGATTATGATGGACTACTGTGGCAGTGGATTATTGCTCTGAGTGGATTATTGTAAACTCTACTGAGTTAGTTGAGTCTTTCTTTACCACATTCATTTGAATATTTATTGTGACAATATAATTAGAAGAAATTTGCCAACATTCCTACAGTTTAGTTATGTTTTTGATGTTTTACTTTGTTTTATTCAAAAGAATTATAATAACACAAATGAAAGTCAATTCAAAGTAAACTATACTATGTACGACTGTTAGTTCTGCCCACAGAATATAGGTTAAGACCAGATCATCAGTTAGGCACAAGTAGTTGTAGTCCACTTTGTAATACCTGTTAAATATACACTAAAATATTCCTTCAGTAACACAAGGTGCTCATCAGTCATTTATCTTTGTTTTATAACTGTAACAAGTACAATGTGTCCAAAACTGCTTTAAAGTGGCAACTTTGAATTTGGGTACAAAGAGACACTGTACTGTATATTGCAATGTTTGATATGAAAGCAGATCATGAATTTCTGCATTAGTGTAACAAAACTCAATGTTAAAGTATAAATATTTGCTGAGGATCTATTTGGCTTGGTAACCTGAGGAGTTTTGTCTTTGTAGGAGCAATTCTGAAATATTTTGGAACCACGGACCAGGAAGCAGCACAGACGCCTTCAGCACCACCAGACCAGGATGTTTAAGTTTAAAAATGTTTAAAATAAACATTTTTGAGGAACGATGCATCAGTTTCATTTATTGACCTATAGAGGATCCCCATTGTTTACCTTGTATTATCATTTTCTATCAGTTCAACTTGCTAGGGTGGGTCAATTTAAGATGTTTGATTTTAATTTGAGAGAGGTTTTCACACCTCTAGCCTGTTTTCCTCCTAAGATGTAATAGATTGTCACATCTTTGTGGATCACTTAAACATTTAGGAATCCATCCATCGTAATTTGAGAAAATAGGGGCCTCAAAACAGCATCTTGCATAGGGCCCCAGAAAAGACAGAAATTGCCCTGTCGATATGAGTCAACTATACAGCAATTATTCAGTCACACCTCTCAACATCCAATAAACTTCTTCTTTGTGAACAAGAATATAATATTGTATAATAATATTGTATGATGCCAATCTTTGTACCATGCTTAGATAATCACCTCATACAAAGATGATTAAAAAAAACAGATTTGTCAAGGAGAAAGTTTGACTGGTGATGTCAAAGGAAAGTTCAGAAAATGACTGAAATGATGAACTTAAAAACATATATTGCGTGAAACTAAAGTAATAATAGATGGATGTAAATAGTTGCTTTAAGAATCTACTTACCGTCATCACCAACTGGAGACGAAGTGTACTGCAACGCTAAACATTAATGAGTAGGCTGATCCTAAGAGCCAGCTGGAAGATATTTGGCATACGATGTCCTCTTTTGGCATTGTGATGCATTCACAAAGCAGTCTGGCAGAATGCAGGATTAATAACAATCCGAAGAAGTGGGTGGTGGGTCACAAAGGATTTCAGTACTCAGCACTTACTATATATGTTCTCCTTTTGTCTTAGAGAGACTAATCTCTTCATGGTACTCTGTTCTTTCTTTTGCCAACATTCAACCTAGTCACTTGGATAAATCTAGAGTCTAGAGTAGAGTCTTTGCTAGAGGCTTAACCCAACATGTTCAGCTCACTGTTTCTTGTCAGTAGAATATTCCATTCACATTAAACATGTGTGCTGTAAAATATGAAATAAGAATAAGGTGATTAGATGCACGTGAGGGGTTCATAGAGGGGAATTTTTGATGTCCCTGAATTATTAATTTCCCAGAAAATAATGTCAAAATCAAAGGCTTGAAGTAAACATAGTATAACTGTGATTTCACTACACATTTGGTTAAGAGTAATAAAATAGCCTTTAAATAATTACATTCCAAAAAAGAAAACCTAGAGAGGAGGAGATTGTGGATTTTTGTACCTCAGTCCCTGGGAGGGCAAACAATGTCAGCCGTCCAAATACACATGTAACTGCAGTGAACACTGTTAAGCTCAAGTACACAAAAATATACGTATTGTGTATCGATGTGACCAACTGCAGTGGTCTTAATGAATTAAAGGTAAAGTCATATTATACCCTATTTCTACAAGTTAACCTAGTTTCCTGGTGTCCTATTGAAATATCTGTGTCATGCTTTGGTCAAAATACCATAAGGATGAAGCACAATAGCAGTTCATAACAGTTCAATAACCCTGCCAAAACAGCCCTGTTCAGAACACTCGGCCTCTTTCAATGAAATGAGACACAGATAATTCACCCACTTCTTTACGGGATGTGTGCCGACACCGGCACGCTCATGCTACCATGACAACAGTTGAGCGTGAACCCTGGGAGAAACATGGCTGCTGGAGGAAACTTTGAACCAGAGTCAGACCCTGAACAAGAAGGAGCTAGCGAAGAAGTTGTTCAATCATAATGTTTTTCTTTGTATCCTTAGTACCGACCAGCTACATCATCATCGTAAAGTAAAGCTACAGTTTGTTCGCTCGGAGGTTACGTCTCTGTTCATACTAGAAGCGACACACACAAGCATAGTACTTACTGAAAAGCATGCACGTTTGACACAAAACACACAACAGTCTTTTACTGAGTCATCCTCCTGCACTGAGATAATGTTACTAGCAGCGGGGGTAAAATTGCTTGGTGATTCACGGCATAAACTTTGTGTGAATCTCCATAAAAAAAAGCAGCAGGAAAGAGTATAGAGACATCTGCACCAGCTGGCTTAATAAATTAACCTCCCCTTGTAAGTTTTAAGTGCATATTGCACACATCTAACAAACAGAATAACTACATTAGTGTCACTGAGGCCCCGACAGCTAACAGCTGTTAGCATTAGCGAGCATTACACGAACAATGAAAAACAATGCATAAATTCTTAAAAATACTTCCAGTTTCTTCCTCTGCCGTCTCTCCACGGACAGTTGGTGCTGCTCCCCCTTTCAACAGTTTTTGGGACAGTCCAGCATTGTACTGACCAAGGTTCACAAAGGAGTCTGACGCGAAATGGTTCGAACACACAAACACGCTTTTGCCGACTTTTGCCGGGACATTGCCGTCATATATGAAATGAATCCACTGGACACGTAAATCCTCTGAGGCTGGAAGTTTGTCTAGAACTCAAGTTTAGCCATACTGCCGCACTTCTGCTCCTCTGCTCCCTCACCTGCACTCTTGGTTTCATAGGGACTAGCGGAGCCTCCGCTACACAACAACAGGTAAACTTCCTGGAAAAGTGGCAACATTCACGGTCAAAGGTCGCAAACCGAAGTGTGACGTCACAGGTGGTGCGAAGTCTACATTATGTGTTTTATCTTCTGTATTTTGACTAAGGCAGCCCACAAAAACATGACTGAGTCATCTTTTTTCGGCCTATGCCTGCTAGGCACTCCAGAGTCCCAAATGTACGTAATCAAATGAATAAAAAGCTGGTTTTGCATAATATGTCACCTTTAAAGTTAGCTAATTAACTGAGGAGTTGGGATGCAGTGTTCGCCGCAAATAAACTCAAAATGCAATGATTTGGAAATCCCTTTACACCTTTAAGCACATGTTTGGACTGAATAACTTGGCTGGTTATTTTTTTTGGTGATGTCCAGGGTACATATACATTAATAATATTAATACAATAATGTTCATTGTTCAATGGTTAATTAGTACTCATCTTTTACAATCTGCTTTACCTCCTAAATTGTGGAATTATTTACCCATCCAGATCGTAATTACATATAGCTGTCCATACTTCTTGTTTTCAGGCCTTTGCTGTGTTTCTACACAGAGATAGAAAGAGTAAAAGAGAAGGTCAGGTGAAGTATTCACAAGCTGTAAAACAAAGCGAGAGCATCAATGTCACTTGGAAGTCATCACAATTGAACTCTGCAGTGAGCACCACACCCCGATCCTACTGCTAGCCTCACACAGCTCAGGAGGAGAGGGACAGACCTGGCGCTGTTGGCAGAGGAGTTGTGTCATGCGTATCAAACATTGTCTTTGGAAAACAGACTTGAAACTCTCCTGCTCAACACAGTGCAATTTGTTGGCTTTTGGCAACATGTTTCTTAGCCAGCTGTTCAATGTGTTTGTTTGAAGTGTTTTTGAACCTCTCATTTGGCCTTGGCACACAGTTTCAGTTCAACCTATAACTAATCATGGATGATAAATGCTGGTGCAACATGAATGACACCTGCACAGAACTCACTCCACCCTGACTAGAAAAGCGCCACGTGGTCCAACCTACCGCAGCAGGATAATGAGCCCAAACACACCTCAAAGCTTGAACAGAATTACTTGAAGACCAAAGAAGACCAAGGAGTCCTGGACTGTCCTCCACAGTCACCTGACCTCAACCCCATACATTTATGGTGCACCTGGAGCCTGAGAAAGCTGAGCTTTGTTGAACATGCTGGGCTAACATGAGTCAGCAGGTTTAACTCCAAATAGTGGAGTCCATGCTGCCATCTGACATTCATAGATGTTTTTTAAAGATTAAACTTTTGACACAAACTGTTAAACTTATTTTGTCAATTGTAATGGAAACAATGTCAAATAGAAGTATTCCAGAATCGTGGTCTCAGACTTTTAGACCTAAATATATGTCTTTGTTTGTTAACTGGGTCACACAAACATAATATCTGATAATGCTATTCACAGTTTGTGAGTGTCCTCTGGCTGTGTGGTTTCTTTTTATAGCCACACACTCAGCAAGGAGTAACTGCAAATTGGATTTCCCTTTTGGAGGAAATGACAAACATACTTTGATGTCCCCACATTGAGTTACCCTGCATGACTGCAATCTAGCAATCCAGGGAGGAAAAAAGAAGAGAGTGTATAGGACATCAAAAGCCTCAAATCAACCATACAGGAGAAATTCTTCCAGGTGATCGTCTCTTGGGTCACACTGAAATATCTTCTCAGTGGATGCAGATTGGGTCTTTATTTTATTTGTATGGTTATTCAAACATTTCAGAGACTGGGATGCTTTCGAAGCAAAAGTCTTATTGGCATGATGACTTTATGATTTGCACTGTCACCTCACTGCAGGTAGATTCTTTCTTCTTTCTACTTTCAGTTAGAGACCTGTTCTTCTCTGTAAGAGAACTTTAAAGTTATACATTTCCTAGCTGTGAACATAGCAAGATCTATATACTTTAATGTTTATTCCACTTGTCAAACATACTAGTTCCCAAAAGAAATTAATGAGGTGACAATGGAATGGATACATGTAAACCCTGAGATATCAACTGGATAGCAGAATTCCAAAAATGGAGAGTGAGTCACATGATCCAAATGTGAAAAAATGTTCCCTTTTGTTTCTTACAACTCCAGCAGAGAAATGACATCTCACTGTTCATTTTACAAAGTTTCTCTGGAGTTTAATAAATCCTATGTATAATTTTAAATAAAGCTAGTTTATGCCTTAAATTGTAAGAACACTTATGAACTTGCCTACAAACGTAAGACCAGTCCTCTTTCTGAATTTCCATATGAAGATCTTGTTCCAACTTTTGTCTTACATTATCAGTATTTACTACAGAACAATCAATAATGACATGATATAATTTAGAAATAACCTTCTGCTTGTCCTGCTTCTTATTGTTTAATATAGAATCAATTTCTGATGGTGTGGGTTCTTGAAGAGAACCATTTTCAATATTTAATGCACATCTTCTTTGAAAAAATCTAAATAAATGGGAAGGAGGTAATCCATATCTGTTGCAGCTGAGCAAAAGAAATAAATGTCCCATTATCAAACAGATGACAAAATTCTTGAATACCTTTATCATACCATGATTTAAAAGTGTCATCCATACAGTATGTAATACTTGGGGTTCTTCCAAATTGGAAAAAAAGGAGAGAGAAATCTTATAGCCTAACAGTTTATGAGACAATTCCCAAATGCTGAGGCTGTTTAAAATAACAGGATTCTTGGTAATTTTATCCACTACTTTGAACTCAATGTATGGTAAATGTTCCAAACTGTATGGATAAATATCAAAGGATTCTATTCATTTCCATGAACATGAAATATTTATAAACCATTGTTTGAACTGGGTAAGCTGAGATGACAGAAAATAATAATACAAGTTAGGAAGCTTCAGGCCACCAGAATCATATGTCAAATGTAACATTGACATACAAATTTGTGGGGTTTTATTGTTCCATATAAAGGAAGACACTAAACTCTGTACTTTTTAAAAAAAAGGATTGTGGTGGAGTAGTCGGAAGATTCTGAAATAAATTTGAAAACTTAGGCAACACAGACATTTTAACTATGTTATCTCTACCAATCAGAGAAATTGGAAGATGACCGATTCTCTTTAATTCTTCTGATATTTTATTAACTAATGGAAGATAATTCAAACTAAAGGCGTCTTCTGGTTTTCTCGTAATAAACATACCCAAATATTTAATACATTTAGTAGACCATTTCCAATTAAGATGGTTCCTCAATAAAGTATGGTTGAAATTGGAAATTGGCATTTTCTCTGTTTTAACCTTGTAGCTTAATAACTTCCCAAATTTTTCAAATAGATATAAATGGCATAGAATGTGAGGGGTCATGGAGGTATAACAGAATATCATCAGCATACAGAGATACGAGATGTTCCTCCCTCCCAATCGTAATACCTTTAATATGATCATGAGAGATCTGATCATTGCAGCTCATGGCTCAATAGCAATGGCAAACAAGGAAGGGGACATCGGACAACCTTGTCTGGTGCCCAGCAAGAGAGAGATAGAAAGATGTTCTGCGACATCTCTAGAAAAGCTAACATGGCTAAGGGATTTGTTACGATGCAGCAGCAGAGGGGGAGGGGTGGCACCTGGGTAAGAGGCTACAGGTGTAATGATGACTTTTTTTTGCTATATTGATATCAATATTACATGTATTGGACATATCTGCAATAGCAACAAAATTGTGGAAAGTAATATACAGGCAAACAGAGAGGAGTATGAAGTAGCTACACTCCATTCATGAATATCGGACCTAGAAAGAAAGCTGCAGCATTCTGTGTCTGTGTCCAGCAGTAGTGTAGACGCGCTGTATGGAAGCATGAGAGACCGAGCAGGGAAGTATTCTTGGCAGATGTTTTGCAAAACTTTGGCAATGAACCGCTTTCATGCCGCTTTTGCTTGTCTCACTGTACGTTGGAGTATGTGTTACAGCTGATTAAACCAGCAATAACACAGAAGATTACACATTATCAACATGCCCAGTCACTCGCTGTAAATTCACTCCAGACAATTGTCTGCTCTATCACACATGTGGCTTACCTGGATTTAGGACAAAGGAGCTGGCAGGGTAAAGTCTGAGGCAAATGATGGTGACATTTGCGTTCATACATACAGCTCCTCCAAGTGAACACTGGATAAATTCAGAGTTCCAGTGCATTATATGCTCACTTAGGTCAGGCTCCGAGCTATATTACAGATATTTTAATTCCCTATGAGCCAGCTCGCAGCCTTAGATCCTCAGGCGGGGCCCTCCTAACCGTTCCAAAGTCGAGACTAAAAACTAAAGGGGACCGTGCCTTCGCCATAAGGGCCCCTCAACTTTGGAATGTCCTGCCTGAGGAGATAAGGCTCGCAGGATCAGTAAATTCTTTTAAATCACTTCTTAAAACTCACTTTTATAGGCTTATTTATTTTATTTATTTATTTATTTCTGTTATTTTGCCAACTTTATTTATTTTCATCTCTTTTATCTCACCCACTTTACCAATTTTGATTCATTACCTCTGTTTTTGCAACCACTTCATGCAAGCAATTGTATCGTCCTTTGTAATTAAGAGGGCCAAGCATACTCGTTTCCTAGGACCAGCGGTGCTGGGAACCCTATTGTAATTGTAAAGATTTGTATCTTTATTTTTCTCCGGCTAATAGTGGTGCTGCAGCCCAAACCGTGCAAGGGAGGGCACAATTCATAGCGTGTACTCTTTTATAAAGTGTTTATTTTTCCTCTTTTTGTATTTTTCACTCCTTGAATTGACTTGTTTTGCTTTCTTTGCCTTTCTTTTTATAATGTGACTCAGAGCGATAAAAAAAAAAGAATTCTGATGTGCCTGTATTGCCCTGTATCTTTATAAATGTAATCTTATCAAATTTCTGAAGAACACAAATGAGTATTTGGTTCAATAAAAGTGTAGGTATTTGTCTCCATCTATCAGCCAGTCAGATTATTTGTGCCACCAGCTGCTGTCCCTCCCACATGTGGGTAGAAGGAAACCTTCATCCTGCATGCACTGTGTGTTTATTTGCCTCTGCTCTCTACGGTCCAACCTCCAAATATTAACCACTCAGCTCATAAACCCTCCCTTTGTAGGGGACTTGCAAATAATAAAACAATTTAGAGAAAGTCTTTTGATGGAGGTGACTGTCGCTAAGGTAAGTGGTTTCCTGGTGCTGTGCATATATGAGTATGACGACCTTCAGTGTTTGTGCTGTAACTCCTCTGCAGACATGACGAGGATGCCCTGCAGCATGATTAAGAATTCCCTGTCAGCCGCTGGCTGCTGCATTAGTATGGATGCTGAGTAGGTGAAAGTCCTCTCTAGATGCTGTGACCCTCGGCTGCTGTCAGGTATGCAAGACGCCTTCATCTAGACAGGGAGTAACTGCAAACACTTAGGGACAATAATAGACAGGAAGCTCAAAAGTAATGAGACCACAGAGAGTCCAGAAGTGCTTCTTCATTGTCTAGACACCTTACAGGCCTCTGTGCACGCTCCTCAAATACACATGCTATCACTCTCTCTCTCTCACACACACTCTCTTTCAACCACACTATCACTTCATCCGCAAGTTCATTTCCATTCTGAGCGCTCGGTGCTGGTGGGTCAAAGCCCTGATTGTGTGGAGAGCTCATGAAGGCAGAGACTCTCACTCCCCCTGCCTTTATTATGGAGGAGGAGGCTTCCCTCGGGCTCCCTCCTCTTACATCACAGCGTCCTGGCGGCAGCAGCGAGGACATAAACATATTCATATCAGCCACAGCAGTTCCTGGATTGTGTGAAATGAGCCTGGTAAAGGATGATGCAGGTAAAGAGCTGGTGGAGCAGGAACACGATGGCGGGGGGAGGGGACAGTGTCGGATTAGATGCAATTCAGCAACTGGGTGCCTTTGTTTATCCCAACCAGTTTCACTGGGCCAGTGGTAAAATGTGAGAGAAGTGTTGGCAAAGACTTTTTAAAATAATTTTTATTTTCCACCAGTGCGGCTGGGCAATGAACACAATATACCTATGATTTTATGATTTCCAAATGATTACCAGAGATGGTTTGGAAAAATTCATATCAATGACTTCGCAGAGAAATGGACCAAACATTGATCATAGCTCATGGAAGAATGTAACTAATTACATTCATTCAAGTGCTGTAGTATGGCTGTCATGATCAGCCTGCCTACAACTGTTACCTGTTCACCAACAGAGGCATCACACATCGAGCAGTGACATAACATCATCACACTGATCAAACTCTCAATCCACCATTTTCATCTCTTTCCTCTGACTGCAGATGCAGGACTTTAAAATGAAAGAGGGTACATGCAGGAGATTTATCCCTTCTGCCTCAGTAGACTTATGAGGAATACCCATGTGAAAGCAACACATCACACACAGTGAGACCTCTTTTTTTAGTTAGATTGACTGGACCATTTTGATACTGGAGATCACAGCATCCTGACTGAAAAGCTTTGACAGTAGGTGGGTGTCTCTGGGAGCACTCTGGATTGTTTTCCTGTCTCTTGGATAGGAGTTTTTCTGTGTTGCTTGGTGACCAGTCTGTAACCTGAGTAACCCATCTCCCATCCAAATAGATTACTGTAATGTAAGAGGTTCTTAGAGTCGGCATATATAATACTTTGAACAACATAAGAAAGGGCAAATATGCCTGCTTTATGAAAATGTTTATTCAACACTTGCAATCATGCAGGAAAATAAAAGGCTAAAAAAATAACCCCTCACACTAAATGGGATCAAAACATGGTGATGTCTGCTTTTGACAAGGGGCGGTGTGCTCTCTGCATCTGCCGTGTTTGGCTTGCAAATGATATTTGAGACTCGACGTACTTCAGTGGTAACTCATTTCATGTCGACAGTAAGTACAGATAACTTTTGTCCTATGGACCGAACCATCTGGTCGAGTTTTCAAAGTGAATTTGCCGTTCATAAGTTCTTTCTCCATTTACTTTCACTTTCGCTTTTCAGTCCACTGTTTTTCCCGAATGCCAACCCTGCTTCTTCTTCTTCTGATTCCCTTTCTTATTCTTCTGCCACCCTCTGGATCAAGACTACAGATACATCCAACAGCCGTTAATTTAAGTTAATTTAAAGTTAACAATGCGCGTTTCTTTTTTTTTATAGCGAGCGTTAATCGCGCGTTAAAAAAATTAACAGCGTTAAGAGGATGTTCCATTAACGAGTTATTAATGCTTTAACAAGTTATTAACGCGTTACTAAGTTACTAAGTTACTAAGTCTGCAATCTGTTGCTTTTTGTTGTTGTGTCATAGATGTGACAAGAATCCTGCTTGCACCTTGATATGACAATTTCAGTGCATTTATTTTTGTTGTTCTTACCTCTGAATTTAGAGGAAATGTCTCTTAAAAATTCCTATGCTTCGTCTCATAGTGCCGTTTCAAATCGAATATCTTCATCACAGCTATAGTCTCCTGGCATATTAAGCACATGGGTCTTGTGCTGGTTGGAATTTTCACTGTCCACTTTTCTTTTAGCAGTGAACTTGGAACACGCCGCTTTCGTGAAATCCTACAGCCAGCAAAATGTCAATAATGCAAACTGCTCCAAAAATGTGAAAAGTGAAAGTTAGAAACTGCGCTCACAGCAGTGAGTGACCCAGCTGTCTGTGTATCGTTGCCATGGAGACAAGTCCTGGTATACACGTGCTGACCCAACCAGAACACATAGTGAAGGAATAACAGTTTGGGGGCCACAAATAGGCGGCATGTGAGCCAGATGCGGCTGGGGGCCTCCTATTGAGGACCACTGGTCTAGACCCTCTGAAAAATTAGATCCTGGAGTCACTTTGGATCCTGATATGATCTGTAACTGTCTACCTGAAGGGAGATTCCTTCTAGAGATTACTTTTATACTTTTGGGATTAAAAAGTGAATTGATCCTCACTTCTGTTTATCAAGCTGACTGCAGGGATCTGCAGAGCTGACCTCCACTTTTGGATGTTTATGTTATGCTATGTTGACTGCCAATCGAGCTGGAAATGAAGTGTTGAGATTTGTCCTGAATTTAGCACACTGACACACACCATCAATGTGTGTGGTTGCTTTCAAAAGCTTATGGCAAGTGTAAAGCAATCTGGCTGTTTGTGGCAGACAAACACTGCATGAGTAACACAAATAAACACAAATGTTCCTGCCAGAAGTAGTGGCGGCAACCAAATGAAATGCACCTTTACCTTGTGTCAACTTGCAGATTTCTCTAGCTGGAACATTGTTGGAAACATTTGGGATTATGTAAGCACACAACTCAACAAAATATTACACAAAAGTGTTGGCATTTCTAGACGTTCTGAGAATCCAACACACTGAAAGTTCAGGATACATTTTAAGTGTGAAAGATGAAATGAAAGACAGTGGCAATTCAGGCTGATGATAAACAAATCAAACAAGAAGATGGAAGGGGAAAAAACATCTGAAATGTAGTTCCTTAGTCTGAACGTCATCAAGTGACCCAAACACTGTGTCGGTTGTCTACCATGACACATAAAAATTGTTCCTGATGCTAACTTCCATTCCCTCCTCTCCATGACTGTTAGACTGTGCCCTTTTTGGTTTTATTTAGTGAAGTCTGAATTTGGCATCGCAACCCCTCAACTGAAGTCCACACATTCTTCAGCTATCATCTCTTTTCAAATTACAAACAATATTCATCTATGGTTCTGTGACTGACTTTTAAAGACAGTGCCTGACTTTCACCATATGTGGCAGTGGCACTCAAGGAAGCACAATAGTATACTCTCCCACACCACTGAAGATTCTTGGAACCTAAGGGCGATCTAGTGAACCCTGAGTGTGGCTCCACCAGTTTTGAGCTAAACTATTATAAGCAAGGATGTGTCTCCAAGGGGGGGTATTGCACAATGCACAATGACCTGTGGAATATACACACCCATGGCGTCCCTGGTTTCCACTTCAGGTCAAAGCTTCAGCTTAAAATAAGGTGCACAACCCAGAACAGAACTGGTTCCATGTTTATGGAAATTGGGCACAGAGCTGATTGTGATACTGGAGATTGTGTTTGTGTTCTCCTCTTCTGAGTCACTTTTGGTTTCTCTAACCCAAACCATCATTATGCAGTATTAGTTGTCTAACTCTAACCAAACATTTACTGTAGAGCTGGCAGATCAAAAAATGCCTCCAAGAATCATGTTTGATATTATTTTGGACTTGAAATATTGCCCTGTATTGTTTTTCCGATTTGATGACTTCAGAGATTGCCATGCTAGCTGTAGGCGATTATGTATGTTGGTACAATGTACAGCTAATGTCTTGTTACTGGTTCCCTGTTGCCAGAAGCCTAACCAGTGTTATCGCAAACACATAAACGAAGCATGAAAAGCAGAAGCGATTTAATACAATGCCGGATGTCTCAACAAGAGCACAGAAATCCCCTAATAGGCTCATGTTGCCCCTCTGAAGCTCAAGGAACAAACTCAACCTTTCACTGTTTGCTCTGATCCTAAAGCTGCTGCTGCATGAACCCATGATAAGAGCTGTCATTTGGAGACGTAGACACCTGGGATGCTGGATCATCTGTGCTCAGGGATGCATACACTCCGTCTGATCACATCCTCTGTGGACCCTGTGAAGGTTGCAGACGTGACCTGACTCAGAAAGCGTGAGTTTGTCCTGAGACATTGCATCACTATGCGCAGACATTTTTGTCAGGGGAAAATATCAGCGAGCGGGTCAGGGATGGAGAATTGTTTTGTTTGCTTTTATGGGTTCATGTGAATGTCACTGAATGTTAGTGCTGTGGGATGAATGACGATCCATCACCCCCGGCGCTTCGATGTTTTCTTCCCTCTGACCCTACAGTGTTGACAAATGGAGATGATCACAGACCATAAGGCAAATGATGCAAGGCGTCTGATATTGCAGCATAGATGTGCCACTGGAATATTGTGAAAGCTATCAGCGTAATGACGAGTAATGAAGTGAAACTGAGGCTTGACCCCTCTTCATCTGTCTCTATTCGTCTGGTCCATATCAAGAGCAAGATGTGAGCACATGAGCCTTGTTGAAGCATTCTTCCCATTGAATTCACAGTGACTCTGCTTCGCTTTCACTGTAGTCCGAACCAACTGTCCCGCAGCAGCACAGAGGACAAACTCTGCTCACCCTGCCGACCGACTGAAATGTTTTGGACAATAATAGTTTTTCAATAGATTATTTGAAAAATATGCAGGAAGCAGACAGTACCACTTTTATTTAATTATTCATTGATTTTATTTCCCACGTAATGAGATCTGAGATCTCTTCTTGTACGCATCACGGGTCGGAGGTCACAGGTCACGGTCATCATACATGCGCAAACGCGCTAGTTATTCAAGACACAAGCGAGTTAAGTGTTGTGTATAAACGGGACAGACACATACGGGACACATAAACAGCTGCATGCTGAACATGCAGCGAGGTGTTACCAAACGGACACAGATTAAATCCACAGACATTTGGAGCTCCGATGTGTGCCCCATGTCTTTGCTAGGTTTAACGTCACACTGGGTGATTTCTAAGTAATTTAAATGCCCTTTTCATTCTACAATATTGTGGCTGCACTTTAAGAAAAAAAAAATCTTCCTATACATTTATTTAGTTAAGTTGCTGTTGCACTACTGTTTTATGCTGTTCTATTTAAAAATAAATGGCTTCCATTTGCTGTATTCATTGAGTGTGAGAAAGGGTTTAACTTGAGCCAGGCCTCACCACAATGAGCATGTCACAGTCATGCAGGCATAGTATGATGGGGGTTTTTTTTCGTATCACACTGTATTGGCATCGTACTCGGTATCGGCCGATACCCACAGCACAAGTATCAGAATCGGTATCGGAAGGGAAAAAATGGTATCGGAACATCTCTAATTCAGATTATCCCAAAATTTTTTCAACAATGTTCAAAACAGAGAAATCTGAGAGAGTGAGGAAGCAAGTTGGTGAACAAGAGAAAAAATCATGTGAAAAAAATTCAACATTACCTGTTGAGTCACATCAGGCAGATTTTCAACAGCTATGGTTGTTAATTGGTGTATTCAATACCAGCAAAATTACTTTGACCACATGATCATTGTTAATGTTTTTATTCACATTAATTAGGCCAGTGTTTATTCAATCCAACCAGCCAGATTACTGTACAATAGCCATAAATATGCAAGCACTGAGGGGGTGTGATCTGTGTGTTTGGATTCAGGTCAACCTCTCTGTAATGATGCATTCATGAAGTGAAGTTCATTTCCCCTCCAGGTCCAGTCAGCAGTCAACAATACAGAATAGAAACACCCAACACTGGAGGTCACCTCGGCAGATCACTGCTGCAGGGATTGTGTCATTGCTAGTTTCAGACCGACACAGTTACGTTGTGTAAATAGCAATGTACCTGCACCCACCTTAAAATGAGGTGTGGACAGGCCCACTGATAGATGATTGCTATCTTGAGGCAGCAGAGAGTGACAGCACCACAGACCAACATAAAGCTGGTGTAAAGTCAAAGGTGAAGTCTTTTGTGATTTGGGAGGCTGCTCTTGTCACTGTAACAAATATTGTGGCACATTTAATCAACAAAACTAAAAGCTGTAATTAAAAACTCTCCAAAAGGAACAGAACTAAACTTTTAACTTAAATATGTTTAGACAGGATGTCTGCTGCTGGAGGATCGCAGCAGGTAATGTCATTAATATTTTCCTCATTAAGGACGTATTTCTCCCCTCTCATCCCACCTGTTATGGGTCCGGATGCTACTTTTTATGACCCATCCCGTCTGATTCATGGACTGAGATCCATTTTTGATAGAAGATCCTTAAGAAGTTTTGTGCCATATTAACTTCAAATTGGCCAGTGTAATTCTGTGTATTGCTTATTCTTTTTCGTTATGGGAAATGAGTTGACTATGGGAAGTACTTTCAGTTTGTATTAATGTGTTTAGGTGGAAGGAACTCATTTCTATTCTATGCACTGCAGGGTTCCCCCAGAAAACTTGCTTAGCCCGGTGGTAGGTTGGAAGGGTGGCCCACCAGCGACGAAGCATGTTTTTATTGTGACAGGGGCCTGACACAGGCCAGCAACTGACTGATGGCAGTAGGTAACAGATTCATGACGTAGTAGAGTTTAGGGTGGTTCCATATTTGCCTATAAGTAGTGCAAGGAGCTTCAATAAAAGCTCTATGGCTTGTCTTCATGTCAGGAACCTGAGACATCACAACATGCTTTGATATCTTGTATAAACTATGACAAGATCTACTCAGAGAATTGCAAGAAAATGAAATCTGAAAAGTATTTTAGAAGTAGGGTCAAGCAGGAGGGTAAAACGCTGTTTTTTTGAAATTCTTAAAGACACTGGTCTATATTGCAGGATATAGTGCACAAAGGTGCTAGTCCCATAGATGGCAGCAATGCAACTTTTGCATGCCGGCTGCCGTAAAACCCCGAAGAAGAAGAAGAAGAAGAAGAAGAAGAAGAAGGAGAAGAAGAAGAAGAAGAAGAAGACTTATTAAAACAGCTACCGTCAGAGCTTATCTGCTGCTGAATTTAATAGCTGCGTTTTACTACTAAACCACTGTGAAATTAGCGCACTTATTACTGTTAATATTTTCACGTATTGCAAAACAAACAACTTAAAACCTTAATATTACTTTTGTGCCCACTATATCAAAGAAAACACACCCTTTGAGTCTGCGAGAGCGGGGGCAGAAGATGACTCATCAGTGGACCACACGGTAACAAACCTTGTAATGGAAACCAACTCTGACAACCAGAAACATGTGCCAGCCAGCATTCCAGATGACATGCCACCAATCCATCCACCTGAGCACCAGGTGAAAGCAAGGCCCATTACATGGAGCAAAATTGAGAGCACAGTAAAGCAGGCAAGAACAGCATCAGCTCCTGGGCCCAACAGCGTTCCATATAGGCTTTTCTAAGAACACGCTGGGTGTCTTGAAGTACCTCTGGAAGCTGATGAAAGTGGCATGGGATAAAGGAATTATACCAAAGTCATGGCGAAGGGCGGGAGGGATCCTGATTCCAAAAGAGAGGGACTCCTCAACCATCGACCAGTTCCACCATATCAGTCTTCAGCATGTGGAAGGAAAGATATTCTTCAGTGTTGTGGCCCAGAGACTCTCAGTTTTCTTGCAGAAGAGCAACTTTGTAGACACCTCAGTGCAGAAGGCAGGGATAAGTGGATTCTCAGTAGAGTTCTCAACGGGCCTGTAAATTACAACACGACCCAACCCGGCCCGCGGGTTTTTAAACCCGAACCCGACTCGGACCCGACACACCAGCATGAATTGTCTGCCCGAACCCACTTCCAAGTACACAATATGTATATTTAAGTTATCATTAAAAAGCTCAGCCTCCAAGAAAAATAGCTGTCAATAGCTGATTTTCATTTGGCTTTTACAGTTTTTGCTTAATGCTTAAACACTAAAAGTGGTTGCTATGCCCAAAGCATCACAACCTCTAACTTTGGTGACCATGTCCTAAACAAAGGCACCAATCCTGCAAACACAATATATGCTTTGCACTGTGTTTGAAATTCTCCAACACACTTCTTGCAAAACACAACACACTGTTTTTTTACATAAGACACATTGTTCAAAAAAGAAGACTCATGCAATTATTGGGAAAACACATCTATTTCAAATACAAAACACAACTAAAGTTGGAAAAGCACACAGACTCACACACATGAAAACATTTAAAATCTAATTGTAGAACAATCATTCTAAGCCATAGCACTACAAATACACCTGATGTGAGCTCAGCTCCTTTGTGCCAACTTTGGAAACATGGAGGCAGAAAGAGGAAGAGGGAGAGTAAGAGCAGCAGCAGGACGAGGAAGAGGACAAAGACGGGGAGCAGGCAACAGTGACACTGCATCACCTCTCCATCCTCGGTCCCTACAACACAGCCCTCATTATTCACTTTCTGGACACACTTCATGAGACAGTAGTCCAGGACGGGCCAGAGTCCCCCCAGTTTGTTGTCATCTGGGATAATGTCAGTTTCTATCGGGCTGCTCTGGTCCAGGACTGGTTCACCAACCATAATAGATTTATTGCACTCAACTTGCCACCACACACCCCATTTTTTTTTTTTTAAAGATTTCTTTGAGGCATAGGGTGTGACATGCAGTCAAGGTGCTCTGGCTGGATTTGAACCGGGGTCTGCTGCGTACATAGCATGCGCTCTAACCACTCGACTACCTATATACCCTATACACCCCATTTTTGAATCCAATTGAGTTCTTTTTAGCATGGCGCTGGAAATTTTATGACCATCAGCCACATGCCTGCATGCCCGTATGCCTCTTCTACAAGCCATGAAAGAGACATGCGGTGACATTGAGGTCCATACAGGGTTGGATACGGCATGCAAGGCGATATTTCCCTTGTTGCTTGGCAAGGGAGGACATTGCCTGTGATGTGGATGAGGTGATGCATATAGGAGACAGGATCCACAGCCTAAATGTCTTCCAATAGTTCCCTTACAACACTATGTTTTGTGGAACATTCTAGTCTCTAGTACCATGTCTTTGTGTTTTTGTTGTTTTTTTTTGTTTTTTTTTTACTTTTGCAAAAACCTGAAAAACAAAAGAAAAACCTGAAGTGTCTCCATTTTGTTTTCATGTGTCTAGTTCAGCTGTCGTGGATCAATCAAAAATAATCTGTATGAGACTTTTAAAGTCAAAAACCATCCAAAGTACTGAATCCAGCAGTGTTTTGCATAAAGCACATCTGTGTGTTTTTGCTGCTAGGAAAGAGTGCAAACAAAGGTGCTTGTGTTTAATGTTTTGATGCTAAAATCAGTTTTGAAATGGGATTGTTAGGTTTTGTTTCAAGAGATTCATTTTGCCGTTTAAGTTGGGAGTTTATCTCCATGTGCTGTGTCTTACTGGACCTGTGTGTTAAGTTATGACACAGTGAGCCAAAGTCTGCAACATGTGTGGAAGCATTCAGCAAAAACTGTAAGAGGGTAACCATTGCCAAAAGCCCTCTTCATCCTGCGCTGATTTCCATCACATGTGACATTCAAAGAAGCTTCAATTACTGTACCAGTGAGAACAGTCAGACATGAGCACTGTCACAGAATTATCTGCTGTGTTTGGGTGTAAATTGCTAATGACCATCTGCCTGCAGCAGAGATGTATCTCCACATGTCTGATGGAATAATGATGCTGCACAGACACACAAACATCTGTCTAAGAAAGGCATCAATCCATGGAGGAAAACAATCGACATGCTTCACCCCCCTATTTTACAAACTGTTGCAGCATGTTTTTCATGTGTTTTTAATGGATGGGTTGGTGAAGTGTTTTCAAGCGGTGCTGATGATGGTCTGAACCACTGACTGTAAAACTGGTGGACAGAGCCACCTTGAAGCTCTAACTGGGTGATATTGGATGTTGCCATTGTGGCGATGCCTGACCGTGCCTAAATCCCAGTTAATCAAAACTGGGCAAAGAAGCGAACTGTGAGTGGACATTAACTGAGCCTAGTTAAACAAACCTACCAAGCTGGAAGCTACCAGCAGAATCAGAATCAGTATTCCTTTCCTGCCACAGCAGCCAAGGGATAACAATAGCAAACAAAACAAACAATATAAAATTGTACATGTGCCACTATCCAAGCAGGTTTACAAATGTATAAAAATCACAGTACTGGTACAAACCTCTCACACCATTGCACAAAGTCTTTTCAGTCCGAATATTGTGATATTTTATGAAGAGTTGGTTTTTTTTCACTTCATTGTGTCAGGATTACATCTATCGTTTCAAATAGTGAAAGAGTTGTTACTCTTGTTTTTTGGCAAAGCTTTGTGAGAACCAAAATGAAAGACTCTCAGGAGGCCAGCAGGACTGAGAACAGCAAGCTTTTTTGAACAGCTGAAATCCAAAACTCATGATCCACAAACCAAGAAGTGCAAAATGCCAAGATACAAAGTGGAAACACTAAAAGGTTAAATGAAGTATAACCAAGAACAAAGTACAAATCAATAATGACGTGGGCAAACAGGAGCAAAAAGCCAGGAGCAAAAAAACAACAACAAATCATACCACAGGGAAACACTGGAAGGTTCAGGGGAATCATGCAGGACAAACCGACAAGGACATCAGGGAACACACACACACACACACACACACACACACACACACACACACACACACACACACACACACACACACACACACACAGAGACAGACACACACACACACAAAGGCTGATTAACAAACAAGACACAGGTGAACACAGAAGGAGGAACCTAAAAACAACATAGGCAAAACTTTAAAATAATACAGGAAATGACAGAAAGTACAAACTGAAATATGACAATACATGATTTGTTATAAAAGGTGATGGAAAAAAAGAAACATAATATAGATGGGATTACACATTTGCCTCAGCAAATTGGTTGTATATGAATCTTTTATAATTATTATCAGGGAAGGTTGCATTGCTGCACCACTCAACATAAACACTCTGTAAACCAATTGTAGCTTTAACATAGCAGTGATGCAGCAGATTTAAGTGAGTGGGCTGTACAGTAATTTCCATGAACTTCTTTAGATTATGTTCAGTGCAGCCAAGTGCAGTTTGTGCTACCTGACAATCAGTCCATAGACAGCAGAGATGATTGCAGCTTCATACTGTATATTTATAACTGGCTGAGGCTTGCAAGAGGATTGTTAACGCAGCAGCCGGACTCTATTTCCATGGGGAAGACAATAATTCACCATTCCCCTTCAGGGACAGCCTTTTAAACAAATGTAGCATACCAAAATAAAGCGTGCCATCACAACAACCATGTATCATATGGCTGACTCCTACTACAGCATCAAATGTAACATCAGCCAAAGATCAATTTGAGGGTGTGAAATATTTTTCTCCTGCGTAATTGCAATATCGCTTGATATGAGGTTTTGAAAGCCTCTCTCTCTATGCCTGTCAAACAAATACATTCCATGCTCACCTTCAGCAACAGGGATGTAAAAATGTTGACTGTCGACTGACAGACACGCTGCAAAACTGTTAATGAAACACATCAGTCAGCTGTCATTTGCTTCATTACATCGATCCTCTCAGTATGAGAGGAAACGCCACTGAGTATGTGTTGACATACAATAACAGAATATAGAGTGTATGAGAAGAAGACAGCAGCTGGGAATAGAACAAACTAGAAGCTTTACTTTTTCTTTCTATCATTCTTTATCATTTGTAGACAAGCACCAGCTCCAGTGGAGGATCTATGGAACAATGACTCTTAGATTGTGAGGGTGGTTACAGAGGTAGAAAGTGCAAGAGGAGACTTTGAGTTTCCTGTCCGAAGCAGGGTGCCATTTATCCAGCCATGTCAGTTCTGGTCTCAGTTCAAACACTGCTGTCTGCACAGAACAAGGATTCAAATACAAGTTTATCAAATCTCCTCCAGACCTGAGTGAAGAGCTTCATCTTTCTATGATGGGAATTCCTCTTTTTCCCCATACACATAGGAGATTAAAATGGTCAGGGCTGCCATAAGGAGTACAGGAGTTACCTGCACAGAAATGGGTTAACACAAGGTCATCATGCAGTAGGCCAGAACAGCAGACCATGGGTGACCTGTACACCTGGTGGTGCTGGAAGAAGGCCACTTGTCCTGCCTGCTGCTGTCTGGTAATCTGACGGTCCTCGGCAGGCTGAAGGACAGTTTCATCCTGCAGTCAGAAAACTGTAGAACTATCTATATATACATAAACACAGAGTAATGTAAATAGGTCCGTGTGATTGAGTTTTCATGTTTGTGTCTGATTTTTTTTTCAAACGACATATCATTTCTGAAGTATACTGTATGTTACCTTTTTATATTGGCACACCCGCATACCACCATGCATATACATTTATTCTACCTGTTAACAACTTGTGAAAAATTACTGTAACAATGTATATATGCAGTGTCACGAGGTGACTATGGGGGAACCAAAGTATGGGGGGGAGGTTCCCAGGGGAGGACTTACCTGGTGCACCAAGATGGCTGCCTCAGCAATCAATATACAAGAAATCAAGCACTCATTGACTGACCCATCAAACCTGATGTGCTTTAGGTGTGCAGTGACTGGCCTGTGTGGAGATTGGGCCACAAGCGGTGTGTGGGTGTGCTTTATATACCTTCAGGTATTGGACTGGCGAGGTTTTGGCAGATCACAGAGCAGAGCCGGCGGTGGAGGGGACTGAGAGCCGAAGGTGTGGTGGAGCCTGGAAGAATCGAAGTAGGATGGAATCGATGGATCAGTACGGAGCTAAGTGCCTCTCTCTCTGTCACCCATATTAACTTCTGCTTACGAGAATGAACTGCTGTGTCCACTCTG
Source organism: Diplodus sargus (assembly GCA_903131615.1). Taxonomy (NCBI): domain Eukaryota; kingdom Metazoa; phylum Chordata; class Actinopteri; order Spariformes; family Sparidae; genus Diplodus; species Diplodus sargus. The sequence goes on along the minus strand of CAEMYA010000648.1, from coordinate 235,616 downwards.
TCACCCTGGCTGCCTAGTGGAGTGTTGTGGGACCCAACCTTAAGTGTGATAGTGATATTCTTTTCCTGATAACACCACCGTGTGGAGTGTGATTTGCCTTATCTGGGTTTTTTTGTGTGTGGTTGCCTGCTTTCACCAGTGTTGGGATTTTTGTGTGCTGTTGCCCTAAAAGGATATCATCATCGTGTAGGCGGGCTGTAGTACCCTCTGGCTGGCTCTGGGCCACAATGCAGTCCTAGAGCAGCGACCAAGAGAAAGCGGACTGGACCCTACATCTCCAGCTGAGACACCAGAGAGAGAGAGAGAAAGAGATTTGACCTTGCCGGTACCCTGCGCCTCTGCTCCCCCTCCTCCCCTCCAGACAATAGACTTTATTTAAAAACCTATTTTTGCATTAATAAAGAGACATAATTTTTCTACTTTACTCCTACTTTGTGTCGAGCATATTTGGGGCGGGTGTGGTCTGTTCCACTGAGTAGTAAGTAAGGGAGGGAGCCAACATAGGTAGCTCCCACCTGTGTTTACTGTGTTTCTGTGCATTAGCTGGCTACATTCTCTTCTCAGTGCCTTCCAGGAGAACCAGGAAGCAGTGGGCCGACCTGAGCAGACAACACACTAGGGTGTGGCTTCACTGATAAAAAGCCGCCTCAGTCAGTCTGCTCTCTCTCTGGTGGCTGAGCAGCTGTGGCCTAAAACCTGTGTACGCACGCACGCACACACGCGCGCACACACACACACACACACACAGTCGCTATTTCGATAGTTGCCCGGCCGAGTCATTGGGCTCTGTGTTTCAATTTCCCACCAATGCTAGTGCATGAAGACTAGGGTTGAGAGAGTCAGCTAGCTTTCTGGTTTGGTAGTCAGCTACGGGAAAGGATGTTCCACATTGTGGTTGTTGAACTGGGTTAAGGGGAATTTGTCCGGTTGTTGTGCAGTGCTAGTTAGTCTAACTTGAGTTTTGCCAGGGAGTCCGTTGTCCCTTTTGAGTCTGGTTGGTGTGGGTTGGTTGCTGTGGGGCGAACCATGTCTGCTGTTGATGAGTTTTTTGCAGAATCCCAGGGAGGATCTGTTAAACACCTTCACTAAGGAGCAGTTATTTAAGGTCGCTGACTATTTTGACATGGAAATCCCTAGTAAGGCCCTCAAAGACTGTATCTTGAGTACGATTAAGGACTATTTGGTGCATTTGGGGTTATTGCCTGCTGCTCTTGAAGGCGCTGATGCTGTAAGTGCATCAACTCCTGCTTTACCTGCAGTTTTTCCCCAAGTCAGTCCCCCAGAACAGTCTTTGAAATTTGTGCGGCCTGTAGTTGGCATGTGTTTGACTTTTGTGCAACAAAAAGAGTTGTTGACCCTGCAGCATAAATTGGAAATGGAGCGTGAGGAAAAGGCTCAGGAGAGGGCCCAGGTTCTTCGTGCTCAGGCACACGCTGTTGAACTGGAGAAACTGAAATGCACCGGCAAAATACTTGAGGCTGAATTACTTTAGCAGAGGGAACAGCAACAAGTTGAATGTTACAAGCTGGATTTGTTAAAGGAGGGTAAGATGGTTAATCCAGCGTCGGGTAAAATGGGGGTCCATGGAGCTGGTGGGTCTCCATATTTTGATGTGTCTACATGTTTACAGTTGGTGCCAAAATTCTCAGAGCGGGACCCAGACACTTTTTTCTTAATCTTTGAGTGGTTAGCCAGAAACAGGAATTGGAGTGATTCAGAGCAGACCTTGCTGCTCCAGTGTGTGTTAACGGAGAAGGTCCAGGAAGCCTATTCTGCTTTATCGATGTCAGACAGTGAAAACTATCTGATGGTCAAACAGGCCGTGTTAAAGGCTTATGAACTGGTACCAGAGGCATATTGGCAGAAGTTCAGGGGCGTCCGGAGGCAGGACCGGGAAACATACGTCGAATTTGCACGTGAACCGTCTTCTCTTTTTGGCCGTTGGTGGCTGGCCTCTGAGGTTAAGACCTTTGTGAACTTACTGTGAATTGGTTTTGGTGGAACAATTCAGAGAAACCCTTCCCGAGAACCTGACCACTTATCTGAGTGAGAGGAGTGCTGAAACTTTAGCTGAGGCTGCTGTTTTAGCCGATGAATATGCTCTGACTCAAGGGCGGAGCTAGTGGTTCAGGGAGTGACTTTCCTGCTTTCAAAACAGCTAGCAATGTCGGTAAATGGGATTCTAGTCGAACTTGTAACTATTGTTTGGGCAAGGGTCACTGTAAAGCTGACTGTCCTGTTTTAAGGTCCAAGCACACGTCCCATGCAGGTTTCTGTCCTGTTAAACCTGCAGCCTTAGTTGCTCCTGTGCGAGGGACAGTGAACATGCTGTGTGAGAAGGAGGAGCCATTTGAGGAGCCGTTGTGTCCCCCTGAGAAATCCTTTGTGAACACTTCCGAGAAAAAAACACAACATTGACAAGGTTTAAGATATTGATCCTGGTTGTCGAAAACAGGTGAGTGAGGGGGTTTTTTCATTGGAGTGAGGAAAAAGTTCCAGTCAAAATCCTGAGAGATTCTGGTGCTCTGGACTCTTTCATTGTAGCCTCTGTGTTGCCATTTTCAACAGACACTGCCACTGGAGACTCTGTGCTGGTGAAAGGTATGGAGTTGAATGTGTTTCCAGTGCCTTTGCATGGGGTTGTCGTCTGTTCAGATCTGGTTAAAGGGGATTTGTCTCTGGCAGTACGGCAAGCTCTTCCAGTTCAAGGGGTGCAGGTGATTTTGGGGAATGATCTGATCGATGGTCCATTTCCTGAGTCTCCTCCCTCACTAGTTGTCACCTCTTCTCCAGCTGTTGGCCAGGTGGAGGTTGAGTGTGATGACTACAAACAAATGAATTGGTGGTTAAAGAAAAGAATGTTGCACATGTCCAATTTCCTTGACCTGCCTTTCCATTCTGTCTCAAAAGCTGAGCTGGTACAGGAGCAGCAGAGGGATCCTGCTCTGACCGAGCTGTTCCAGCAGGTGCGTCCAGTGGAGGAGATGGAGAGTGTGGCCCAGGGGTATTTCTTGGAAGATGACATGTTGGTGAGGAAATGGTTGCCCCCAGGGCAAAAGGTTTGTCGGTGGCGCCATTTTCCAGATTGTGGTTCTGTCTGGACTGAAGGCTGGCGTATTGAAAACTGCTCATGATATGGGTGTGGGACATGTTGGGGTTAAAAAGACCTATGACCAGGGCTTGACGCTTAGCATTTTCCCAAGTAGCACGTGTGCTCGTAAGTGGAAAAATCTAGTAGCACACAAAAAATTTTAGCTGCACGATGAAAAGTTACCAAATAATGTGTTTTTCTTTAATAAAGTGATATGAGGTCAACGAGGAGGCATTTATAAGCAAAACAATTCACTTCATAGCTTTTTAAGTTTTAGTTATATTCTCTAAAGACTGCAGAGAGAATAATACTGTAACAACTCATGTATTGTCGGTTATTTATTGGTGCAAATGTGCACAGTGCAACTGAGACAGTATCAAAACAGCAAGAAAAATTCTCCAAAAAGTGCAGAGAATAATACTGTAACATGTACCGACAACAGCTTATTTGGCCTGTGTTATAACATAGAACATTCATACAGGGTTCACAGAATGTGCTTGAATTTTAAAGGGGAGGGGAGGGGGTCAATGTCCTTGAATTTCAAATGAAATTAGTTACAACCCAACCCAAGTAGTTCCAAATGCAAAATCAAAGTCTGCTCAGTCTCTTTAAACACAATATCGTCCCAGCAGCTTTTGTAATCTGGTCGTCTGGCCCGTTTGGAGGTCAGCCAGCGGTCCACTGCAGGAGCGGATCGAATTCCTCGACTGAAGGCCCCTCCAAGCTGATCCTCATCAAGTCTTCAGTTGTCGAGACTGCAAGGCTGCTTCTTGAGGAATTCTTGATCCGGTTTTGGGCTGAAAAACCTCTCTCACACTGGGCAGCTGAGATCGGCAGCACCAGCATGATCTTTACCAACTCCAGTATGTTCTAAGGGAGAAGATAACATTTTAAATTCATTTCAACTCACCTTAAATTCATCAAAACCAATATGCAACTGTACAATGCTTAAATTGTGATTTTGTAATGTTGAAAGCTCTGTTTTTTAATCATCTTCCAAAAGTCCTCTATTATGCCAGAGTGCAATGAAATGCCCATTTTTAAATTAGAAACATAATGTCTAAGAATGAATATGTCTGGACTATCTGGCCTTACTTTGTATTCTTGCTTGTAGGGGTCCTTCGTTAGCAGCATCTGCCACAAGCCAGTGTAGGTTTTGTCCCGGAAGTTCTGGCTTACCAGGACTTTGAGCTGTCGCCATTCATCTTGGACTGCAGCTGTATTGCACCGTGCACTGAAGGATAGAAAAGAGCAATTGAGTTTGCACATATGCAACAAGTATTTCAAATAATAATACAGTGTCTTATCAAATACAGGGAAGGATGTACAGTACTGTAATCTGTGATGACTATATATATTTATATGTATTTATTGTATCATGTGTGTGAGCTCTACTGTGTTGACTCTGAACTTTTGTTGCAAACCAAATTGCCCTTCGGGGACATTAAAGATTTTCAAATCAAATCAAATCAAAAAATACATTCTTACCCTGTTAGAGGCTTCTCAAAATGCCCCAGCAGCTCTTTCACGCTGTCATCCCCGAATGTAAGAAGGTTGGCTGGCTCTTCTGGCCATGTGTCAGGGTTTAGGACTCTGAAGCAGTCCAGTGTTGTATGGATGGCATCATCCTCACCAAACCACCGAACCTGGCTTTGATAGCATCCACACTGAGGTTTACGGCAGCTTCCACGTGATGCTTGAGCTGTGGATGTGTGAGGCTGATGACATCCCCCCTCAGTGTCATTCCCTTCAAAAGACAAGTACAGACAGACTCAGGCACACACTTGAATCATGGCTGTGATGTCATTGTTATGTGCATTTCCCTAATGCTCAAACCCTTCTTCTATATATCCAATACACTGATTCTGAAGGTCCCTGCCATAATCCTTAAGACACACAACACACTGACTTATGCTAAACACACCTGGAATCTCATCTCATCTCCCTGCTGCTGAGCAAAGGCAGTCTGGATCTTCTCAAGCAAGCCACCTGGCTTTGGCTTTGTCTTGAGTGCCTCCAGACTGGTTACAGTCGTTTTCAAAACTGTGGTGGCTTGGGTGAGGATCAAATCATTCCTCTGTAGTGTGAGGCTGAGGGTGGCTAGCTCCTCGAACAGGTCACAAAGAAAGTGGGAAAATACACAGAAAAGTGTAGTCTCCATTTCTTTCTTTATCTGTTGTGTAGTAAAGGAGTAACACAATACAAATTTAGTTTAAAATATACTCATTGGCCATCTGTTATTGATTATGAAAGATGAGTTTGACATTTGCACCTCTTCTTCAAAACCACTTAAACTTAACTTTAAGTTAATTTATGTACCAGTTCAGTTGTGGCTAATAATCATCACCAGAAAACAAACCTTTTTTGCCCGCCCTTGAACTTCTGCAGAATTGGACTGTGAGGCTGCCAACTGCTTCATATGTTGAAGAACCACAGAGTATTGATCATGGTCACTGGCGAGGTCCTTTCCCGGTCCATGTCGCAGGAACACCTTCAACGCTCGGTGTATGTGTGGGATCCAACTGGTTCCCTTGACACCGCTGGGACTGCACATGTTCACTCCAAGTAGTTCTCCGAGAGCATAGAGCTCTCGTTTTAACTTGCCACTCACATGGTAGGTCTTCCAAATAAGATGAAGGAGATCATACACTACTGCCACCTTAGCTTCCTTCTTCTGTAGGTTGAGGATGGCCAATTCCAATCTGTGCAAGAAGCAGACAACATTGATTGCACAGTTAATAATCCTACATAATACATAACCTCTCTCTCTGCTCACTCACACATACTATGTGTGTTGAGAGACAGACACACACTGAGCAAATGATTTTTTTTTTTTTACTAATTTGGTGAGAGAAGCATTCTAACTAATGCTAATAATACAATCTAAAGACCTCAGCTATCCAGCTCAGCTTGTGTTCCAAAACTCCATTCAGTTCTGTATTGCCTTTTATTCCATTCAGTTATATATTATTTCTATTCAGTTAACTGTGAGCAGGAATGCTACATTTAAATGTAACTAGTTAACTTGTGATTACAAACCTGTGTGGCATACAGTGGATGGGAATGACGTGGCTCCCTGCCTCGTTTTGCAGGTGGGATATCACACCATTATGGATGCCCATGTTGACGCTGGCCCCATCAGCACCGAAAGCGACACATTTCTTCAACCATTCATTCCCTGGGCAGTCTACTGCATCAAAGGCAGCCTTGGTAGCATTCAAGACTCCTGGAAAAAAACATAATTAAAAAAGACACTGAATTCTCTCAATAAAAAATGTTTGTTCATATTTACAGCTTTACAATGTTACACTAAATTGATAAAATAATTTGTGCTAAAAAGAGAAACAACTTTCTTACCAAGGGCATGTGAATGTTCCAATGTCTGTTGGCCAACCAGAATGTTAGTTGGCTTGCCATTCTCCAATAGCCGCACATAGACGATTTCACATTCAATGTTTGAGATATCACTGTCTCCATCGATCAAAACGGCCAGGTACGGTGCTGCTCTCAGCTTCACTGCAAGGCTGTCTTTTATCGTGTCTGCAGTCTGTCCTATCATTTTTGCACATCTTTTGTCATTGCCGTAGGTTGGATTGATGTCCATTCCGTTTTTCTTGTGTAGGACCATCAGTGGATGAAACTTCACAAAGGGCAGCTCTTCTTTAGCAATATGATATGCGATATTAAATTTGATCTTGAGCTGTCTTCTTGTATCCTCTTCAGAGAGCACGACCTGTCTCCTCACAGCCGCCTGCAAGGGTTTTTCTTGTGCCGCTATGAATGCATCTCTGCACGCAGTATGACTATGTGATTTACTGTGTTTCACCAAATTATCTCGTTTGAAGTTTGCGCTGCCTGTGACAAAAACGGACTTTCCAGCTGCTTGCTTCTGTGCTTTGCAGTACTTACAATACATTAATTCGTTTTCGTAAAGGAGCCACAGGAATGTTTTCTGCCAGTCAGCATTAAACCTGTACTTTTTACGGCTGGGAATGGTAGCGTTATCACCTGCTCCTCCGGTTTCTTCAGTCACGTTAGCTTCTTCATCTTACTCTAACTCTAATTCTTCTTTGTCCTCGTCCACCATTTCGGCCTCGGTGCCTGGGTCCACGGCTTCTGGCTCTGTCGCCCTTTTAAAATAGTCACTAATGCGCTTCTTAGTTCATACATTTTGTTTTCGTTTGTGTGTTCGTTTTGTTTGTCGTTACCATAGATACTCCCTCTGCCTTTTACCGCCTTCCGTATCACGTCGGCAAGCACGCTCACTACGTGTAAATCACGTGTTGTTGTTTTTTCAGCTGAGGCTGCATTCAAGTGCACAACCAGCCACAACCTCCAAACGTCAGCAACACATCTTTAAGCATTTATTGAACAGTAAAATTCGGCAGTCGCACAGGTGCTACTAACTGCATTTCACAATTCGCACTGAAAATTTTTTTACTAGCATTTGCGACGAGGTGCTCACGCTGTCGAGCCCTGCCTATGACAAAGTTTTGCGGTATTTTTATTGGCCTCGGCTGAAGAAAGACATCTCTGCCTAAATTAAAACATGCCATACCTGTCAGCTCACAGCAGAGGTGGGGGACTCGAGTCGGACTTGAGTCGCAAATTTGAGGACTTGAGACTTACTTGACAACACCAATGGAGAAACTCGACTTGACTTTGACTTGGCATTAATAACTTGAGACTTGACTTAGACTTGACAGAGATGACTCGAAAGTCTTGGCTTTCTTTCTTTCTTTTTTTTTGCGCATATTGAGACGTTAGTTTTGTTTTTGATACTTTGCCCTCTGCCGCTGTATGACGCGCTGCGTGCCAGAGTGGCACTGTGGTTGACAGGATCAGAGGAGGAGAGGCAGCATGGAGGGAGCTCCGAAAATCATCACATTTGGATTCAAAGATTTTTTCATGCCTGGGTGATTTTTGGCCGCTTGGTTAAAGCGTGTTTGTGTTTCAGATATAGCGTCTTCAGTGCACACACACATTGTTTTAAATGTAGGCGCGCATTTACGCGCTCACAGTCCAACACGACACCGTGTCTGCACACATTCGGTTTGACACTTGTTTTTTCGTGCACGTCCACGACGTCTTCTCCCTCAGGTGTTGTGTCTGTGTCTCTCCTACTGTTTCTCACGGAGCTCTGCCCCGTTTGAAAGGAGAAGGGGGGCCCTATGTGTGAAGACGTCGTCTCTGAGATGTAGAATGTGTTTTATAGAAGAGAAACACACATTTCAGGACAGAACAGACATGTCTTGTGATTTTCAGCCTCCTTTTATAGAGGGGGAGGGGGAACAACACCTAAGAGTAATATTTTCAGCTGTCAGGATGTGCAGTATGCTGCAGTCCCAGGGTTGATATTAATCTAAACTTATTCTTGTATTCATGGGTTTGAAAAACAATTTTATAATTGATCAACTATGCACACATCATATTACTGACTAACCACCCTCTTCTGTTTACTGTGTCTACAGATATGAAGGATACATTCATACAAACTTCATGTGACTTGTTTGACCTTAGCAATGACTTGACTTGCTTGAGTAATAGCAATGACTCGACTTGACTTTCTTGATTTTCATCAATAGTAACTTGGGCTTGCTTGAGACTTGAAGGTTAAGACTTGTGACTTGCTTATGACTTGCGTGTATGTGACTTACTCCCACCTCTGGCTCACAGGTAAACCAAACCAGTGCATTAGGCCAGCTCCTTTACATCCTATAGCAGTTGCAAATCAACCATTTGAACTGACGTCTGGAAGTTTGTATCTTTTGACAGTGCTGTGTCAGACAACTCGTTATCCAGCTGCTTTTCCCCTGTGCAACATAACAACCAAGACAGTTTTGAAAGCTTTGACACAGTTCATGTCAGTTTTTGGTATTCCCAAAGTTGTTCAAAGCTATCAGGAACCAATTTTACATCAGGGATGTTTGCAGATACGCTGGGAAAGCTTCATATTAAACACATCCAGTCAACTGCTTATCACCCAGAGAGTCAGGGGGCCATCGAACGCTTTCATCAAACTCTCAAGTCACTTTTGCGCTCATATTGTACTGAGTTGGGTCGTGATTGGGAGGAAGGACTGCCATGGCTAATGCTGGCGGCTCGTGAGGTCACACAAGAGAGCACTGGTTTTAGGCCAAATGACCTTGTGTATGGTCACACAGTTCGTGGTCCTTTGGCTGTGTTACAGTCTGATTGGAAGAAATCTCCTCCTCTGGAAGAACTAACAGATTTGTTGGAGGTTTTACCGGTTCCCTCAGGAGAAACGAACTCAGCTGGAGGTAGAGGTGAAACACATGTTATAGCACAAGATTGCTGAGCCGTCCTGCTTTAGCTGGGCTTCCCTGTGTGTGCTGGTTTGTAAACCTGATAAAACTTTCAGACCCTGCACTGATTTTCGCAAAGTAAATAACATCATAAAAGCCAGACTCTTATTCACATAAAAAGCCGGACTCTTATTCCAGACTCTTATTCACTTCCTTGCATGGAGGGCATGAAGAAATGCCCCTGCCACCTTTCAGCGGCTAATGAACCAAGTGGTAGCAGGTTTAAAGAGGTGTGCAGTATACGTAGACGATGTTGTCATCTACAGTGAAACCTGAGCGAAGCATGTTGATCAGATCTGTGCTTTGTTTGAGCAGCAGGCTTGGGCCAAGCTGACCATTAACCTAGCAAAGTGTGAGTTTGCCCAAGGTACAGTACAGTGACTTATTTGGGAGAGGTCGTTGGCCAGGGTCAGGTGCGTCCTGTAAGAGCTAAAGTCATGGCCATTGATCAGTTTCCAACTCCCACCACTAAGAAAGAGCTGATGCGGTATCTGGGTATGGTTAGGTTAGGTTACTACCGAGGATTTTGTAAGAATTTCTCCATTATAGTTGCACCTCTTACTAAGATCCTGAGTTCGAAGGTTAAATTTGACTGGTCCTCTGTTAAAAATCTAATTTCCTCTGCTCCTGACTTGGCAGCTCCCCATTTAGGTGATCCCTCCCACCTTCAAGTCGATGCCAGTAATTTGGGGGCTGGAGCAACACTTCTGCAGGCTGGTCCTGATGATATTGACCATCCAGTCAGGTTTTTCTCCAGAAAATTCAATTCTTATCAGTTGAATTACTCTATTGTTGAAAAAGAGGCCCTGCAACATTTTTAAGCGTATGTTGGTGGAGGTAGAACCCTAGTAGTTTATACTGATCATAGACCGCTAACGTTCCTGCACTCATTACAAAATCCAAATCAGCGTCTGATGAGGTGGTGCTTGTTTTTACAGCCCTTTAACCTTGATATTTGTGATAATCAAAGGGTCAGAATATTGTTGCTGATGCCCTGTCACATGCTCTGTCTTAAGTGGACAGTGTCCATTTATTCTTTCAGCTGAGCCTCTCTCCCCACTCTTAGGGAGCAGACTTGTATTACTGTGTTAAATGACTATGTTGTGACTTCTGTGTTTTGCAGGACAGGACTCCCTTTAGTGTCTTAGATACCCTTTGGGTCCTCGTCTTTATGGGGGGGGTGTGACGTCCCTGATCCGTCTGCTTCTCTTCTCAGTGTCTTCCAGGAGAACCAAGAAGTAGTGGGCCATCCTAAGCAGACCACACCTTAGGATGTGGCTTCACTGATATAAGGCCGCCTCAGTCAGTCTGCTCTCTCTCTCTCTCTCTCTGGTGGCTGAGCAGCTGACTGCTGCTATGGCCTACGACCTGTTGTAGTTTGGTGTTTGTTCCCTTATATACATATACACATGCACACACACACACACACACACACACACACACTACATTTGATGCAACACACACCCACATTATGTTCCTTTTGGGTAGTTAAATAAACACCAAAATATTCTCAGAGCTCTGTGTGTCTTCTCTCCTTTGTTTCAACCTGAGAGCCAGGGTTGTAACAACCTTACATAGTTACCTTACTGCACTACTTGTGTACTTAGTGCAATCACATTATCACTACTGTTCACCAGTCTAGCAGGGTTATATTTATATATTTTAATTTATTTTATTCTGTTTTGTACTGTATTTATATATTTTAATTAATGTTGTGTTTGAGCAGTGTTTCTCACACCCCATCTTTCTGTTTCCCTCTCCCAGGGTTTTTCTGCTATGTTGACTTTCTTTGTCAGCAGAATGGGTCCATTTTCACGCCAGCAGGAGAGCCGTGTGTGGAGGAAAACCAACATGGTACCAAATGATATCGCAACAACCAGATGTACTTACAAACTTATATGAAACCACAGCATAAGGACTACATTAGAGGTGGCATCCCAGCAGGCATCAGCACATTTACAGGAGGGAGCTATCTTATGTGCTTTCTGTATAGCACGTGCAAATATCAGAAGATAGGAGGGGAACAGTGAGAGCAGAAGTTCACTAATTTATCAGTTGCATGACGAATGACGTCATTATCTCAGACAAATAAAAAAATCACAAATATTAAAATGGTTTGCAAATGGTAGTCTATAACTCACATGTGTTGTGGAAAAGTCTATGTGAGGGAAACACTGATCTTACAGGGGACAACATTTTACAAGGACCCTCTCATAATCCTCATGCCGATTAAACATATGTTTACTGATATTTGTACTCCTGGATGCCATAAGAATTATTTACATTAAACTTTTCAACTGAAATACTTAAGGCTAGTTTCATAGACATGAACAAATTAAATTTGAATAAATTAACGTTAGTACTAGGGATGCACCGATTCGACTCTCTCAGTCCCGATGCCTGGGCTTTGTGTATCTGTTGATACCTGATACCGATCTGATACTGTTGTTGAATTAATAATAAACTGTATACCATCCACCTTATACCTTCCTTCCATCATGTGAAAGAGACTAAAGGCACCAGACTTTCCTAGCTAAGACAAAATAATCAAACAGTTACCACACATAATGATAAATAATAATAATAATAATAATAATAATAATAATAATAATAATAATAATTATAATGATTATAATTATAATAATAATTATAATTTTTTATACATTCAATTTATATAGCACCTTTTGGGGTACCCGAGGACAGTTAACAAAGTGGAACAAACAAAACAAATAATAAATGGAGTGTCTGTCAGTCCGCACAGAGGGAACAACACATATTTAAACAAACTTGTGTCTGGAGGCTCCGTGCACACAGCAGGGGCGACGAAGGAGACCAAGAGATCCAATCCCAGTGATGGAGCCGGGGGTGAAGTGACAGCAGAGGTCCGGGAGGTCCTGCAGTCAACACCTGAAGACGACGCCAGCAACGGCGGAGCAGCGACCATCCAACATACTGATCTGGCTCAGTATAGCCTAATATAGACTCTTAAGTTTTAGCTTGAATTGATTCATTTAATATAAGTATGCTAGATTAATTACTGTGTATGTCATTAGCAATGGCCAATGTTGTGTAAAAAAGTTGCACACAATTATTTATTTTATTTTTTCTATGCTGGGACCAAGTTAAAGATAAAACGCCAGTTGTTAAGAAGTTAAAATTTGCATGAAATATTTTGAGATAAGTAAGATATTAAAATTCATGACCTTTAAGAGTTTTACACTTCCAAGTTGACCGGAGCGTCTGGTCATTGTATATATATATATATAATGACCAGTGATCAATAGAGTGACAGATTCGCCAACCAATCACGAGTGATTTTTCTTGTTCAAAAGAAGTGGTTTCATCCAATACTAAGTCGCCAGGCGTGTTTTCGCTGCTATTCATATGCTAATTGGAGCCGTTCGCACCTCCGCAAGCTCCAATTAAGTCATGGTTCGTATTCATCAGTATGTGGCACAGACGAATGCGAACTTCGCAGGCTGGAAATTGTCGTTAACCGCCGAAAATTAGGGTGATTTTCGGGTGTTTACGGGGACGAAAATCCCACTTTTCATGCAGTGGGACAGCCCACAGATTATTGAGTTGTGGGTTTGAAAGTTAGCGTTGCTAGGCTAACAGCTGATCTGCGAAGCTAACAACTGATGGCAGGGCTAACAGCTGATCAGCGGAGTCAGGTGTTCAGCCTTCAAAGTTAGTAATATTAAGTGCAAAGTCCTGCAAACAGGAATTTAAAACCTGAGAATAGAATAATAAAAACTTGGTCAAACAACAACTTGTGTTCTTCCAGCATGTGACACACATGCCGCTGATGAATGACGTATGATGTGCTGCGACGGAGGGAAAAAAAACTGGATTGGCCCGCGGATCTGTACCGATCCCCAATTTAGCTATTTTGTCAATATCGGGGGCCAATATCCGATCTTAATATCGGATCGCTGCACCGTTAGTTAATACCATTTCGATACTTTTAAACACAGGGTCATTTTTATTCAGATTACATTTTGACCTCACAGCATTTCTAATTTTAAACACTGATGTTGTCATCTTGACATGTACCGTCAAGACTTTTTAGGAGCCGCAGCGTCGGATTTCTGTGTGAATTACACGGCGGTACAGCGGAGATACTTCGCTCTGTGTGAATCACCATCGGCGGAGAATTGGTGAACCACCGCTCCAGAGCTAATGCGGAGATGCTGTGTAAAATGGGCTGGTAAGAGAAAAGCTTATCATGGTCCTCAAAGTGGCCACTTCTAAGAGATTGACAGGAGGGTATATGAGTTTGTTATTGAGAAATTAAACGAAAGTTAGAAAGCAGTGTGTAATTATTTCAATAATTTTCTTTTTCTGAAGATTAGTCTTGAAAACAGGGGTCGTCTTATAATCAGGGTCGTCCTATATTCGGGTCAATACGGTACTTTACCTTTCCCTGTATTCTGATAAAACTGAGATTGTGTCATGGCAGCTGTTTACCATAGACACCAGTCAACTAACAGTTTTTTTTTTCTCAAAGCTTGCCATCCTACCCTCCTACCAACACAACTAGGGTTGGGCCAATGAATGATACCATCATCCATCCCCAATGACTGACAGCCATCGACTACTAATCCCTGACCACCGTACCATTGTGATTCAGAGGCATCCCCACCAAAGAGCACAATTAAGTGGAGTGTTCTCTCAGAGTTGCTGCTGTTTGTGATATGTGGGAAGGGGAAATGAAAAGAAGTATGTTTCTGCTCAGTGCACTTTGCATTATGTCTTCCTATTAAACCAGCTCAGTCGGGCGAATCCAAGAAAGTCGCTTACATTTGTGACAGCAGTATTTTTTTTCCCCACGGGCCGCTGTTTCTCTCAGTCATACCGTTTGTATACACCGTTTTCTTAGCTTAGCTTCCTTGGCTAGTTGGCCAGTGTTGTTTCTTGCATGTGAGGCTGGACAAAACTAAGACATGGACATGTGGTGTGGGGACAAGGATGCTTTTAAATCTAAACAGGGATGTATGTCGTGGTAACTGGAGATAGTTTCCTCTGCAGGGTTGAGACAGTTGAAGATTCATGCCAGAGCAATGATTGGAAACCTGCGGCTACAGTGGTGAGCTAATACGCAACTTCTGCCTTAGTACAACACTGAGAGGACATGCTGCTTCAATTCTTTAACAGCAATGTGACCGTCCATTATATTTCACTGCCATTTCATATGCCAATTCAGAAGACATCGCCCAACCCTGGACACAACACAGCTAAAATTCTGTCTTTTCTGTCCATCTTTTCTCTCTTGGTTATTGATGCCCATTTCATATGTTTTGGATGAAGATGTTCGCCTTTCAGAAGATTGACCACAATAAATCTTGGCAAACTAGATTTCTGCAAAACCAGACAGCTGCAGCAGCCCAGGCTTAGAGTCAGACCTGAGGCCTTTTGCCATAAGTAGATGCATATCTTGCATAGAAAATGCTATAAAAATGTGTTGAGGTAACATTATTTGCACTGTAATGTGGAAACTAAGATATTCCTAAAATGAGATTTATCATGATCTGTTTGAGTCTGCAAAAGTGTATGTGGGTAATTATGTTCTTTGCACAATAACTTGAAAGGTACAGTAATAACGGCACTTTGCACTTTAGTCACAATAGCACTTTATTTGCCAAAGTTTGCACAGTATATATTGCACAATTCATACATATATTTTACTCTATTTATTGAATATTTACTGAGTTATTTATTAGACCTTGTGACTGCAGGTGATTGTATGTCTTCGGGCAGGTGCGGCACTCGGCTCCGCCTGCAAGAGAGTAGAGAGAAGTTGAGCTCCGATGGAAAGACTGTGTGTAATTGAAATGATAACAGTGTGAAGCATGTGCAGAGTTTATTGGTAAATATGTGTGGTGCAACATCGGGTGGTATAAGTGTAAATGCTGTACGTGTACAAAGTTGTTTGTGTTAACACTTACCTGTCTGGTCCTGTATCTGCTCCAGGGTGCACAGCCAAAAGATTCACCCGGGGGCACGGGCACCATTATATATGTTCCGGGAGAGACCAAGTGGCCGGATAGGAATCAGAATCAGAATCAGAATCAGAAATACTTTAATAATCCCAGGGGGAAATTATTTTTGTTACAAGCTCCAGATATACAAATAACATATATTATACAAGCAACATCTATTAAGAGCAAAATATAAATATAAACATAAACATAAATAAAATATTGTATTTATAAAATAAATAAATAATAATAATGTAATATAATAATATATAAATTGTATATTGTATAAATATGAAGGGGGGGTTTCAAATGTTTGGTGGTTCTGTTTATTTATTGTAAATATATTTTATAGATTCATTGGCAGGGGCATATCAGTTTTTAAGTTTACCTAATTAGTGGGAGAGTCAAGTCATGGTTAATTGGTAGCACAGTATATAAGGCGTCATTTTACCATCTGTCTGTGTTGCTGGTTTAACCTATGACGCTCATCTT
The DNA here is from genome assembly GCA_903131615.1 of Diplodus sargus. NCBI lineage: Eukaryota > Metazoa > Chordata > Actinopteri > Spariformes > Sparidae > Diplodus > Diplodus sargus. The sequence goes on along the minus strand of CAEMYA010000648.1, from coordinate 219,726 downwards.
CATCTCATCTGTTGCTGTCATCTGAGTTAAGTAAATAAAAATGTAAAACTGGGAAACCTGACCTTTTCTTCGGCATCGTCCAGCAGCGCACCGGTCGCCTTAAACACAAGGCAATTATAGATAGACTCTTTGCATTGTAGGTTTGTTTTGCAGTAAATAGCTTTAGCAGCATAGCATATGTCAAAAATGAAGAAAACCTGAACTGATCACTGTCAAGCTGTCATACAGCCAAACTGGCAAAACGGCCTCCATATCAAATAAAAGCTGCTATCCAAAGCTGTTACAAATCACTCTAGCAAAACAAAACCTTTGATTTGGCTACTCAGTGGATAAGGTTTTGTTTTGTTTGTGGTTTAGGCACAAATATTACTTGGGTAGGTTGAGAAAAAGATCATGGTTGGGGTTAAATTTTACTTGGTTATGGTTAGGGGAGCTTCATCATCATGGTTTAATTAACACTTTATTAAAGTTTAAGAATGATGGTGGTCAAGTTTTGGAAACAGTTGGAAAGAGGAAGTGAACAGTGAAATCCAAAAGTCCGAAGTTGTGATGATGCATCCATCCATCCCAGTCTCCCTCCTCTGCACACTATAATAACATCACACTACAATACTAGTGACTGATTCTGTAGGATAACAAAATGGGCTACCTCAGTAGTCTGTATTTTTTTGTCACTTCATCTTCAGCCTCTTGGTTAGTAGTGGGTTTCACTCCTACTCTGTGATAGGTTTGTCATATTCATCCACTGCTTCTGACTTCTCAGTAGAGAGTAAATGATGCTGAAATCTCAACATGATTTTCTACCATGAAAGTGATTAGCTGTACTTGCGCCTGTCTCATGCAACACTGCCAGTTTCTCTAAGCTAACTCTTTATTTAGCTGCATAATCTGTATCTGAAATGCTTATGTCAACCGAGAGTTGTGTGAAATGCTTTAGAATTCTTTAAAAGGTCAGCAAAAATATAACAGGCAGTTTGAGGGCCCCAAAACAAATATGAATTGCACATTAGTTTGCCTCCCTTGAGGTCTCATTAAGACTAATTGATTTACTGCAGAATAATGTGCACACTAGCAGCAGCACACCAATCTTAAATAGCATCTGTGCTGGAAGAACCTCTCCTTTTACCATATTGCAGTTTTTGCCTAATGCTTAAACACTAAAAGTGGCTGCTATGCCCAAAGCATCACAACCTCTATGTGACCATCCCCTAAACAAAAGCACCAACCCTACAAACACAATATATGCTTTGCACTGTGTTTGAAATTAACCAAAACACATCTTGCAAAACAATACACACTGTTTTTTACATAAGACACATTGTTCAAAAAGGAAGACTCATGCGATCATTTGGAAAACACTTCTTTTTAAAATACAAAACACGATTTAAATTGGAAAAGCACACAGACTCACACACATGAACACATTTAAAATCTAATTGTAGACCAATCATTCTAAGCCATAGCACTACAAATACACCTGATGTGAGCTCAGCTCCTTTATGCCAACTTTGGAAACATGGAGGCAGAAAGAGGAAGAGGGAGAGTAAGAGCAGCAGCAGGACAAGGAAGAGGACGAAAAAGAGGAGCAGGCAACAGTGACACTGCATCACCACTCCATCCTCGGTCCTACAACACAGCCCTCATTATTCACTTTCTGGACACACTTCATGAGACAGTAGTCCAGGACGAGATAATGTCAGTTTCCATCGGGCTGCTCTGGTCCAGGACTGGTTCACCAACCACAATAGATTTATTGCACTCAACTTGCCACCACACACCCCATTTTTTTTAAAGATTTCTTTGAGGCATAGGGTATGACATGCAGTCAAGGTGCTCTGGCTGGATTTGAACAGGGGTCTGCTGCATACATGGCATGCGCTCTAACCACTCACCTACCTATATACCCTATACACCCCATTTTGGAATCCAGTTGAGGAGTTCTTTTAAGCATGGCGCTGGAAATTTTATGACCATCAGCCACATGCCTGCATGCCTCTTCTACAAGCCATGGAAGAGACATGCAGTGACATTGAGGTCCATACAGGGTTGGATACAGCATGCAAGGTGATATTTCCCTTGTTGCTTGGCAAGGGAGGACATTGCCTGTGATGTGGATGAGGTGATGCCAACAGGAGACAGGACCCACAGCCTAAATGTCTTCCAATAGTTCCCTTACAACACTATGTTTTGTCGAACATTCTAGTCTCTAGTACCATGTCTTTGTGTTTTGTTTTGTTTTTTTTGTTTTTTTTACTTTTGCAAAAACCTGAAAAACAAAATAAAAACCTGAAGTGTCTCCATTTTGTTTTCATGTGTCTAGATCAACTGTAGTGGATCAATCAAAAAAAAATCTGTATGAGACTTTTAAAGTCAAAAACCATCCAAAGCACTGAATCCAGCTGTGTTTTGCATAAAGCACATCTGTGTGTTGTTGCTGCTGGGAAAGAGTGCAAACAAAGCTGCATGTGTTGAATGTTTTGATGCTAAAAACAGTTTTGAAATGGGATTGTTAGGTTTTGCTTCAAGAGTTTCATTTTGCTTTATAAGTTAGGAGTTTATCTACATGTGCTGTGTCTTACTTGACCTGTGTGTTAAGTTATGACACAGTGAGCCAAAGTCTGCAACATGTGTGTAAGCATTCAGCAAAAACTGTATTACATATACATATTTTTCTGTCTCAAGTGAGTCAGTCATTTATTGGGCTGGAGACAGAGATCAGAGGACAGAGCACAGCTAACACAACAGCAGGTCCAGGCAGAATTAGCCTTTTGTTCCCAGCGGGACTGCTGCCCTCACCTCCTGGATCCCAGGCAGTCTCCCTGGCAGTGTGCAACAGAGCACACTCAGTGGGAGAGAAACCAGTGGCTATTTACATCAGCGAGACACTCCCCCCTCTTTGCTTCTCACTCTGTAGGGAGTTTTCATTTTGGCTGTTTGATTCAATATCTTATGAAAAACAGAGGAGTGTGCATGTGTGTGAGAGCGAGAGCATGTTATACAGTAGGTTGTAATTACTCCCTAAGGGAGCTCTCCTCCCCGAGAGAAATTTGCCTCTGTAGGAAAACAGAGACAGCAATGTATTTCATCTAAATTAAATTTAATGTCAATAATCTCAAATCTTAATGCAGTACTATTGGTGTCTGATACGAGTGTGTTTTTGTTTTAAATAAAACCAGAGTGTTTAAATACATTTTGATCCACAGCAGTAGCCCTGAAGCTAGAAAGTCTCTGTTCTGGTTTGCTATACTCACTGTAGCAGCACATAAAGGCTAAATAGATAACTGATTGTGTGGGTGCAATGTTGCAGTCTATAACCTTCCAGCAGAGATGATTTGGCATCTAGTGTTGTCATGACAACACCACCGTCATAGTTATTTTTTCATGTGTTCTGCCATTCATTGTAACTGCCCGCCCTAACGTCTCCTGTCAATCCCTTTCTATCCTTCACCTTTACTTATTCTCTACACAGCTGTGTAAATGATTTGCCATTTGTATTTCATAACTGGCAAGACTACTTTTCTCATTCTGTCACCATGTTTCAGCATCGACCATAGATACCAGTTCTGTGGTTGATCAGCAGTTTGGGCAATCACGGAAAAAAAATACCATGACTGTGATTGTATAATAGGCCACAGCAGAGAACAGGCAATTGGCTTCGGACCTTTGTTGCGTTTAGTTTTCCCCATCTTTCTCATAATTTTTCTGTTTTCAGCTGTCCAAGGAGGCTATAGAATGCCCAGAGCATGAAATAAGAAGCAAAGGTTCAGGCCAACAGCAGGATGAAAAGAGGTGTACTCTTGAATGATACAAAGTCAAAGTTGATAGACAATGTTCACCTGATGTTGACCATTAAATATATCGATGCCGACAATTTAATCATCACCATCACGTTGCTGCTGTTTACATTCACCCCTGATCCAAATGTAAAGATACCCTAAGTGTTAATGTTTACACTGTATGTATATAAATAATTGTTACAGCTGCCTTGATTTTCCCCTCCCATCCAAATGCCCTTTGACTGCCAGTCAACTGGCAGCCAGCTGGAGGTGCCTCCCTCCTCATGGGGGTGTGTCTAGATTCCACTGTAGACACGCTCATTCATTCAATTGCAGGGTGTCACCATGAAATGGTGCATCCATCACAAAAAAAATATAAAGTATGGTTACCATTTAAACCTAAACCATATACAGGGTTTGAACCTGAACTGTGGTCTCTTGCTGTCTGTCATCATCCTTCCTCCCGTCATCTTCCAAACCGTTCCACCTAGGGAAGTGAAACATTCCTCCTCCCACCGACTTGTTTCACAGTTTCATCAGAGTTTTATAGCCTCAGCTTTAATAGTACATAAACAAAATGTTGGGGAGTTCTGGTTCACAAGCTTTCTCTATTCTAGCCAAGTACTAGAGGAAAAATGCTCCTCATCTGCAACTTTGTGAGGAATTTCTGGTAAAAATATTAGAAAAATGATACAGTGCAATGACAATCATTTCTTCTGAAAAATATGTCACCTGAGCTTAATGGGGTTATAATGCGTCCTATAACCACCCACACCCAGTGAAATATTCAAAACAAATACTTCAAATACAAATGTCATCAGGGACAGAGCATATTTAAAGATTATTAGGCTACCATATCATGGGGTCATCAATATTATGCTTCAGCTCACGATGACGTAGTGAGCACAGGGCCGAATAGTAATGTCCCTAAGCACCATGTGTGGAAACCAGTAGTTTACTTCAGCTGAAATCAGCTGTATGTACTGCATCATGGAAACACATTATTTGACGTGTGTGAAAGTGTCAGAGAATATTTAATGATTATTAGGCTACAATATCATGAGGTCATCAATATTATGTTTCAACTGTTTGTTTTTTAACAGTACTGCATCGAAGTGAAAGTAGTATGGATATCAATGATTTAATCAATGTTTTTTCTTGTTTGCTATTGTAGTGATATGAATATAATTTCTCATGCTGTTAGATTACTGTTAGCCTACGCTGTCAGGTGCATGCAGAAATCCGAGAGCAATCTTTGTTTCACCACAGTGAAAATATTGTTTTTGTGACATACTGAAATAGAATATTTTGTAAGCTAAAAACATGTTGAGGATTTTGGATGTTTGTCATGTTATATTTATACTTTGTTTGCAGTCTTGCAATCTGTCTGTAGAAAATATTATTCTTCAGCAGTATTTTAGTCATAACAACCTCGAGCTAGCTTAGCATATCTGTGTTCACATGTGCAGTACTGATTCAGTTTGGGAAACCCCATGACTCAACAGGGAGATATCATCTCTTCACTAAAGACTGCTGCAATGTGCCTTCGACATTTGCGGAAATACAGAAAAAATTAGCACATTTTTTTGTCTTAATTTTGTTTTGGTTAGGATCGCTTCTGACTTGTTTAATCTGAACATTTGTCCTCATTTCAGAGCATTGAAAAGTCCAAAAGTCACAACATGTTGTAATAATTTCCAAAATCCAAAGCATGTCTTTACCTATCTGCTTGTTGGTGTTTAGCCTTTCAAACACAACATTTTCACTGTGGCAAATTTTCACACGCACCTGACAGTGTGGTCTAACAGTAATCTAACAGCATGAGAAATTACATTTATATAACTGCAGTAACAAACATGAAAACGGTTCTTACACTTTTGTAGTCTGTCGCAGTAGCACTGAAGATAAAGTCAGCTGCTCAGACAAGTGCTGCACATGCAGTTTTTTCTTCCTGTTCAATCATCAATTCCCTGGAAATATTAATTTCAAATTACTTCAATGCAGTACTGTTTTACTGAACTAATGTTTCATATTCCATCATCACTGCTCCCCATGGTGGATAGATAAACCATTGCAACTGGTTTCCACATGTGGAGCTTGGAGGCATTATGATTTGGCCCTGCATCCACTGCGTCATTGTGGGGGATCTCATTCCAGTCATGGACTCTTCCAGGCCCGAGCATGGGACTGTCACAGCCGTCAGAGGGCCGTTAAGGGCCCCGTCACAGAGAAACTGAAAGTTTTAAGGGCATAAAACTTAATCTGTAGTATATAGGTTCAATGTTTGTGTAGCATTACGGAGAAAACATTCACTCAATTCTGTAATGCAACCCTGTGTTGTATTATGACAAGGACATATAAATCATGCTGATCCTTGAAAACATTTTTTTGAATGTCGTTCCATTCACTATAGCTTTACAGAATGCAGTAAACAAAAGAGTTGATTTAAACTCAAAAGCATGAAATGCCTTGATTTGTAGGGTATATTTACAATTGTTAATATGCCCCACAATACAAAGAAGTTTTTTCCAGTGACCTGATATATCCTGCCATCATAATCTTATTAGTGATCTGAGTTCAATGGCACTAAAAGAACATTGTGATTGAACTTTGCCAGTTTCATTGTAAAAATATGGAGCATGCTAAATGGTCATGCTGAAAAAGAGCACGCCGAGCACAGCAGACTACTGGGCCGCTCCAGTATCATGCCAATAATTTCAGTGGTGATAGTTGGAGGGTCAGCCCTGTCTGCCGCTGTCACTGACAGTTATATGGTTGGTTGCTCTGCTGCTGCTCAGGCGTTTCCTGCAGTCTTCTGCCTCAGTGACAGTCTTCTGTCACGAACTGCCACTCTGAATTAAAGCTTGGTGACTGATGCATCGGCTTCCTCTTCCCCTCACAACTATGGCATGATGTTCTGTAAGCACACTTAGCAAACCCACACCTCTTTAGTAGGCTTGTCTTGCAAAATGGACACAAAGTCACTGTGTGCTGAGTGCTATGGGGTGATGGAATACACTGGAAAGACTTAAGTGCACCATATCATCAGCACAATGGCAGTCTAACAATGAGCAGAAAACTGTTCACTCTTCACCAAGGACTGACAATAATAGATCTCCTATGAATACAAGCCTGTCCTCATCAGAGAAACTATCATAAAGGTTGACTGTGAATGCAGCCCATTATGACCCATATTTTAATTTCTTGTTCAGGTGCGACCACTAGTGGTCATAGTCATTATTCCAGTAGCAAAGGCAGAAGTAAGGTGAGGTTGTATAAAGTACAACAAAGTCTATATTAAGCAGACTGTGAGATGGTCACTGCCCACAGCATTTTTTGACCTTCCAGCCAGACCACCACAGGGAAAGATCCAAGATGGGAGCCCTGCTAATCCAGTTTGGACCTAAGGCTGCTCCTCGCTAATGTCTAGATGCAGGATGATGAAATGGACAAATGGGACACTGGCCAAGGGAAAGCAGAGAGTGTTTTTGCCCCCCATCTTTACAGAGAGCTGTCTCGATCATCATCCCCAGATCAATCTGTTGCACTCGACAGGAGGACTGTGATCTGAGCCGACAGACTGCTGGACTGTGGACTATGTGTTCATATTATTAAAGTTTTACTATCTTGTTTCTCCTCTTTGCACCAACTCTGATGCAAATTCAATATATGCTATACATGTTTATATGTATGTAAATAACTGTATATATGTACAGCTGTGGTCAAAAGTTTCCATCCACTTGTATAAAACATGTATATCTTGACAGTCTTCAGTTCCAATGATTTCCACAGCTCTCATTTTTGATGGGTTCTCAGGAAAAACATTCATGAAAGTTGGCTCAATAATTAATTTTTTACAGGTATGGTGAACAAGTCTGGTGGCTCGAAAATATACATACAGTAAGTCAAATATTTGGTTAAATGTTCCTTGGCCATTTTCACCTCAACAAGGTGCCTCTGATAGCCATCCGTTGAATATACTGAGAGAAATAAATTCAGAAATAACTCAGTTTCTCAGTCATGATTGGATGTACTACTTGGATGTTGACATGAATGGTATTTACACAACAAGAAGCCATTAGTCCATTGTTTGAATCAAAACATTGATTATCGCAGCTTTTAAGCAAGTGACAAAAATCATCCATTTCGCAAATTGTCAACTATCAGCGTTCACATTCCTCCCTGTGCTGTGGAGGTCTAATCAGAACTGTACACTATTAAAAATGTACCACTTAAAAATGTGGTTGGTGAGTACTGTCATGGGGCTAAACTAAACTCTTCTTATAAAAGTATTTTAAGAACTGGGGTCTGTTTCACAAAGCAGGTTTAGTGAAAACTCTGAGTCTGTTAACCCTGAAATGAGGGAAACTCTGAGTTTTCCGTTT
>CAEMYA010000648.1:198532-211530 GCA_903131615.1 Diplodus sargus | reverse complement strand
TCTCGGTCAGTTACCATGGTAACATACTCTGTGAACCTAACCTGGTCGGGACCAGGTTTTTCTCAACAAACCTCGAGTTTCTCTCTGTCTCCGCCCTCTTTCAGCCACACACGGTATTTGATTTCCTCATTCATTCAGTCAGCAGGCGAGTTTTGGTGTACTGCAGTTCTGCCGTCTGTATTTTGAGAACATCATTACAAAAATCAGTCAGTAGTCCTACATTAGAAGTTATATTAGGTGGCGACTATTTTCACTACCATGGCATGTCATTTTGATAATGATCCCGTGGATGAAGGTGCAGCATTACTGCGCAGAGAATTAAATATTCGCCTGGAGATGATTATCAGACTGCGCACAGATGTTCTTGCATTTCCAGACAATTATCTTTTTGAGTTTCACCGTTTCACGTCACAGTCCATCATTTAGATACACAACCTAATCCGTCCTTACATTTCCAACATTACCAACCGAAGTCATGCTCTCACATCCCAGTAGATATTGTGTGTTGCGCTGCGTTTTTTTGCACATGGGAGTTTTTTATACAACGTCGGAGATGCAGAGCACTTGAGCAAGGAAACTGTATGCAGAGCGGTCAGAAAAGTGTGCCTCGCCCTGAAACGGTTTCTACTATCTTTATCATTTTCAGCTCCTCTGCCTCCGTTAGAGGTGGCGGTGTTGGGCCACCACCCGTTTTACAGGCATCTGCTTTCTTTCTGTTGGCTGAGTAGAAGTCTGTGTTAGTTTAAATAGGCTTAATTATTTAACAGAACATGATATAGATGAGAAGACATTTATGTTCGTGAAAACAGCATTATGTTGGGGATAAAACAACTATACAGTCAAACAGCCACTTAATATTTACTTAACAATGTAAAACATGATCAAAATGAGGAATCATGAGATTATGCCGAGGTATAATGTTTGTATGTTTCATCTTAAGTTGCTGCCAAATGCGCTTCTCCCCCGCGGGATTGCACCTAAATGAAATAAATTAATAGGCGACCACTCAAGTAGTTTCCCCCTGTAATATTATTGTGATTTCAAAGAACTACATTTAAACTAACGCATTGACCCGAGCAGCAATGTTCTCCCACACCGTCTCTCTCTTTTGCTGCTGCATCGGTGTTACACTTCTTCTAAAAACGTGTGCAAACTCACCGTATGAGCGCATTAATATTTCCAATTCCAGTGGGGTGAAAAACGTAGCCCTCCTCTTCCCCGTTGCCATGGTGACTCGTTGATGCTGTCTTTCTATGCTTGTGGTGCACACGCTTAACTCCAGGTGAAACTACTCCGAGTTGATCAAACTACCTCAAATCAGCTGGAACCGAAAACTGGAACCGAAAACTCAGAGTTTCCTATCTCAGAGTAGATCAACTCAGAGTTCAGGGTTAGACTCAGAGTTTGTTGAACCTGCCTTGTGAAACGGACCCCTGATCTTCACTGTAGCTGCTGCTACCCTGTCAGTATGGGATCTACGAGCTTCTGGATACTTGGATTGTGCTGGATGAGCTGTGTGAAGCCATTTTTAATTGTTTGCATTGGAGAATGCTGCAATGCTGATTTGCTGTGAAGCAACAGAAATGTTTTGTGGACGACGAAAATTCACTCAACTTTCCATCAGCAAGGGGTAGGAGGTAATGACAGAATTTTCATGTTTAGGTGAACTGTTCCTTTAAACTGCCAGATGCCATTTACTAATGTGAAAGACAGCTATCACACTCACCACTGTTAGATAGGTGCAAAGGTAATCACGGAAATCTAGTATGCTGTAACAAACCTGTGCTGTGTTGGATATAGCTGTGATATTAAGTTGCTCGGGTATTTCACATCCTTGGTTAAGTTCAAAGGTAACAGGCATAGGTAAGGATAGGATCGTCACAGGACAGGTTAGCTCTAAAAGTCTCATCTTCTTAATTATGGAACTTTTCAGATATCTGGTAAAACATATTTTGATGGCTGGTTGGAAGCCAAATCACAGCTTTATTTCACCACCATCTCCCAGCCCTTTGCCATGCTACTGACTGCGGGGCCAGTATGTCATTAAAGCCCTCACTACTCTCATTGTGTCCCCTGCTAATAGACACTAATAGAATTAGCATTCACCAATGCATTTCATTAGGTTCTGCGAGGCACTGTTCCGATTACAGCAGTGACTGAGCACATGAACACACTGGATGCTTCTCATATCAACACCACTGAATCTCATTCCACTGTGTATAAACTACAGGTTAGTCACCAGAAGTAAGCATCATGTGAACAACACCGATCTGCCATTGGAAAGTAATAAATGAACCCCCTGTAAATTAGTCAAATGATGTATGACAATGTGTTTAACTTGTATTAGCCCCATGTGATCCTGACCATGGGGGGGTTTGTTGGGCTACTGAGACTGAAGCCCTGAAAAGTCCTGCAGTAAATCAGCAGGGGCCCCTCCACCTTTAATGCTGACTCAGAGCCAGGCACTCTGACATCACAACTACAATTACCTTATGCAGTGGGTGATTTGTTAATTGGGGGGGATGGCCCAATGGGAGCACCACCCTGCCCAGACACACCTGCACACCTCTCAAAGGATATTGCTGCAGCACACCCTAACCGTGTCATTTCTAATTCTACAATTCCATTTTATCCAGTTATCTTCCTTCTCTCCGCACTACGACTGTCTTTTTATTACTGTATTAAAGTAATGAGTAAATACATCTTTAAATTGTATGGAGTGGACTGAGTTTATTCAGGCAAGGTTTTCTCATGTTTCCCACAATACACTTCAAGCAGGGTTATTTTAAGTTACATGACCCTCATGACCCCTTGGGATTTTTTACCGTCTAAATTTCTTGAAGGACACACAACGAACATTGTGCAAAATAGCAGAGCCCAACCGACTTATTTGGCTTTTATCGATTTCCCGGCTAATTTATAAGGTTTTAAAACCTTATATTTAAAAAATATAATGAAGAAAAACATGCTTGGGGTAATTAAAAATTGGTGTAATTACACAGTTTGTCCAGCAGAGTGTGTTTCAATGGAGGATAAAACAGCTGGTGTCAGGAAATGTAACAGCTGCCTCCCTAATGGTTAAACTATAAATGGCACAAAAATGACATTTGGCAACATAACATAACCACCATGTTCTGAGCAGACACACTACAAACACTTACAAAAAGTAACATTTTGGCTTTAGAGCATAAATAGCAAACTTTTGTTTATCTGGTAATTTTTTGGTTTTTATACAATCGGGAGTCTGTACAGGGCGTTTTATTTTGAAAATTGACCGGATGCTCTATGTCTTTCCTGTGTCTCTGACTTCCTGTTGGCACGATCTGCGCTGTGCAGCTTGTTGCAGCTTTCGTCAAACAGAAACCGGGCAGCCGGAATACTAAGCTGCCATGCCTGGCTTGACTTCACTGTGCGTCGGACCTGATCGAGACCACTTGTGATTTGTAACACACTATCTGCTACTAGCAAAAGGAGAGTGATGGCAGGTTAACAAGGGGGATGCTTTTTGGTAATTTTGCTAACAAGGGGGGCGGCATCCCCCCTCATCCCCCCTCAAATCGCCCACTGACCTTATCCCAAAATAAGTACATTTACTCAAGTATTGTGTTTGGATGAGCTATGGGCTAGGGATCGTACATGGTGTTGAATTATCACCTAAATTTGATCTATGTTTGCAACACAACACCCAGGTTGGACAAACTAATTTTCACTCCTGTACGATGCTATGACCTACAATAAACTTAGGACACTGTCGTGTGAATATTTTCCATCCCTCCATGTTGGTACCAGAACCGTCAGATGTGCAACTCTCAGCAGGGAGAGACTGACTTCTTCTATCATTCTAAAACTGACAAGTCTAATCAAGGTCTGTGATGTTATTCTGTGATTGTATGCTTTTATCCTATGTAAGGTGAACTTGGGTGACTTGAAAGGCGCCATCAAACAAATAAAATGTATTATTATTATTATTATTATTATTATTATTATGTGCTGCTGTCTACCGTGCCAGCAAAAAAATAAGGGAAACTCATCTTTGGTAGTTGTAGGATAATTTTTGCAAGAGACTTTTACAGTGAGGCATTTAGCTAGTAAGATGGATATTTCTGCCAAAACAACAGAGTGAAAAGTGTGAATATCATGGTTACATTGATTAGTCGGATACAAAAGTTCCACCAAATGAATGCTAGTATTGCTAATTACATAATGCAATGTGGAAATGTGCTTCATATAATCTGCTCCACAAAGTGGTGAAGCTTGCCCCCTCCTTGCTTGTGAACCACTGAGCCTTCTGAGGATGCTCCTTTCATATCCTGTCATGATACCTGTTGCCAGTGAACCCGTTTACATGTGGAATGTTTCAAACAGGTGTGCTTTTGGAGCATTCCATAACTTTCATCTTTGTGTTCTGTTTTCCGTAGAGTATCCAAAGAATCTATGTGAACTTTTACTTACTTGTCGAATGGAAGACTATTTACTTGTTATAGAGTATATATTGCTACTTCTACTAACACCTAAAAACACCTCTCAACATGCTCACCTTACTCCACTGACTTGAACAAACTGTAGTTAGATTGCTGTGTAACTGATATTATTCAAAAGTCAGGGAAAACTTGAACACACTATACTACACCAGGAGACATGTTTGAAACGCTATGTCATTATCATGTAACAAGTCTTCATCACAGCAGATGCTTTGACTTGTCTGTCCTCATAAGAAATGTCGTATAGTTAAAGAATGAAAGCAGCTAGTTATGGTCCATATGTACACTTGCTGTGGGCACTGTCCTCTAGTGGCTGCATTAGTTACTAGGGCTGGGTATCAATCAAAATTGTTCAATACCGGTACCAATACCGATCCCCTCACTTTGATACCGGTTCCTGAATGATACTTTGATACCAATTTTACATTACAGTACTACAGTACAGTTTTACTTTTCAGCTTTGGTATTTTTCCACTCTAAGCAGTTTTCTCCCACAGAAAAAATAATGAATGATGAAAAATTTCCAGTGCAAAAGAACACTTGCAAACAAGTGACAAGTCAATATCTAATGCTCACTGCTACAAACTGAGGACCTTTTCATTTAGCAATTTTTCTTCAGAAAAATCAACATGTCTGCTTTCACAGGACACAGACAAGCCTGCTCCTGGCTGATGGTGTCTACTGTAAGGAGAAGATAAACATAACAGTGAATGTTGGCTGAGCTTTAACCAGCCGACACAGCTGATGAGCACATCTTTACAAGCTAAGCTTCATCTGTTACTGTCAATCTCTAGTTGGCTTTGGATAGCTAGTTACATACTAATTTCTTAAGTTAGCGCTACACACCGGTGCCCGGTGCTGGAGATTTTTAATCAGGCCGCTCGGGCTCTGTAACGTCCGTAGGCAGACTTAAATGCTGAGAGGAGGATGGCTGTGGTCCGCTCTTCTTGCAGTCGAACACGGAGAAACTTTCTGCTCTTAAATTGATTCCATGCACGGTCGCATGCTTCATCAGATTAGTCGTGTTGCATATTTTGCATCGCGCACGATTGGCATCAATCTTGCCAAAATGGAGCCACGCTTTTTTTGTTGGCATTTTTTAACCACTTCAACGATACACACAACTACAGTTCACAATACAGATACACGTGAACGCCGTCTGTGGGCGTAACCTCAAAACTTCTCAGGTAACCGCGTACATATTTCCCCTGCATGCCATCACATGTATCGTTACAGCCAATCACTGGCAGCATTATCAAATCTTGATCGCGAACGAAACTTGGCGCCGAAAGATGAGACATATTTTGATACTTGGTACTGCTGAAGCAGCTGATCAGCGGGGCTAACAGCTGATCAGTGGAGAAAGGTGAGTCCATGGAGCCAGTTCTTCAGGTGTCAGAGCAGCCTCAGAGCTTGTAAAGACAACTTGGCTTTCTTCTTTCAACAGAAAAAAGCAGTTTTGTCACGGATCGAGAAGCGGTGATGTTCACGCCAGCGTCCTCTCGCATCCGGGTTGCCATGGTGACCCATGAATAACATAACATAACATAAATAACACATAACATGATGTACATAAGGCAATGTACGTTACATAACGCGGGATACTTTTGTAACATAGATATGTTTGTAACAATGAAAGGTTACAGAGGTAGCACAGTAGTTTTAACCCAGAATAAGATGTTTTCCTGAACCTAACCTGAATTACTTTTCTTGCCTGAACCTAACCAAACTACAAGCTTACAACAAATGTGGAAGACACTGACAATCGGACAGTCTTTAAGGTATGAGGATCTGCTGAAAATACCAGGACACTGAAACAGAACTAGCTACGATTTTTTTTTACTATTTACTCCTTTGAATTCTGGTCTAATGTGCTACGTTAAAATGTCTGCTGTAAAGAGAAGGCCTTTAAATCTGTTGTATGCTTGTTTTGTATTGCTGTTTGTAATGACATATGAGTCAAGTGCAAATTAGGTCAATAAAAAAAATTTGTATTTGTCTGTGAGATAATCAGTGGAGATTCAAGAAGAGTGGAAATGTGATCATTTTCTGGCAGATACTAATAAAAGAAAGAACATTTGTATTGATTTTCCAACAAGATGAATGATAGTTACTGCCATCTTGTTCTCAGCATGAATGGGATAATTAGCTTCTCATCTAAAACTAACCTTTGATGTTTCTTTCAAAGCTAAAACAGAATCATATTTCAATGTATCCAAGCGGCTCACCACTTGGACAGAGCAGTGCTGAGCACAGTAAAACATGGCTCGATCCCCTGCTTCAGTCTTAGAGAGTCCTGAGCCCCTGCCAGCCAGCTGTGCAGCTCAGAGACCGGCTCCCTGCTGGGGGCTTTGAGGGCTAGCACTGTAGCTTTAAAGTTGCCTGCCACCACGATCCCAGTGCTAGCACTTTGAGGCCATCACCACACAAGCACGGGCTGTGAGAATCACATTCACACTAGAATTCTCAAAAGGTGTTGATTTCACCTGTCGAGAAGACACTTAGATTTAACCTCATCAAACTGGGCTAAACATGGAGCAATGTAAAAACATTATGTAATGCAAATTGAGCCAGGAAACAGAATGTGGTTCAAATGAACTTGATCAAACTAAAATTCGGGGTGCTCTGAGCAGAGCATGTGAGCGGAGCTGAGCGGCGAGAATTTCTGCTCCCTGCTTACGTGGGTGTTCGCTCCTTCGCTCCATCGCTCCATCGCTCCATCGCTCCATCGCTCCATCGCTCAGAGTTAAACCAGACTCTAAGTTCGCTCTGTGCTCACCTAAAATTTCGTTCAGCTCCAGTGAAATCGCTCCACGCTCGCTCAAATTTAAAAGAGGGAGCAGTTCCTATGACCTGGTCTGCTTGCTTTTTGAAATATTTGACAAACACCATCTCTCAACGAATGACCTCTGATGTAAGCTAACTGTTTAAGGCACGTGAGTCTGGACTTGTGCATGCCCTAGACTCGTGGAGAGCGGTATCAGAACGGAACTGGAGCAAAATGGAACCATCGCTCTGGCCTTTGGATTAAAACCCGCTCTGCACTCCGACTACATTGCGCACACTCGGCTCCCCGCTCCATTCACATGCCCTGGCTCTGAGTCAGAGTACAAACTCACGCTCACAGGGATTTTTTTTTTTTTTTTTTTTTAAGAATTTACATTTTATTTGTAAAAATGTTCTATTATAACTGCCCTTCAAGGCACAGACAACACCAAGAAGGGAAACAGTAATTGACAGGCATATTTGACTGTCAAAACTCATTTAAGCTGCTGTACAAACCACTTAGCTTTTAGCCAGAGACAATCCGTGTGTTCTCAAGGGGCTTTCTGACAGCCACTAACCAGCTCAATACCCAAAACTATATATCTATATATCTTTAATATCTGTCCTTGTCTCAAAATTCAACCAAATTAAATTATTTTGTATTTGCCAAGACTGCAATGTGAAGTTTTAACTATGACCTGCCAGAGACTGCTTATGTAAATGAGCTCTAAGCTAACTCTGGTACAATGTATTAAATGACAACATTCATGTTTAATATTTCACATTCTCCCTCTAAAAGTAAAAATAATTGAAATAAAATTGTTAAAACATTTCAGTGTGGACAAAGTGGTGCACCAAGCAACCTACCGACAGGCAGACTCACCCTGGTGTCTGCACTGCTGTGCCTTTAGAGTGGCTAAGAAGTGGATGTGGGGTATGAGATATGTATGAAATATGGATATAGGACATGGAAATGCTGAACAAAATGAAAAGAAAATGGAGAACATAAAAATGATTAATCATTAATTATTAGGTCTCAAATAAGGTGTATGGTATCAAATATACATGTACACAGGGTGTAATAAATGTCCTCATCAGTCTGCTGTTCAGATAATTAATGAGTTACTTTGCAGACTGTCAGGCAGTGGCAGTGTGTATGTGTGTGCTGAATTACCCAAACTCACCGCGCTGTTGTTGGAGGGTGTGAGACCATCAGCACTGAATAATGGTGTGCAGTGGAGGACACAAGGGCAAACACGGATCAAGCTCACTTTTGTCCCCCTGCAACTGCCAACCAAATCACTTGGATCACTTACTAGTAAATTGATACTTATGCTACAATACAAGGGCTATGCTTGGGTCAGGACTGGGTGTCATTAATATGACTTTATGTCACACAGAAGAAATTACACTGGAGATCTCCTCAATGATTAGATTCCATTCTGAAAATATGATTTCAACATAGTGGCAGGCTGCTAACCTCTGAATATCCAGGATGGAGTTTTGTCAGACCGGGCAGGACACTGAGGAGACAATCTGATGCAAAGTCTCATATATGGTGTCTCATATACCTGATGAAAGCAGGTGGAGGGAGTGGAAGGGTGAAATAACTGTGTTAGACTGTGAGTGCTGTTATAATGCCATGACTAAAACTCACACTTTGCTCATCAAGGACTTGCTTGTATTTTGTATTTTGGGAATCAGTGTTTGATGAAATAAACCCTCTCATTATGCTGCTCATTATGCAGTATAGTTCACACAAAACTAAGTGGTATTAATCTCTCTTTGTGACAAACTGCTACGTTCTTGATTAGCAACATTATCTTTTAAATCGGCAAACCTTGTCTGTGTGATCCATGGTACAATTCAAACAATCTCCCCACTGACTGCTGAGCAGCTTCTTTTTTTAAAAAAGGAGGTCCCAGGGTGAACATGGAGAGGGGCAGGACTTCACCTCTCTATATTAATTATGATATTTATTTGAATACAAAGCGTGCTTATACTGTATGTTTTTCTGATTAAGCTAACTGCACATGCTTGGCTGTCCCAAAATGCATTGTGTCTCAGGCTGTCCTGTCAGGCAGGTAGTTCAAGCACTACATTGGAGTTTTATTTGCAGTTTTTGGATGCCATCCAATCCCTTACTTCTGAGAGTAATCTAGAAGGAGAGAAATCAACCGTGTAGATTTCAATATGGGCAGTTTTACAAGAACATATTGATTGAGTATATAATAGGTAGTATGTGATTTTCAACTCAACCATGGTGTTTGAATTTTATAGCATACTGACTTTTTACACAGAATTATTTTCAGATTAACAACTTAATTCTGACCTGTGGACGTGTGTTATTTCTGAGATTCATGAATACAATTTAATTAACAGTGTATATGTTTTCAGTCATTTGCACTTTAGTCAAGATAAATTAAACCAAGAGCACAGACAATTAAATTAAATGATTGCAAGGTGCAGAGCGGGCAAAAAAGACCCAAAGGGTTTATTGGTTGCAAAATAAAAGCAATGCCAAAGACATATGAAGCATATGATGCATGTCTTTTCCATCATGGTTCATATACTAATTTGAGTCAGGCGGCCCTACCATTTTCAATGGCACATAATATACAGTTTTCTACCAACTCCACCAACCCAGCAAAGTTTGCTCTTTAACGTGAGTAAGCGGGATGCACTGTCTGGTATACAACATCCATTTTTAATTGCCTGATTTTAACATTTTGGTCGACATAATGCACACATGGTGCATATTCTTAAATAAATGTGCATTTAATCAACCACACTGTGGTGGGGGACGATTTACCCTCAGGGCAAGCCAGGGGGGTAACGGTGCAGTATGTAGTGTTGGGTCAGGCATTTTAATGAGAAGAGAAAGACGGATTCTGTTATTCCTCAACAAACTGAATAAACAAACTGACTTTACTGTGTTTTGCTGTGTTTAAATGTGGCGGACCCTGCCACCGTTCTAGCTTCAGACAGTGTTCTGGGACCTTACTATCCTCTGAGAGCAGCTGCTTTATTCACCTTGAAAAAAATACGTAGACTATATCTTAGATTGTGTTATTAACTCATTATTATTGTAAATATTACAATATTGAGTTTGGATTTCTTCTCCAAACCCAGTCGGTTCAGACTGATGAAGTCCCGACTCTCCCGGTCCTGTGGTCCAGGTCCTGACTCCGGTCCGTTCTGATCCATTCCTTTTTATCCCCCGTCCCCTCTCTGAATGCAGCGCTGTGATTGGACGCTGGCTGCTTGTCAGGAAGAAAGAGCTGCTGTATTGAGGCCGAAAACTCAGACACAAGCAGGACCTGGACCACAGTGGAGTACCTCCGTCTAAGGGATATACACTCTGCTGGACTCTCGGAGGCTGTTTTCACCGGCTGAGCTTGAGCGGAGCACCGACCGAGTCTCCGTGCTACTGCTGTCGAGGCCGCCGCGGTTCTGTTTCTCCCCTCAGACTGTGTGTCGCTGCCTGCTGGTCTCAGTAATCCAGAGCCGCTGCTGTTAATGAGGCTGAGAGCAGACTGGCGCTGTTGAGAGGCGACGCAACCACAAACCTGTCTGAGATTTAAATCTGTATCCAGTCTGGAGGGAACACACCGGCTTTACTGGGGCTGCTGGTGGTCGGCCGGGGTGCAACAACCGGATCCAGCTCAAACTACATGAAACAAGTGAGGTCGACCGGCGCTGCTGTCTCATTTTGCGCAAGAACCGTTATGACTGTCCTATAGACAGCCGTCCCCCTGGAGCAGCACCGCGGCTCAGTCCTGTGGATGTATGTGAAGTCTGCATCAGGTGAGAGCAGTCCGCAGTTGTTCACGTCTGCCTAGCACGGCCGCCTCACCTCCCGCCCTGGTCTAGCCGCTCCAAACCGCTTGCCCCCGCGATATTTTTGGCTCTACTTGTGTGTGTGTGTGTGTGTGTGTGGTGTTCACGTTCACTCGTTGTCATAACCTTAAAAGTCCTTGTGCTTACATTTCCACAAAGGCCTCCATATGTTGGCGTGTTAATCCGGAGTGCAGGCGGCACCGCGGCACATTTAGGCTCAGGACCAGCCAGACCCACAGAGAGCAGAGCAGCACCGGATACGGGAGGGGGGGCATTATCAGCACATGGGTAGGTGGACGCTCCTGTGAGCTCCCCAGCTGTCGCATTTCTCAGTCTCCATGTTTCAGAAATCTTGAAAGCTCTCATTGTCTCCAACAAGTTCTGCTAATTCACCCAAATCCTGGCGCGTGCTGCTCGGGGGCACGCGGGTGCATCAACAGCCATACCTAACAGCAGAGCGACCGGGGCCACAGTGCGACCCGCACCGGGACCACAGTGCGACCCGCACCGGGGCCACAGTGCGACCCGCACCGGGGCCAACAGTGCGACCCGCACCGGGGCCACAGTGCGACCCGCACCAGGGCCACAGTGTGGAGTTTGAATTTCTTCTCCAAACCCAGTCGGTTCAGACTGATGAAGTCCCGAGTCTCCCGGTCCTGTGGTCCAGGTCCAGACTCCGGTCCGTTCTCAGTGGGTCTGTCCTGTTCCGTATAGTAACACATATGTTATTAACTAGGCACGGTGTAGGTCAGTAAAAGAGATTAAAACTCACAACCAATGGGGATCTCTCTCTTCTCATTATATTCTTAACAAAAGTACAGACTGCTCCTTTAACTGACTGATAAAGGCAGCTCCCACCTGATGCTCCTGAGTGGGAATGGACCGAACGGCACACACTCCAGCATTCCAAGCTACACCGTAGGGCAGCAACACATAATGGCTTAATTAGTGCTTATTTATTAAATCGAGACTTTATTTTCAAACGTCCAATATAATATGCTGCCATCTTTATTATTTCTAAAATATGAGTACTTATAATATATTTACTGCAAGATTAGAGGTCAGGGCTGCTGCCAGTGATTATTGTTATTATGTCATAATGACCTCCTCCATTACCGTTTGTTGGTTGGTTTGTCAGCAGGATTACACACAAACTTGAGAAGATTTCCACAAGCTTTAATGGAGGACGGGTCTCAGCCACATTAAAGGGTGGAACCAGGAAATTCCTCTCACTTTCTTTAACTTTGTGATTGGGTGTTTTTTTTTTTTTACATTTTGAGGGACTATTGCATGGATCTTGATGAAAAAATAGCTGCATTTCTAAAAGTTTTTTAGAAATAGTTAAGAAAAAGGTAAAAGATGCATGAGGCTGTGGAAGTGGTAGCCGACCCACCCGCAGGTCTCTGCCAGCTGCTCCAGTGTCAGGCTCAACAAATGCATTTTCCTCTTCATCTTTTACGGACAGCTTTGGCTTTTTGACTTGGAGTTGCACTGGAAAAGGTCGGAATGGTAGAAATATGTGTTCCCACGATTGTAATCTCTCTGCTGTCCCTTTCACTTTTAAGTTCACTTGCCTCTGACTCCTTAAACATCACTAAATCATTTAACCTCGTGCAACACATTTCTGGTCCCACACACAACCACATGCACACTCTTGATCTGGTTTCAATGCTCGGCCTATCACTAAATATATTACACATGACTAACTAAGTCTGATAATAAAAGTATTGTTTTTTAACACAATTCCACAGTCTATAATGGCTTCCAAGAAACAAACTAGACAGTCTTGCATCCTCAGTGAGCACTGAACCAGCTGGGTTTTCAGCTAGCTATATTCAGCTTCAGCGATTCCATGAAACACCATAGAATGGTATGTAAGAATGCTGAGCAGAGATGGAGCAGGACAAACCA
>CAEMYA010000648.1:119192-195989 GCA_903131615.1 Diplodus sargus | reverse complement strand
TGTTTAATTTGCACGAATGCTATTCACATTAAAAAGAGTATATTTGTGATTATTTGTTCTTTATACCACGTCTTGGTGAATACTCCGTTCTGATTGGCTGCAGAGTTTCAATTAAAGTGAAACTCTCGCCAAAATGCAACCTAGGGCCTTTTTGTGAATGTACCCGAGTCAAACGAGTCAAACGTTTGTGTAAAAACTTTCTTTTTAGTAACTCTGTGTACTCAATGCTCGTGTTCATGTGCAGACACCCTGGTGATACTACGAGCAAAGTTTCATGTTGTCGAGCCTTCTTAGTGTTTCAAAAATAGCGATTTTGATGCTAACATAGTATTTGCCCCGAGCACTCCATTGAAAATGATTTTGACTCGAAAACAATCTTAAAAGTGGCACTTTCTTCGTAATTATGCTTTTAAACGAACATCTGACTCGGGTACATTCACAGAAAGACCTTAGGTTGCATTTTGGCGAGAGTTTCACTTTAATCCCTGATATAGACTAAATCACTGTGCTGTTGTGGTCACAACAGTTACTTCAGGATAGGAAACAGGCCCATTTGCAATTTCCAAGATTTGAGAAATCAGCACACTTGTTTTATTGTGTTTCCAGCTTCAGCCGTAACCGTAACACTTAAATATATTTACCCACAGAGGTCTGACCTATCGGACATTTCTCCTGTGCTTATTTGATGTACTGTGTTGTTTTGCTATCATCTTGGACTAACACTGCTTGTTTGGGTTAAGTTAAGCAGTTGTCTTCTAAAGTCTGTGTCCCATTGGGTGAATTAGGTTTCCAACCTAACGCTAATAAAATATTTATTATTAATAAGCTATGACAGCATCAAACATGCATTTTAGAATTAGATGTATACACTTTGAAATAGCATCATTGAAAAGAGACAATTAAATTGTGTGTAAGCTAATATGTGATGCAGGGTGTTTTTTTACCCGGAACTTATTGTAAACAAACATTGTAGGGCTGGGCATGATATGAGACAGATCTTGGATACCGTTATAACATGAAATGGCAGAGGTGTTGTCTTTTCATGTTTAGTAGTTACAGTAAAGTGATGTCATTTACTGAACTGTTGTACTTGTTCTACTTGTCTGTAGCTACTGAGTCAATATTCACATTTTTTAGAAAGAAAGCATAGTCGTGTGTGTTGTTTGTAGTCTTTCATGAGATGAAGAGGGCTTGTTGTACAGTGTTAGGCTCTGTTCCGTGCTGTTCTTCCACATAGGAACAGCAGGTTGTGTGTGAGAGAGCGAGGTGTGTGTGGCACCATGCTCTGTGCTCTGTGTTTCCTGACCTGCTTGAAATAGTTCTCAGATTTGGAGGTTGGAGTTTCTTCATAAACCATTTGCAATCAATAGTGTTCCATAGTATTGTCCTATCTGTTCCCTTTCAAATGGTCATTTGGCATCTGGATAGAGGAAAACATATTTGAGTAAACTATGCAGACATTGTTTTTTAAGAATCTGAAGCATGCAATATCAAACAGCTTTTGCTAGATTGAGTATTCCTGTAGTCCCCCCTCTTCCTCAGTATTCTCAGTCCCCTGTCTGATTTCATTGGGAGGGTATTTTAATTTTAGAGGTAAGATTCCTTGGAACATTCTTTTTAAATATGGGTTGCAATTATTCAACAGCTTATGCTGTGAATTATGCTGGTTTATGTTGTTTTAAAACCTTTCTCCATGTCAGGCTGCATCTACTACTGTTTTCATCACATGGTTAATCATATAAGAAAGTCAAAGACTTGCTCATCACATCTTCCCAGAGCCCAAACAGGCATCTAGATTTAGACTAGAGACAAGACTCTTCATTTACTGTCAGATATTAAATAACAGCAGCAGAAATCAATAATTGATTATCACAATAGTTGGAAATTAATTTTCTTTCTATTCGATTATTAGACTAATCGTTGCAGCTCCAGTTCCATGTGCCCCTTTTTAACTTTGAGCACCTCCCCCTCTAAAGGTCTCCACACAACCCTGCATGGACTATCATTTGGACAAATGTGACTCCCAACAGCTTCATTCAGTTACAGCAATCTGATTTTAACTGACTGACTTATTTTAGATTCAGTGTTTGCAATGCTGCAAATGTATTTTCAGACAATCAATTGAAAGAGGACGGGTTTTAGAAACTATGCTACATTTATTAAAAAGTCATTATAACTTGTGTGTATAGTTATCATGTTACTAAAAAAGATGAAATAATAAGGGACGCAAATTACAATTTTCACTGTTGACATATTTATGACATATATACATATACTGTCAATCAGTGTCCCAGAGCCCAAGATGATGTCCTCAATGTCATGTTTTGTACCACAACCTGAAGAAATTCAGTTTACTGTCAGAGAGGAGGGGAAAAAATCCACTAAATATTCAGATTTGAAGTTGGAATCAGAAAGAGGAAATTGACATCTTCTTCAAATGATCCATCAAATATTAATCGCACAAGTTTTTGCTGGAGGGCCAGGGTAGGGCAGGGTACACCCTGGTCATGGCAACTTGTCCAGGGTGTACCCTGCCCTACCCTCGCCCTCCAGCAGAAACCCGCACGATTAATATTTGATATTTGATTCACTGGGCTCTCACTGATGGCAGAGACCACCATACAATGTTCAACCACACATCAGGATCAATTGGGGATTCAGTATCTTGCTCAAGGACACTTCGACATGCAGCTCAGCTTAGCCCGGAGCTGGGATTTGAACCAACAGATATTCACTCAACAGAAAACCAGAAAATGAAACAGCAGCTATAATTATAATCCTTTTTTTCTAGGCATATATGACACTAAACTGAATATCTTTGGTTTTTGAAGTACTTGTTGGGATGAAAAACAGGGAGTGTGAATTACTTCTTTCAATGACCTCCTGGATTTGTTCTTTTTTAGGGGGGGAGTAACTGGAATATGCAGCCTGTTAAATTCAGAAATTATAATGAACATTAAAAAACAATGTACTGTAAAAAAGGATGGCTTTTATGGATAATGAAAATAATCATCTTGTTGCAATTTTTTACAATAGAAACATAACAAACTGAACCCCATACCTTCTTTTTATTGGACATTTGGGGGCTTTGGTCTAGGTTCTTCCATTTGTTATCAGATTTGAGCTAGTTTAAGAAAGGATGTACAATGTATTCAAGAAGATTATCATTATATATCTTGTTATCAAGGTAAAAGTGACAGTTTATCGTGATATATATTTGAGGATGTGTGGTTGGGGTTTGTTGTAGTTTTGATAATCTGCTTGAATCCCAATCCTTTTACATTTTTTATGAATCTACTGTGGTTCATCTATCAACATGTGCAACTAACTGAAGTTAGAAATAAGTTAAACTTAATGATCCAGTTGAGATCTGTAATCAGTCTGAGAAGGCAGAAACTTAATCCATACAAGCAGTTCTGATTAATACCTTTGAGGTTGTTCATTTTAAGTTACTGATGCTTTAAATTTAAAAGTTACATGGGAAGATTCTGACTGATGACACAATCAGCTTGATTGAGGGACCACTCTGTTGGTCTTGTTTGTCTACAAAAACACATGATACTTGGCTGAGGGCAGACAACAGCCAGAAGTCTCCTTTTGCCCTAACTAATTATAAGATTAATGTAAATCAGCTAGAGATATTATTATCTGCCGTAGGTGATGGCTGTCATTTAAATTGCTGAAAGCGACAATATGTGCTGGCCGAAACTGAGAAGCCTGCCTTTGCTAATTAATGATTTGTAAATTCCTGTTTCCTATTAAAAAAAGAAATGGAAGTGGGTAAAGCCACAACTATACTTCTTGATCCCTGTGGCACTGTAACCACCCAGTAAGAATCAACAGAGAAGCTACAAGACCATGGCTGCTTTTCATGTAGCTAAAGCTTCTCCTTGCGTCACACACTCGTGTCTCTCCCAGCAACATTGTTTGAGACAGAGATGTGAGAGACTGAAATCGTCAGTATTACCTGATACTAATACCCCTTCAAGACCAATTTCAAAACATTACAGTATCTTTCATGGATTGATTGTAATGGGCCTTTTAATGTCTTACACATACCAAAGACCTTTATTCATTTCAGTATGTACATTTCAGATTTTAATCATCATATAACATTCCCTGCAAATATATTCATTTGGGTACAGATTGGTGTTATTTTTTATGATTACTGAATCATTTCTATCTGCTCAATAATATACCACATGGCTGTGTCAGAATATGTGTGTTTCAATTGTACTGTAAAATAATAACCACAAACTGTGCTTTGTGTGATGCCACAACACTTTGCAATTAAATGATCTTATATTCACAAGTATTAGATCTATCAAAGCATTATATTGCCCCTCATATAGCTTATCCCATATTTTCCGGAAGGAACTCAAATGTACTATTGGTCTATATTGAATGTTATCTGACTACACGTTTGTATTTTAGTTTTATTTTATGTTTCATTTGGCAGTAGGTAGTGTCAAAAGAATAATATTGTCAGTCCTACCGATTCTTCTTCACACTTTTGCTTGGAAAACAAGGTCCTCTGCAGTGAGTGCAGTGATTATGTGATGAAAGTTTCCCTCACAATGCCTTTGTATACTTCCACGGTTGTGTATTTATAATATTTGACAACTTTTGTACAAAGAATTACCAAATTTAATGCGGAAAGTACACTTGATTTCCAGAAAAATGCAGCCACTCTGTTTATATCAACCCAGTAGCAGTGAAGCGACACAAAATGACAGCAGCATTTCTGGGGGCCATGGGAGGTGCATGCAGTGAATAAAGGTACCTTATGGTCCTGAGAACTTAGACGCACAGTGCTGTTTGGATCATGACACGAGAAAGTATTGCAGAGACTATAACGTATTATCATCATAAATGGTGTCTGCACTCTCATTTCAGATAGTATGCATTTGAAAAGTTTTCTGTGCACCTCTGGCTTTGAATCTTTGTTTCTGGGATTATGAGTCCAACACAACACACAGCTATTTGAGAGTTGAGAAGTAAATTGAAATGTGTCAGAAAAAGGGCTGCAACGATTACTCAAGTAACTCAAATAATTTGATTACAAAAAATGATCAAGGCAAAATCTCTGCCTTAAAAGAGAAGATAACACTTCGCACACTTAAAAAGAAGATAACAAAAGGCAACATGTCTACTGCAAAGCAGAACTGGAGTATCACAACAGCACGTCAACAATGATTCAACATCTGAACCGAAAGCGTCCAGCTGTTAACACCAGCTCACCAAGTGTTGCTGACACAAGCTAATGTAAACATTGATGTTAGCTAATTTAACGTAGCCTACCATCGCTAGTCAGAACATATTGTATTTGTGGAGGCTGTAGCCTGATGTTGGCATGACTAGATATCATGATAAGATGTGGAAACTACTTTGTGTTAAATTGCAAAGACTACAGAAGTAGAGTAGACTACACCAAATAACCCCCCCCCTACAGAAATGACATTTGGTTTTAGAACATACTGGGAACTTCAAACACAAAATGAAGCCGGATAATTTTAAAAATAGTTTTTGGTTAACCTCTCAGGGAATAATACATGGATCTTAATGAAAAAATACATGCATGTGGACGTAGGTGGCTGGTATCTATGAATGAGTACAATTTGATGTGGATCATCAGCATTCACAACACAATGGAGATAATGGTTCGGTCTGCATTATTTTATTGACCTAGTGGTTGGTCGTTACAGACCTGGTGAGCTTAAGTTATGCTTAAGTGGTTGATGGTTTCAAACTTAGAGTGATGCACATTTATGGTTTGATATTGTATTAGGTTGGATTCAATTAAAGAGGACTGTTAGGCTTTGGTGGAGGTATGCACTCTACTGGGTGCAAATCTAGTTGATTTTGGCTAGATCCTAGTGATTGCGTGGTTACTTTTCTGAATTTGTTGTCAGGGTTTAAATATGTATTTTGATCTTACATTATGAGAATTGATCGTGGGACTTAAATTATTAAGGCTGGTTTCAGACCAAATCCGGTGATGCAGTGAAACTAAGGTCTTCCCATTTTAATAAGGACAGTCCATTTTGGTTAGGTCGGTGCAGGCCGCAGCTAAAAAAAATAAAGAAATAATGCAATTGTGAAGAACTCTGTGAATGCTGATCATCACTGTAGGACCAGAAGCAAATCTGTTACAGAGGCATGACAGCAGATCAGAGGCAGAGCAGAACGGGTCAGTAGCTGGGCATGTTATTTAGCATGGCTAAATGCTACAGGGGGAACACAATGGACATTTCTCTGTGTAGTCTGAGGTTTCACTTGTAATCACTCTTTTGGTTTTGTGTCTGAGCATAAAACACAGTAATGATCTGCCCCATCTTGGTTGTTTACTGTTATTTTTAATCTGTTGATGAGGACAAACGTAGGTCACTAGTTGGTCCAGCATGCCAGTAGCATAACAACATAGCAGCTTCTCCTTTGGTCAAACTGATCAGGGAGGTTCCCAACATATCACACACACAGACCATGAAGTGACACTGCTACATCGCAACAAAAAGTAGTGGTGTTTCACCACATTTGGTCTGAATGTGTGATTCTTCATCTTGCAAAGATTTGCTAAAGGAGGTCTTAAATATGGAAGGGACACTTTCACCAGATTCCAAAGTTGGTACATTACATTTTGCTCCACAGAAGATCCTCAAAGCCCCTTAAAAATATCTGATATTGTTTACATAATTAAACGAGGCCCGAAAAGTCAGTAAAACCTAATGAATGTATAAAGAGTGTAAATTTGTCTGCAGAAAGACAGTGTAATGCAGCTGTGTGACTGTTGTGCAGATGTACAGAGGCAGCAGGGTAAGTGTTTACTGGCCTGAAGAGATGCAGCTGAAATAACCTCTGACATTCAGACTGAGTGGAATTTTCTCTGTATAGTCACTCTGCAGTGGGCGCCATATGGGAGTTATTTAGAAGCTGGTTACATGGATGCTTACCACCTACATTTTTCAAGCAAGTTAAAACAAAGCTTCTGTGTGGTGTATCAGTTATGTCATTGATTGAGTGGTGTATGATAAGTCTCTTTCCTTTCAGCTGTTGCAAGGCACTGTTGGTGGAAATTAAAGGATCGTTGTCTTCCCTACATGCAACACACCCATGAAGTGACAAAGCTTAAAATTAGTCCAAAAAAGAATCAAACAGTACACGATATGACAGAAGAATCATCATGGTCCCATACTGTATTTGGTCTAAAACATTGTGAGAATTGATTCTGTCACCCAGTCATAATATTAAGTGCTTTTGAGAAGATTTCAAAATAATGATTAACACTCGGCAGTGGCCGCCACATATTGATTTTCTACTTTTGGAGCTGCGCAACCCGTTCTCACTAATTCAAGACAGCGCACCCATCAGTGAATAGCATGATGTTATATACTCCGATACAGTGGGTGGTGCTGTGGTTTTTAGTCCGCCAGAAAAGCCAACAAAGAAGAGGAGGAGGACTTATTAATGCAATTGGCTCGTCCATAACTTCCCTTTCAAAGAATACCGCTGGCTTCATCATCAAGATCATTTTCCCAAAAGCTAACTTTGTGAAAGACGTATCTGTAAAACGGTAATAAAAGGCTCCGTGCAATGACTCATTTTACTTTCAGAACTTGGGAAATGCGGTCCGAGAGTCTAGAGGAGCCATCCAATTACATTTTAGCACCCCAGCTGGACAGCCACTGCCACAATTAAAGTCTGATTCTGTGGAAAACACTGCATTGTATATGGTCTAAAAGTATCAGGACATTATTTTAAGGGCACATTGCCGAGCTCTATCAACATCCATTGCAGATGGCTGACAGTCATTGACTGCTAAGCACTATACAATTGTTACATCATGATTTAATGATCATAATGGTTTTTTTTTCCATTCCTTTCCTTTTGTTTTATTTTTATTTTTGCAGGCTGATGTTATTGAGTGCATTTCTTTGCTTAGTTTACTCTGTATTCTATCTTTCACAGCTGAGCACAACCAAATTAGAGATATGTGCTGTGGAGATGATGACCCTTTTAAACCTGGCATAGGGGTGTATGTTGGACGCTAGCTCAGGAGGAATGTGATAGTTGAGCTGTCCATTGCAGACATTGTCATATTCCAATTCATTAGTAAGGGTGTCATGATTCTCAAAATCCTAGATTCAATTACATTTTCAATTCTAAGGTCACGGTTCGATTCGATTCTCGATTTTTACATTTATTTTTTTAAAGCACAGGTTGCTATGCCATTTTTAGACTAGACTTTTATGCAATATAATATCTGACCTTTGTTCTCAACGTACCATACTACATTGTCAAATTTAAAACATTTATTAACAACATAATGTAACAATAACTTATATCTTAAGTCAATTGGAAACTTGAATAAAATAACCTGCCATCTAGTTTCTGCAGAGCTTGCAAGCTGTGACTTTTTTGTCGACAACGCGAACATTGTCAACATAACTCACTGGAAACCCAAAATACTTCCACACCGGCGTCCTCAGTGAAAGAGGAGGGGGTTCAGGTTCTGACGATGGGTCTCCTGCATCTGCAGCTGCCATTGTTGTAAGAGTGGTGTAGCCCCTTTCAGGAATAGGGCGGTGTGTGAGGTGTGTGTGCGTAAGGTGCGTAAGGTGTGAGTGGGCAAGCGAGAGTGAGGGAGTGTGCGTACATGCGGACAGTGAATGAATGGGAGAGGAAGGAGAAGCGAAAGGAGTAGCAGGAGTAGCGACAGCGGCAAAGTGTACAATATAGTCTGCAGTTTGGCTGTGAATAAAGGCGACGGCCAGATACTGCAAAGCTCCCTGGTATTATTATAGATAGTAGCTAAGTTAGAGGAGGTTGACTCACAGCACTTCAACACGTCTGTTTTTTTCTGCTTGGCAAGCCGAGCGGACCTGACATGCTGGTGTGGCAGCATCGACCATTCCATTTTTTAATTTAATGTTCGTGATTGTGACTTAATTTCAGATTTCAATTTGAAATCGAAATCATGACGCCCTTATTCATTAGGCGTCGTCTAACCCAATGTATAGATTTTAAATGTAATCTTGAACTAAAATATGCATTAATAACAAGAAGTCAACAGCCCATTCTTTCCCTTCTTCTGAAAGCTGATTATCCTATTGACCTACCATATTGACAAACAGACAAACTGATATTATTCAAGCACTTTCCATATTACTTGGATATAACTACATTCTGCAGTGAGTGCTGGAACATTGTAATTCTGGTTTCCCCAAAAGTATTTCCCCCTGATCGCTTCAGAGTACTAACACAGTTATTAGCTCAGAGTCTACCACTAAAATGTCACTAGGCCATAAGATTTCTTCATTACCACTGTTGATTTATTGAGTCAGCGAAGAATGTTTCAGTTGCTTACTCACTGATTAGAGATGTAATTGGTTATTCATTATTTTCTGTTGATTGACTTTGATTCATTCTAATTCTCTAAACATTCCACTCTGAGTGGGCCACTGTGCTGCCTTTCAATTTCCCCGTGTTGTTGTAATCACTTGATATTAGATAGCAGCCATAACATCACTGTCTCACCAAGCAGGAAATATGAAAATTGTCTAAATGTTCCTGCTGGTTGCTTACCCAAAAAATGAGTTCCTGCTCCTCTGACACATGCTATCAGATGCGTGTATCAGTGTAGATAGTGCTGGTCATTATCATTGTGTACCTTACAGGGCTCATGGCAGCAGATGCAATCCAGTGAGAATGCATTATCCATATATCACGGTCTAATATTTGAAAAATGTCCTTTTTATCTCAGGTTTCATCCACAGATGCTCAGCTACTTTGGTGTAAAGAACCCAGCTGTTGGCCTCTTAGAGCTCCCTGCTTTTCTATTCTGCTTCTGTACAAGTGAGACGGCAGCATGTTTTTCCATTCTGTTAAGCCCTCATATTGGTTGGTACAGATATTGTGTTAGGTAACATTTACATTTAGGGCATTTAGCAGACGCTTTTGTCCAAAGAGACTTGCAATAAGTACATTTGTCACAAGGAAGAAACCACGACATGTCATTGATAAAGTAAAAAGAAAAAATAGAAACAAGTCATATTTTCATATTCATCAGGGATACTTTAAGTACAAGTTCAAAGATCAAAGTACTAACGATAAGAACATACAATTGCAAATACATACAAATGAGTCTTGAGTATTTTGTGGAAGATGGCGAGTCATTCAGCTGTCCTGACATGGTTGGGATTTCGTTCCACCACTGTGGTGCCAAAACAGAGAAAAGTTGTGACTTCGCTGAGTGGGTTTTGTTTGCTCTCAGCGATGGTGGTACCAGCCGGCCAGCTGATGTAGTAGAGCCAAGTGCTGGGGTGGACAGGTGCAGCTCCATTGACGGCCTTGACGGCCAGCACCATCATCTTGAATCGGATGCAGGCTGCAACAGGAAGCCAGTGGTCACAGAGGAGGGGGGTCACTTGGGAGAATTCAGGTAGACTGTAAACGAGGTACACTGCAGCATTCTGGATATGCTGAAAAGGTTTAGTTGCAGAGGCTGGGAGTCCAGCCAAGAGGGAGTCACAGTAGTACAAGCGGGAGATGACCAGTGCTTGGACCAGGAGTAGCGTTGCATCCTTTGTGAGGAAAGATCGGATCCTGCAGAGGATATAGAGGGCAAATCTGGGGATCTGGTCACAGTGGTGATGTTGGG
Organism: Diplodus sargus; assembly: GCA_903131615.1. Taxonomy (NCBI): domain Eukaryota; kingdom Metazoa; phylum Chordata; class Actinopteri; order Spariformes; family Sparidae; genus Diplodus; species Diplodus sargus. The sequence continues at coordinate 185,332 of CAEMYA010000648.1, read as the reverse complement.
GGCACAGGACAGGTCCGTCGTCGAGGATTATGACCAGGGTCCTCAACGTCGACAAAGGCGATACTATGACATCCTCGACAGTGACTGATAGGTCCATGTGAGGTTCTGGCAAGAAAAACACTTGGTTAGGTGTCATAAACATCAGTAACTTAGATTATGCAAATGACGTTACTTCACTACACAGACAATAACACACCACCGACATCAGGTTCCTCACTGAATGAGAAATCATACAGGACAGAAGTTGAGTTTGTGGCAAAACCTTTGACACATTGTTTGTGTCTTTTACTGCATATGATGATTCATACTCAGTCAGAAAGAAGAACATGAGCGACATTCATTACAAGATGATCACTAGTTAAAACATTTCAAATTGAACCTGCATTGTTTTGCATTTTCTTGCGTTCAATTGAATGAAACTTTTGACATTTTCTTTAAAAAAAATTGTGTTAGCATCTCGTTTCGTCTCGACCTCATGAACCCAATATTGTGTATCGTCACACTCCTAGCACAAAGACAGAAATATGCATACACATTTTATTTGTCAGATTTCTGAAGCCTCTGTACACCTTATACTGTTTAATAAACCTCAGTCATTTTTGAGCTGAGTGTGCCTCATTTCCTTTCACATTTTGCTTTTGTATTGAGACCTGTGCCTTTTGCACCACTCATTAGATGTGTCATTGAGAAGAATGATAACCCAACAGTAGGCCTGGGTACCTATACTGAAATTTAGGACGATAACCAACGTCATTTTGGCCATGTCAGTATATTCGGTGTCATAGGCGTACCATCCACTAGGGACCAGGGGGACATGTTAGGTCCACTTGATTAATCTACCCGGCGTATGTGCTCATTTTACATTAATTTGATGGCAAACTCCGCCTGCCGATGCAACACCAGCTATGCCAGGTTAGTAATCAAGTGAACCCACTCTCGCTGTGAGTCGCGGACAGTTTGTGTAATGATGCTGCGTTCAAAGGCTGCAACAGGTCACTGTCTTCGGCCGGGCCGGTCCATTGATCAAACATTTGTGTTGTGTTTTTTATTCACTCAAAGTAATGACTGTATTTCCAGCTAGAACACGCGCATCTCTCTCCTCCCTCCATTGTTGTTTGCGTTTGTGTCTCTGTGTGGTCTGACACGTGAGTGAGCTCATGCTGAGAAACGTGACTTCTCGCAAACGTGACGTCACTCCCCGAGACACAAGAAGAAAGCAAAAACTAGTAAAGCGTTACCGGCATCACTGATTGTGTAGTTTAAGTGCAACATGGAGCATGAAGATGTAAAGAAAAAAATAAAAACAGTAGAATTAACTTTGAGCAAGTGTGGAGAAAAGTCGGAGGTGTGGACCCATTTTAAACAAGTCGTGGGCCGTGATAATAACATGTGTCGGCATTGTCGAGTGCATTATGTGCAGCACTTGTTGTATTATTCATTAAGATTTCTGTAGTTCAAACAACTCGCAATTGTAGTCGAGAACGTCAGTAATAACAGCCCACGTATTAAACAGTTGTCGGGTTTAAATCGGTCTCGGGCTCATAATTACATTCAGTGTGTCGGGCCGGGCTCGAACACAACGTTCACGGGCTCGGGTCGGGCTTGATTCTAAGCTCTACTCGGGTCCAGCCGCGACTTTACTGAGGTTCACCCAGTGTGAGCAGCAGGAGGACGGTCAGCTCACCTCCCAGAACATGGCACTGAATTGCTGACTGATTTAGGGACTGTCATCAAATTACTTAGCATAAATATATTAATACAAAATAATTGCAGTTCTTTCAATATCTTCCATGTCATGGGGCCCAGTGACTCCAGCAGCAGATTGTATTAGTAAACTGGACGAATGAGACACAGCTATGTGTATTGTACTTTAGTGCTTCCTCTATTTTATATGAATATTAATATGCAGAAATCTTGATTTTTTTTTTCTCAATAGCTTCCATGTCATATGACCCACTGACTTCTGAAACAGATTCTGTGTCTATGAAAATATATAATGATAAAGAAAATAATGGTAAAAAAGTTCTCTAATGCTCAAGAGGTTAACATATTATTAAGCAGCAATGTCAACTTCTCCACTATTTTGTCTCATGTCTTAGATTCTGACTCTGAAATCCTCAGAATGTTTATTTATTTACATCCAACCTCTTCCACCACCTGCAGTACAACCAGGTGATTCAATTCGAAGAAATAAAAAAAGCGAGAAGCTTAAAATTTGTTTATAAGGGACTGTATATTTCAAACTTGTTCAGTTGTTGTCATTTCAAGTAATCTGTGCTTTTCAGCTGTTCAATGGTGTTTTTTCTGCTTTCTTTTTTTAGGTGCGGGGGGGGCAGGTTACTTATCGTTCATTTATTGTTATCGAGGTGAGTTGCTCACTTCAGTGAGTTCCTTGCTCACCTTGCTCACCTTCTCTGAAGGTGTCAATCTTTAGCATCCATACTTGTTATGTGCAACACATTCTGTCTCTGAACTAACTTTAAGAGTTTCATGTCACTTAACTGAACCAGCATATATTCCATTGTAACAGGATGCAAACCCTTTTTCTTAGAGGGACTGATATGGTGCAATATTCATTAATGAAGATCTATGTTAGGGACTTTCATGTGAAAACCACTAACACTGTTACTTACAGGTGCATCAGTTACCATAATATTTTCCTACTGCCATGTGTTCCCTGAGCACTGACCAGGCTGTATTTGAATATTAGAACAGACAGTGGCAACAATATGTTGCATCTGCCTGGAAAGCTAAAATAAATTGAGGGTCTCAAGCTGGGGTTGGTCTCAAGTTTTAAAGGCTATTATGAGCCAGATTCAGATCTTTGTTTTAAGCCCACCCAGAGCTCTAATGCAGGTGTCTGGAAACAGAGAATTATGACCCTTAAATGTTAAGTTCTGTGTATGAATGTCTCATTCAAATCAAAGTCTGTAGCTCTGATGACCTTCTCTCTTCGTTGTAAGTATTGCTTTTTCCTCCCTGATACAAGAAGAGGCCTTTGCTGACCAAATACTTCTGTTTTTCAGTCCATTCACCTACATTGTACTGAGGTCATGACAGAAGTCGCAGAGGCAGAGCCTAAAACCTAGCTTGTCAAGATATCATAATCAGCAGCACTGCTATAAATCTTGCAGAGCTCCAGATGTATTATTTATTCTTTAGACTCTCAGAGGTGTTGATCCAGCCCTGGTATTTTTGAGGCTGTGGTACATTGTTTTTGGACAGTAATAGGATTGCAGGCACCAGCTGAAAAGAAAACTAATAGCAGCAGTATAGTTATTATTAATATACTAATGGAACAAAGGATGTTTGTACTTGTTCTCTATATATTTGTTTTTAATGTTTGTACGAAACCACGAAGCTCTAGTATATCTCCAGGGAAAAGAAAAACCAACACAATCTATGTAACTTAATAAAACAGTGTCTTTAGCTTGAAGGCAGGGGAGGGGCTTCACAAACAGAGAAGTGACCCGTCTATGTTTGCTTGTGTTGCTGTGTACCACATAGCTTGATATTATCTGTCAGAGGAGATCAGGAACACTAGTAATTCTTGTTTTGTACAATGTTTCTGTGAATCCAAAAGCATTTAGTCTGCTTGTTATGAATATTCCGATCCTGTTACCTCAATGCAGGATCTTCAGACACATGCCACACCTTTTTTGTTCTTTTAGACTGATGCTTCTGTCATGCTAGCGGTATGACTCCTGCAATTGTCATCCATCAGAGGATCCAGCACTTGTCCATATGTTAGAAAATCTATGCAATGAGCATGGCTATACATATTAGGGACCCATCAGGGACCAATGTCTACCCAAAGGTCAGACATTTAAATCTCGACTTGTGTTGTGAAAGTGTGTTTAAAAACTCAAACCAGTATGCTAAGTCCACCGTGGTCTTCCTTCAACTTATCCAAAGTGCTGATAATTACAGCATCCAATCACAAGGACATGTTGAGGCAATGGGTATCGGCCAGTGAAAACAATGTATTACCAGCCAAACACAGCACAGTGGGGCGGGAACAGGAAGGGGACTCTTTGTCCTGGTGTTTTATGTTAGAACCACCCAAAATCAACATACCTAGCTGTTATCAATACATTTCATCGAATATAAGCCCCCAACCTCTCTGCTTTCCTATCGATGCACTGCAGTGGTTACATACTCCTACCCAGCTGTAGTTATACTCCAGCTATCCTTCAGAATAGAAACCCTAACATTAAACCTTCTCACCTTTATGCAATAATTTAGGCCTACATGTGTATTTCAGGACCCTGTTACATCTGTGACTCAAGAATTGGGTGTGGTTACAGGTGCAACATAGAACAATTCTGACCACATCCAACTATATCCATCAGGGATGCTGTATACACTGCGGAACGGGATAAAGGGTGTCTAGTGGAGTTATATGTTGAAACTAATAGAAATGACAGACCAAATTAGGAAACAGGATCAAGATTGTATTGAAAATAAATACAATATTTCTAGATAAGAGTTTAATAATTACAAGGATGTGTTTAATGTGGTTTGTCACTATGGTTAAAATTAAGAGAGCGCAGTTTTGATCTTTTCTGCCATTGCTAATTAGAAGCATCCTGTGTCACCTCCATGCTGACAGTCCTGAAATTCCATGGGGAAGACACTGATGACACAATTTCTGTTTTTAGTGCTGTGCCCTACTTTCCTCCCCATGGTATGTCTTTTGAGGTGTTATGGTTGGGGGGATGGGTGCAGTAAAAGTACACTCAAATCAGTACTGAGTCATGCTCTGTATGTAGTAATCTTGTTATTACAGTAATTTTCACAAAATAGCAACAGAGTGGTTCAACCAAATGTTTTTCTTTGTCAGCCATTATGATCATCTATAAGTGTGTCCAAAGTCTTAAACTACTGCTCACTTAAAGGTTTGAACTACTAAATGTTCTCATTATAGGGAACAAGGGAGTGATTTTAGCAACACACCCTCTTACCCCTAGTGGCTGAATAGGTAGCTTGCCAGTGACTCTCAAAATGACATATATCACTCTTCCCAAAACAACATGACCATTGAATCGTAGTAGTTGCAGGCTACATTCGTGCTACACGCTGTGTACGCTTGCAGTCTCACTAGGTTTAGGTTCTAAAACTACCTGGGTAGGCTTAGGAAAACATTATGATTTGTCTTAAAAAAAAACTATGCTTCTATCATTACAACAGTTACATGTTTTCGAACTTTCCTTTATACTATACCATCCAAATTCCTCCTTCTCTGCTGTAATAATTTCTATGGCCACTTACAGGAAATGCAAAAATCAGTCATAATAAGCTTTCACAGTTGACCTGGTCGTGTTTGTGATGAATAATCACCATGAAGATGAATGTTTCACTGTGTGTTTTGTTTTTTTGTTCCCTTCTGCTTGGCCTCCAGCTCAGGGTTGGACATGATGCATTACTTTTATCTGGGCCACTAAAGGTCTTTGTCCCTCCCAACTAAATAGTAGCTCATCTTAGAGCTGTAGTATAAATATATGGTGCTGTTGTATATGACAAGAAGCTTAAATGCCAACGAACCACACAAACAGCCATGAGTGAGGTCTAAGGAGAAACATTTTTTAAGATATAAGGTGAATGTAGAGGGTGCACTCAGTTCATAGTGGTCAAAATCTTGTCCTTTTGAGTGCAATTTAGAGAATAGACAGTACATCTCCATGGTGACACAAGCGGCCATATCCAAAATTTGACCTTGAAAGGTGGAGATGCTCCCAGTTGAGAGTGCTGTCGTGTTGTCCGCTGACTAACAGATTAATTGACCAACTGTTACAGCCCTAGAACTGATGATGCAGTCAATAAGGTTTAAGTCTATCTTTGGACGTCTATCACCTAAACAGAAACTGAACTTGATCTTTACCTTGATACCTGGAATGCCCCAAACAAATACCTACATTTCCAACTCTATTAAGGCTCTATTTGGGTTAATTGTATGTGATCCAGACGTCTCTGATGCCTGCTGACAGAGTTACACTAGACTAGCCTTTTTTATGGCAAATTTGAATGTGAATGTTACAGAATTAGGACCAAAGAGAACAACTACCAGACATGTGTTTTAAATAGCCATATAAAGTATACATTTAAACAGAATGAACATAAAAACTGCCAACTCAAAAATGGCACTGAAAAATGTGTGTATTTCGTCTACCTTCTTGTGGCCAAATGATGCATGGGGTGCGCCCATGGAGCAGAGCTTGGTGCGTTGCCTGACCCAAGTGTGCCATATGAAAACACTAGTTTTACTGGAGACACATCTCGGTGTGATTGGCTGTGTCTTGGTGAAAACTTTGCTGCAGATCTGGTTTGAAACATATTTAGTTTTGGGTTAGGGTTGTTGTATCTTCCATTTCTTGAGGAGCTTGACTCTTGTCAGTGGTCCTGTTGACCTCGGCTGCAGAACTGTTGCAGCTAATGATTGACCAGCCAGAGATCAGAATCAGACAGTGTAAGACATGACCAGTAATGACAGGCCTCCAAGTAATTTTGTTGTGTTATTTATCTAATTCATGTGCACTCCTTTCATTTCAGTCTTTACTGCGTTCAAGCTTTCTAACACGTTCTCCAGAGGTGGGAGTAAGTCAAGTTATGTGACTCGGGTCCCCCACCTCTGACATTTTCACCTGGCTCTGCTGCTTGTGTGTCCACACACACGTGGGGGGGCAGAGACAGGCATGTTACTTGAGTTGACGACAGGATCTGTTGTGATCTGTTGCACCAACATGGAGTCTGAACCATTGGACAAACTCCTTCCAATATTACATTTGGGAATAAGAGTCCTGGATGTCATTATACGATAATTCTTTACATGGGGAACTTAGAATTGCTAAGAACATTTAATTAAGAGGCCACTGAATAAAGTAGACTAGCTAAGAAAGCTAAGCTAAGAAAAGGGTGAATATAAACTGCTTGACTGAAAGAAACATGATATGTTCCTCTTGACACAGAAACAAGGGGACTTGCACTTAATTGTGCTCTCCGGTGGGGAGCCTTTTAAATAACAAGTTAATGATGGTCAGGGGTTATTAGACAGCCATCACCAGTGGTAGATGGAATTGTTCATCGACCTTCCCTTAATGTACAGGTCAGATGAGGAAAAAATTGGAAATCGGAATCACCCAAGAAAACTGTAGTCGGTGTGTCTATAGTTACAGCATACCTTGTTCTTTTTGATTAAACTGGCCCAGGGATGTCCGCTACGCTGATGCCATTTTGGACTCTTAATAACTGCGGTGAAGCCAAAGGGAGGTTCTCCTGCTGGAGTATGTAGTTTTTGAATGCTGAGCCGTGCTAAGTGCTACGCTGGAGAGCGCTGTGTGGTGCACCACTTGTGTGGTGAGAAACAAAAGCTGAATGCTGTCATCTATTACAATAGTTTCTATTACAAACACACAAGCTGTTCAGTATTTGTAGCCTTTTAATCCTTGCTAAACCACAATATGAACAGGCAGTTATACATTTTCGGTGCAAAAATAACTTTTGCTTTCCCAGCATCCTAATCCACCTACTTTCACTTTTTCTTCCTTTTTTTTGCTGCAGATCGGTGTACAAACAGCTTTGAGTTCTTTGCCCGCATCATTCCTGTGTCACAGCTCACGTGCAAGATCTTGTGCCACCCCCTGTTAGTGATCAGTCATCAGTAGTGTACACACCACGAGTGAAAGACTCCAGATTACGAGACAGAAGGTTGTGTAGTGTGAGCAGGACAGTGATCTGACAACTTTAATAGTAAGTAGTGTGGCCGAGGAATCAGTGGTCCTGAGTGATCCTTTGATTCCTGATGATTTTGTGAAAAGTACCACAGTTACAGTGGTAAACCATGCCATGTTGGGTTAGGGTTGGATGTTGGCTTGAGCGGGGATCCCAGATGTGGCTTCCTCCTAAATGATCCCACTAATCAGCATGACTCAATGTGTCTTTTGTATTGGGTTTAAGGCAATGTGGAATCATATTAGTGCATCAGGAGCAGCTCCCAGGTGGATCTGTTGAGCACAGTAAGCTGATTTACATGAGCTCATGCCCAATGTGCTCTACACCTTGCTGCTGAGGATTTGTGTGAATTTTCACCTCTAAATGGCTTTATGTGCCTCTAAAGCTCCAATGACATATTGTAGAGCCTCCTTTTGCATGGCAGCTCACACAACCTTGCCGAATATACCAGAATACAAATGAGTGTACAGCTAAGGTAACACAATCAAATGAAGGCAACTCCCCCTGCACAATCAATATATTTTTCTCCCCTCTGTGGGTAAGACAGGAGTGGTTTAGTCTACAGAACACTCTGCACTTCTGTCAGGATAATGTGACCTTAGTCCATTATTCTGTGTCTTCTTCTTTTTATGTTGAGAGATTCTCATAAATGCTGCCCTCCTCAGAACAGAAGCCGCTCATCTTTTTGCTTTTGAATGTGTCAGTCATTCTCAGTGTGTAAACTTCCCCAGAGGCAAATGTCAGGAGAGGCAAGCCAGTCAAATGTACTGTGCTTTCTGTGGGAAGATAATGTTCCTGACAGAGCAGACTTTAGTAATGTAGTATTTTAGAGTGGCTTCTAACAAACATAATCACATCTCACTCTAGGTGGTTAAGACTTGTGTTTTTTCACATAGACAAGTAAACCTATCCTTAAAACTAACCAGACAGTAGGGTTGGGTAATGACACCTGTCTACGTTAGTAGAGCTGAGGTGGAGCAGGTCAGCAGTTATAGGTTCCTGGGAATCAACATTACAGATAACCTATCTTTATCTATCTGTTTATCGTCATGGAAAAGATAAAGCATAGAAAAGGCTCTACTTTCCATGGAAACTTAAGATGGCTAAAGTACTGGCATGGTTTGTGGACAAGAAGGCGGATGAATAAAACATTTCAGAACATCACTGATACCATCTACAGAGCATCAGTGAAATCAGCAAAGTGAGGTTTGTAGTATATTGTGCAACATTAATAGAGAGTGTTGGGTTAAATTTAGCTATCAATGATAGTTAATGATTAGGAATAATTATTATGGTAAATAATAAGATTCAATTTACATTAGATCACTTTGGGAGCACCGCCCTTGAAGAAGGGAAATTAGCCAATTCACCTAATCAGTCTCGTAAAAAGGTGCTAAACTGTTTGTAAATCTGATTAATAATGAACTTAATAACCACAACCAATATTACCATAAAAGCTGTAATGTCTGAAGGAATTTGGATACTTTGACAGAGAGGAGGTTGGCAACATTCACTCATGTACAATATTAAATAGATATCATGAAGGTTCAACAGACTTATATAACACAAAATTAAAACACACAATCTAACTAACATGTACTATACGTGTGTGTGTGTATGCGCGACGTGATACCAGTTTAGAGAAGAAAGTTGTATGCAAAGTCTGTGTGAAGCGTCACTCAACTTCAATGTCGAAGTAGTCGTGTAGCAAAGCAAATTACCAATTACCTGACCTGAGGTCACAATAACACCCAAACAGTGGACGGACACATAGATTGAACACATGCATTACAACAACCAGAGTTAAAAGTTCTGTGCTTAGCCGTGTTATGCTATGCTATCTAAGCCCAGTTCAACTTTAGCAGCCTTTGAAGAAAAGGTGCTGGTGGTTCCAGGAGAAGGTTGGAATTCTAATGTTGAACAATGCTGTTCTTTCTTGAAAGACAGCAGGATAATTGCTTGGTGCCAGCTTACTTCACGTTCCTCAGATTGTAGAGTTAGCTGGCATGCTTTGCATCGCAGCTTCTGGTGCAAACTGAGCTGCAGAACCTCGCTGCAGTGAGGAGAAGTTCTTTGGGCATGCTGGAAATGCACCTGGCAACTCGGAAGAATCAAGGAGAAGAGAACTTGAGGGCAGGCAATCATGTCAGTGTCTGATGCTTTGTTAACCTTCCACACCAACCTGGTTCATGTGAGTTTTTAAATCTACTTCCTAGCAGGAAGCCTTAATGATAGAGATCTCAAAAACTTAGATAAATAAAACCAAAATGATTTGTATGAATCAAGTGGCAGGAGTGAACCAATCATGCCTCATTTATTTCAGGCTATACAGATTAAACGATTCGATGGACTAAATGTGACCATACAACTACCAAAACTGCATCTAGTCTATATATTTTGCCATTTGTATGAATTTTGATGAATGGAGCAGTTAACACGCTTAGCCAGCGGCTTTATGTGTCCCAATGAATATATATGAATTAATGTGGCACTTGTGACAATGGTCCGTGGATTTTTGAAGTACAGCTAACAAGTGGGAGTTGCATACCACACAGTAAATTTGAATTATCCCAGAATTGTATTGAATTGATTTGTGAACTGTGTTCATGTCAGGAACCTTGCTCCATTAAGTCTCTCTTGGAGGTGTTTTTTATTTAATCTGCAGAATCTTTTTTCATGGCGAAGCTGTCGGTCCATTTATTTTTGCAACCTGTGTAAATGTGGCGTCTTTGAGCATTTCCGGGCCTCACTGCAGGGCCTTCATTGACAGAGAACAATTCAATCAGATTCTCTCAGCACGTTTCCCCATTGCCTTTTTCAACCAATAAACAACGGCTCTCGTAATCATAACTCATCACTTTTAGTGTCAACACGCAGCAATTTCGTATTGAGCTGTGGAAATAAAATTCCATTTTCTATTAACTTACTGTTGAGCCATGAGGGAAGCTTACCATTCACATCTCTAGCAATGACTATAAATTTGAAGCCAGGCTCTGGATATCACATTTCTTTTTGTACTGGACAAGATTAGAAAATATTGAACGTGATTCATAGCTCATCTCCCTCTCACATTATAAATGATTGTGAGTTTTAGGGAGCATTGGGGCTTTTATTGCGCAAGTTAGGAATCAAATGAGTAATATAGGCCTCAAGTTGATGCCTCATTCAGTTGTTACAGAGTTTGTTGAGTATTTGCCTTTGAAAAACATGCAGTCACTGAGGGCTGGAGGAAGACGAAAGTGATGGACAAAATGATTGCTCTTTTGCACTCATTGCTTGAATTTGTGCTGATTATAAAGACAATTTAACCCACAATGTCGGGGAACACACTGATCAAACAGCCCCTTTCAGCAAAGAAACGTGTATTTTATGAGTCTAATTTAAATAGCGTTCTGGATTTATAACACTAATCTGACAAACTATTACTTGTTTCGTAATAAGATGCAGACCTACTTCTGTTAAAATGGTTTAGCAAAAAATGTATCTTGAGATTAACGTTTAAAAATTCATACTCGTGAAAAGACTGCGTTCACATAAAAACTATAGATCAGGGAAAATCATGCAAACATGAACATGGTCCATAATGTCCATCTGTCAGTTTGATACAAGTGAGGAGGTCTCATTGTCTATCTTTCAACACATGCTCATACCTAAACGACTGATTTGGTCGATTGCCATTGACTCCCAAAACATTGTATATCACCGTTCCCAAAACAACGTGACAGTGTACAGCGACAGGCATTCCAGACCTTCGTTTCATGCTCGCAGTTTGGTTGGATTTAGGCACTAAAAGTTTTTGGTAAGGTTTCAGCAAACATTGTGGCTTGGGTTAAAATAAAAATGTTACCTATGTGAGTTAGGCTATGAATCTACCTACATTTATGTAAGATTTAACTTTAGTAAGTTAAAATATCTAATCATTCTCACTGACTTTGGCTTTCACGCTGGATAAAGACAGCAGCCTGCTAGGTGAAAGTCCCGCGCTTGTTTGACCCAACAATCCATTCCAGACCTCCTCCCTTTGCACACTTTTTATACCACTTCACCTGGCATTCTCTTTTGTTGCCCTAAGAATTACCAGGCCTCAAGCAAATGCTGTCTAACAAGATCAATTCACCTAAATGGTATTTTTTCTGATGAGGATGGGCTATTCTCTTTATGTTGCTGTCATGCTAGACTCTGTTATAAATTTTAGCAATGAAATCAGTAGCTGATAACAAAGGCCAAAACCTCCCTCAGTCTGCTGTGGTTCATTAGTCTGAGCTCCTGCAACCCTGTCTTTGCTACCTAATGTATCCTTGAATGATCTGCTCTGATCTATCTGCTTACTCGGTGGTCTGACACCTCATTTGAATGTGCTAATAAATGTCTTCCGTGTTACATTTGCAATGTAAATCACGGTATCCAGCAGAGAGCTCATATCGCACAGGGGTCAAGGGCTAAAGAGCCTCTGAAATGAGTCATAGTCGGCCTATCAAAGCAGTGGTTGTCATACTGGAGAGTCTTGTTTAATCTTCTTTAGCCTCATTTAACCCCATTACACTCTGTGTGCTTCACATTGCCCTGGCCACAAAATAAAAAATGTGGGAATGCTGGGAAGAGAGCTGGAAATACTTTTCCATTTTTCAAATCTGCTCATTCTGCTGCATATTACTGGTTGACACTATGATAATTGGCATCCTGGCTTGTGTATGTTCCAGCCTACACAGTGCCAGCCAGAGGTATTAGGTTTCATCCCTGGGTAGTCTGTGGTGAAGATTAAGAATCGACAGAGGTCAACCGGGTAATTGGGCAAATGTGGTTGTAACGGAAAGAGGATTGTGACTAATGTCATATAATGAGGCCTCTGTACTCTCTGCCCTGCATTCCACCAGGAATTGACAAATTAGTTTAGGTCATCGAAGTCAGTTTAGTAAGTGACTGCTTGACTTATGCAACATTTATTAACATGAATCTCCTTAAACTTGGTTTGCAGATAAACAATAAAAAAAAACTGAACTGCTTTGTGCTTGCAGTTGTCATCCTCTAAATGTCTGATCTAAATTCTGTATGAGTTTTTCAATGAGATAGAGAAGTTGTCTCTATGGAGATTTTGATATTTGATTGGTCATATCAAATATCAAATTTGGTCCGAATAATGGTGGGTCAAAGCACCAAATAGCTGTTTTTTAAAATACAAAAAATCCCACATAGTTTTTTATGATTTATTTTCATTATTTAAACATTTTTACCATTTTCATTCAGTCTCAGCTAAAAATCAAAAAGGTGTAGATGTGAAATTTGCATTGGTACTAGAGGAGGAAGCTAACCACAACATGTAAACCATGTGCTATAACCCTAACCCTAAGACAAACAGGTTGAAAATTCAGATGTGTTTCAGGCTGGATACATAGTACAAGGAGTCCACTTACAAAGCAACTGCTGCAACACTCTGCTTTCATGTAATCAAATCGCTTTTTCTGCATTTGGAATTCCTTACCTATAGAACTCAAACTGCCTCCTGACTGGGATAATTTTTAACTCAAACTTACGCTTTTGAAAGGGGACCAGTGATGTGGTCATCAGGGATCTGGTGCGTCTTGTATAGTAGTGGTAGGCATTGCAAATTAGGTATGGCTGTAAATGCTGTGATGTGTGGCATCAGTTTATGCTACATAGTCATCCCTATACAAATGAACATTGAATTGATAAATATTTAAGAGCAGTGTTTGTACATTTGTACAAAAGTGAAAATAGGCCAGTCATCTATTAATATTTGCGTGTTACAGAAGGTATGCGTGGCGCTTTTAGAGAGAAATGTGCCATTAGAGTGTCAGTATTTGTTGAATTAAACTACCTGCAACAGGAAATGACTCAGGATGGCCCCCACTATCAGGTCTTTACCACACCAAGATGCTGAAGTGTAATATCAGCCAATATCGATAGTTATATCATTTTTAACAAAGAGACAGGCAAAATAATTAAGTTAGGTACAGTTAACACAACAATGAAAAACGCATACAAAGTCACAAAAAATAAACAAAAATACTGTCAAACTGGTAAGCTAACCTGCTCTTTTTTATGCATATCCTGAGCGCCAGCACTCATTTTCTCACTCTGGTGTTAATGGGGTTGTGCTTGTGTTATTCTCACAGTTGGTCTGTAAAACAGTCAGCCAGCAGCTGAGCTGGTGCAGCAGAATGGAGTCGTAGTTGCCCTGCTGGTCATGCCAACCACTTTGGCTGTTGCAGATGCAGTGTCTATTGGCTCGTCGATAGACCAAACAGGCAGGATGGCGGCTCTTTGTTATCTGAATGTCGCCTAACGATCCCGCACACACTTTGGCAGCAAAGAGTGACTATAGAGGATGAGTGACACCGAAAGGAGCAGCAGAAGACTGAGATAGAGGCTGGTGTGTTTGCCAGCGTGGCTGCGGCTTGTAAGGCTGAGCACAGCTGGTCTTGTGAGAACTGCGCCTGTGGACATGCTCTTCTGTTGTTGTCAGTCACATGTTGATGATGCAGCTGAACTACACAGATGATAAATGATTGGCTGTCTGCGTGTCACTTGTAGCACACTTCATTGTCAAGGGATATAGGCTGTTTACATGCCAGGGCGTAGTCGCCCATACTCAGGTGCTATGTAGATGAATTTAATTTCGTCAGTTAATTTCTCACAGATTACTACATGGATCTCAATGAAAAATATCTGGCATATTTAGGTGGCTGGTGTCTATGAGTGAATGCAATTTGTGTATCCTAATAAAAATCTGGATGTAGGTTATCTAGTTGAGATTGTACTTAGTTTGCTGAATGACTCAGCCAAACCTGCAGTTCCATGCCAGATTCTGTACAAATCCAGTAATAGGTGGTTGTAAGAAAGTTGTTGCTATTAGTATTCCAGGATTTCATTGTTTAAACATCATTACATTTGGTTTCCCTGTCTTGTTTGCCCTCCAGTATTGATATACCCAATTGGTTTGCAACAGTATTTCAGTTCCAGGTCAATTAAACACTCTCCAAATTATACAAAACGTACACAATCTGTTGCAGACATGCTGCACTACAATTTTGGTGTTTTGGTATATCAACAATATATTGATACACATGTCACCACATTAGGCAGATCCAGTCAGCAGGCTTAGACACAGTGCAGATGCTGGAAGGATGTCATACACTGCTCAACGATACAAACAGACATGTTCAAATACCTGTTCAAGCCTTATTTAGGCTTTTGGCTACATTGCTTTGCTTCAGCTTCAGGTTTTTCTGTTGCCCATTTAAAGCCGAGAACAGAAACTAATAAACAGTGTTGCAGTCTACAATCTTTAGTAAATTAGCTGTGTTTTCCTGTGGTAACAGCTGAAACCATGTGCTCAGCTGTAACCATGTCCATTCAGCATGTGGAATGTCTCCCTCTCTAACCTATTTTTTTTTTTCACTTCCCAGTGCCATGAATCAGCCTGGACAACAGCTGCTACCCACATAGAGGTCACTTCACCTCTCTTTCCATTTACTTTGGTCCAGAGGATGCTGGGAATGTGTCGCGGGCGTAGGAAGTTCTTGGCGGCCTCCCTCGCCCTGCTCTTCATCCCAGCACTCACCTGGCTTTACCTATCAGTCGGGAGCTTTCAAGGTAAGAACACTTCTTTAACATGCATGGAGCTGGCTTTCACTTCACCTGTGTTGGTGGGAACCATAACCATAACTCATAACCATGTTGAAGTGTTGGTATCGGAAGGGACAAGATGTCATGACAGCGTTAGATCAATGTTTGCAGGGTTAATATTGCAGCATGGTGCACATCCCTGTTTTGTGTGCTTTACTGTAAATCCAACACAACAAGTGTTGGATCCTTTTTACAAAACCTGACACAAAAGCACAGACGGTGTGCCAGGTCTCTGCCTGCTTGTATAACAACTGGGGGGACCAGTGACGTGATTGGTTTGTTTGCCCGCAGCATCTCCCAAGTGGTTTGTTCTATGCATCTATGATTCCACATTGACTTGCTGATGGAAGAGTGTTTGCCTCTGTAGGCACATTCGTGTTGATCTTGATTTCAACCCTGCTTCTTTCATTGCTTTGTTGAAAATATTTTGGATTATGAAGCTGATGCAGGATGTCCCTTTTACAGATTCAGGGTTGAGCTGGCATTGATGTGAACCCATACTTTTATTATGGTGACGGTTATCTCTGTAGGAAGGGAATGGTATATATCATATATGGGCCTCACATGGATGGCACCATAGATATATAAATGTAGGAGACAATACCTTGATAGTAATGTGATAATTAATGACTGGTAATTAATTATACTTTATACTTTAAAAGTTATACGGGGCACCACCCTTTTATTGATTTTATCCGAATAATGAAAAGGGGCATTTAATTCGGAACCAATTATACGATTGGAATATCAATTTAATCAGTCTGTTAAATTTTAAATTTATATTTGATCTCCTATTCTGAAGCCGTGAATTCTTTCCACGATCCCATCGATTTCCCACTTCAATTAAACGTGCACAGACAACGACATAAGATCAAATATGTTTATTAACTAAATAAATGCAGATTAAAATACACGAGATAATAATAAAACAGGTGACAAAGTAACAGAAAAGTGAGGATTGTGAATGAATTATTGAATAGATGGATTCCTGACAATGGTGGATTTTAACGTGCGGACCGTTAAATTCGCTACGGGATTAATTTATAACGAGGTAATATGAGAGATGTCTTTGAATTCACGATATATATATTTGAAGCTTTCACAAACACCAACTCTGATTGTATTCAGGTGTGACTCTTGTCCTGTGTGGAGTTTTCAGCCTACTTTGTTGAAGAGGAGAGTTCTCAAAATCCGGTTTCTCTCAGTCAGCTCAGTCTCAGCCTGGGTGCAGATGTAGAGGCGGGGTAGCCACTGGATGATGACGAGGCGGCTTTCCCGATGACGTCGTTTTACCGGCACAGCGGGGATTCCGTCTGAATGCTCCGGGCCTGTAGGCTTCGGAACCGCCGGAACTCGATGTCGTCTCAGGTCGAACGTCCTGCCCAGCAAAGTGTCTCGCTTGAGATCGTTGGAGGCAATAATACTGGCGAAGTTGGCTGTCTTTTGGCTGCAGGCTATCTTTCTTCACGGTTTCTTGAGCAGCTAAACTGCACCGACTTTAAATGGTTAAACACTTATCAGAGTCTCGGTAGAATTGGTGATTATGAGCTCCGAATATATATTAACTTGACTTCTTGCGCAAAATAATTGGAAAAGAAACGCCGGCCGGACGAACTTTACCTATTACTAAGTTCAAGAAAACAAAAATGACTTTGGCTTGGATACGATACGTTAACGATTTAAATAATGCAAAAAGAATAAATTTCGCTCTTGCGTAGATTTCAAAGAAAGATCTTTTCCAAATAAAAGCGCGTCTCACTTGAAGAGTATTCGTTACAAGTGTTTCAAGTCTCCGAATATTTCTAAGTCTCGGAGTTTCAAAAATCTTGCAAAGTACAAAAGTAAATGGAAAAATAACGAAGTTACGCGCAAAAAGAAAAATGAGCGAAGATTAAAAAGAAGAAAACACGAAGCGTGTAAGAGATAAGAGCATAAGAGTAAGTAAGTGCAAAAGTTAAGAGTAAGAGTATAAGTGCTAAGAGCTAAACGTGAAGAGTAAGAGAGTGATGGGATCGTGGAAAGAATTCACGGCTTCAGAATAGGAGATCAAATATAAATTTAAAATTTAACAGACTGATTAAATTGATATTCCAATCGTATAATTGGTTCCGAATTAAATGCCCCTTTTCATTATTCGGATAAAATCAATAAAAGGGTGGTGCCCCGTATAACTTTTAAAGTATAAAGTATAATTAATTACCAGTCATTAATTATCACATTACTATCAAGGTATTGTCTCCTACATTTATATATCTATGGTGCCATCCATGTGAGGCCCATATATGATATATACCATTCCCTTCCTACATATTTATGGTGCCCCATGTGAGGCCCATATATGATATATACCATTCCTTTCCTACATCTCTTTACATCATTCTGTTTGCCTTGCTTCGCCTCGTTGGCCGTCAACACTGAAAGTAAACATCAGAAAACATTTAGGCTGCATCCAAATGTCTGAACTTCACCACATCCCTGGGGAGTCTGCAGGTTCTGTCCATCAGCAGACCTGACTGTGATGACAGTAAACCCACCGCTGTACGTATGACTAAAGTCCATGAGGGTTCAGTCCGGAGGGTGGACAGTTGGATTCTGTTGGCATTTGGAGACAGATCTTAAAGTGTCTAGACATCTGGGCTGGGTAGAAGTAAGTAAAATTAATTAATTATGAATTATGAAATGCAACATGAGCTGAGAGGCTGTCATGCTAGAAGGAAGGCCTTTGTCCCAGACGAAACACGTTCAAGCTTGACTGAAATTTCTGATGATCACAACGGACAAAGAAAAAAACCTTCTGGAGGAAAACTCTGCAACAACCATTGAATTGTTTGGCCACGATGAGCAGAAATATGTTTGGAGGAGAGAAGGTGAGGCCTTTAAAAGGTCGCATTTTCAGATCACTGAAGCAGAATGAATGAATGTTTTTGTGACAACATCACAGAGACATGAGAGCTGTAGAATCATTGGAAGTAAAGACTGCCACGATGTTCATGTTCTTTCTGAGTGGACGGACGCTTTTGAACACGACTGTATGAAACACCCATAATTGTCTCAGAAAATGTGAGGAAACACATTTCCTCTCGACAAAGTCACCCTTCCCTCCTCTTTTCTTCTGGAGGTGGTTTATTAATGAATTATTGAGGCCTGTCCAAAGTTGATTACTTCTTCCAGACAATAAAGTCCAGGAGTTCTTGGAGCAGTTTTAATGACTTTGACTCACAGGATTGAAATGCTGCAGTTGTGCCATTATTAATTATGATTAAATTGACAATTTTGACTTGGGGGTCACAGTCGCTGGAGACTGTGTGTGTGAATATGCTCCCATAATGCAATAGTCACCAAGGTCTGCAAAGTAATTATTAGATTTGGCAGTAAATTCCTGGCAGTGGGGAGTACTTTCTGGGAGTGTGATAAGTTGTGAAAGGACCTGGCTGCAGGGAGCATCAGTAGGTGAGGCCTGAGTGTGTGAGACAGGCACAATGTGCTTCCACAAGCACACACACACTCCCTTTCACACACCACACACACTCTCTCTCTCTCTCTTTCTCTCTCTCGCCCGCTCTCTCACCTCTTGTCGTTGCTCTATCTCCATCTTGACTGTTGTTTTTTCCTCTTTCTCTTCCCCGCTGTGTTCATCTGTTTGACACACAGAGAAAGAGTCTCTGGGGTCTTCAGTGTTTTGTCTGGGTGAGCTTCCACATAGAGCAGCGCTGCTGAGAGAATAAGATCTTCTCAATAGAAAAATACACTATAGGGCTAAATGTACATGGGCACCCTGAACACATACCTTTGTATACTTTGGTCTTGGGCTGTTTTCCATGGATTGGGCTGGCGCTGGGTATATAACCTGAATACTTTATTAGTACAAGCTAGGGTTGAGCGCTATGGCCTAAAATAATATTGTGACAGGCTATATCACAAAAACACAATATAGATATTTTTTTTATAATGCTTAACTTAAGCACTTCATAAATGCTCGGTATGGGCATATTCAGGAGCAAAGCTTGATTTTCAAGCCTCAGTGCGTGCTGCGTAAAGCCAAGCAGTGCAGAATAAAAGTGACACGACTGAGTACATGGAGAGGCACGCTGCACAAACCTGAAAGTGACTGAGAAATAGATGGCGTTCTGACTGAGTAGTGGGGCGTACGAGCATCTTTCTCTTGACTCAACCAAGTAATCTTGTAGCAGTCACCATAATTCAACATCAACCAAAGACAGCACACAGACCGGAGCTCAAAAACTACCCATTTTGTTTAGTATGAAACATTCCTGACTAATGAATGACTTTTGCTGAATAAAGTAGCTCAAATCATCAGAATTGGTCGGACAGCATTTTACAAAGTTCAGAACGTTTATATATATAACTCTAAACTCAACAAGTCCTTCAAGACTCTCAACAAGATTCTGGATTGATGCAGAGACAGAGCATAATCGAGAGACTGCAGCTTATGCTGATTGTTGATCGGCCGGCATCAGTTTGACAATAAAGTTACGTCGTGATGTTGCAAATCATAGGTGAAATGTGAACTATTCAGTCTGCCGCCAGTCTTATTGGCCAGTCACTGTTCGAGTGCGTCTTGCCCCTTATAAAGCTGAAAGTGGTATGAACTGATTTGACAGTGAGTAAAGAGTACAGACTGAGCAGGTTATTCAATGAGCCTTCTTCCTTTAGGCTGTTGGGTCTCAAAAAATTACAAGGCCCCTAATGTTTTACATTGAGACGCATGCCAAAATATTTTTTTCATCTTCTTCCTCAACTTTCATAAATATATTATGTCTGGTGTGGCAGTCAATTTTCTTCAGCTCAAGGCTCAAAACAATGGTAAGCCTTGCCCCGCGTTCTCAAATGAGAAAAAGTTTATCGAAGCTTCCATCTCATATTGTCTGCATTATGGTTCGGCTTGTCTCAGTCAGACCATTGTCTCCTTGGTGTAATTCTCTCAGAATATTGTCATATACTGATGTTGCTGACTTTTAAATGGCTTTTGTTAGGTAAGAATGAACAAATGTTCAAATTGTAATACTGAGAGTGTCTACAATTCTGTAGACATTCCCATGCCTCTTAATGACCACTCTGGGGCAGACAGTGAACAAGGAATACATTAGTGACTGAATAATTAAATGAATGAAAAACTGAGTTTTAGCTTGAATTATTGTTGTGCAAGTTAGAAAACAAATCACACTTGGCCCCAGAAGACAAGATTAGTGAATCCCATATTTCATTCAAATTGGCAGTAATGGGGTCAGAAAATGCAGGATTTCTTAAAAATGTCTCAATGAAATTAAGCAGCTTTAGGATTTTTCCCAAAACCCAGTATGCAAATACCGTCTCTACCCCGTTAATTAGATCCCCTGTTCATTACTTTATTACCTGCTGAATTCATTTAAGTTCCCTTTAAGCCTGCTTTCTTAATGGACAACAGTCTTTCATATTCAATACAAAAGAGAAACCCGCTCCAGGGAACCCATTTATGAAGAACGTTCTACTCATAGCTCAGAAGTGGAAGTGAATGTTCCTGTGTCCTCAGGATGACTTAGGCCATAAACAGACCACACATGGTTGTCTGGACAGGAGAGAACTACATCCTGGAACAATCAAACAAATGATGTCTGAGATGTTTGTATTGTTCCTGGAGCCACTTACTTGGATCATTTACCCAGCAGTCTTCCCTGAAAGGCCCAGTGGTGTAAAGGCACTGCAGCAAGGACGCTTTTCTGCCCCAGAGTAACCTTCATTACGTATGTCAATAAGCCAAGACTCTACACACAGGCTGGAATCTGATGTCTGCCTCTGGTTATTTCATGGGTTTGCTTTTTTGTTTGTGAACAGTTGCAGATTTGTTGTGTGTTTCTGTGTGTAGTGATTCAGCAGCAGTTGGTGGGTAGGGTTGTCAGCTTCTTATTTGATTAAAAACATACTGCATCAAAATGTGGGAAAGTGTCTGTCATCTTGTCTGTCCTACTGGCTCTTTGTCACATTTCTGCCTGAAAAACAGCAGCAGAGCCAGGCCTCCCTGCTGTTGAATGGTGGTGAATATGTGGCGCGATTCAGAGCAAAAGCTTTTATAGCAAAATCATCACCGCAATGGCCAGCCCTCTAGACCGAGACATCAGTGAACTTCCCCATGACAACAGCAACCCTTCCTGCAAGTGAGCCCCACAGGGTCCGCTAATTACTGATGTGATTATGTGATTTTAATTTAGAGTTAAAAACATAACTTCAAAGTTAACTCCTAAATGCAAGGTGGGTCAGGATATCAGTCACGACTAATTATAACAGTATCCATATGATTATAGACAGTTGGCGGATACATGTTTTTTAACAGGTTGAAACAGAGAAAAAAAACACACAGATTTCATTATCTTGATGTGTGCCATCATGCCTTTTTTGGTTCCGGAACACCAGCTGCTTTATGATAGCACTGCTTTTTTCAGTGTGAACAAACAAAGGCAGCGTATAGGCAAGCCTTTGTTGCTGATGCAGCATCTCTGTGTGAAAATGGCTTCTGACGCTGGGATGGTGGGGTCAGTGAGTTCAGTCACAACTGTTGGCAAAGACTTCAACATAAGCCTGGAATTAGTTACTTGGTTATGATAAGAGCTCTCGGCTAGGATTAAAGAAAAAAGAAAATGGATATGTCCAATGGTGTTTCATAGTGACACATGAAGACATTTTTTTAGAGGCGCCAACAACAGTTTTTCTTGTTACTATTTCAGTCACTTTCTAATGCCATCAGACCCCTTACTTGTCCCAGTTCTCTCATAATTTAATCACCATCTTTGAAGGTGTAGTGCACCCCACAACACTGTAATTTGAGTCATACACAACATGACAGTTTCAGGTCTCTGAGCCTGTTGATGCAGGGCTAAATCAAGTTTCAGAAAAGACTTACAGCTCTCTGCCTCACCACCAGGCTTCAGCTTCACCTTTCAGGAGGAACACTAGCTGTAGATTTATTTTACTTTCAGTGGGAGAAAGGTGGGTCCAAGAATTATATCATTCATTATATTTAATTGCATTCTCAATCCAAGATCTACGTTGCCATCTTTTTCAAAGAGCCATATTTGAAATAACATATGAGATCTATTGCACCATTAAAACTAGGGATGTCCCGATCAGGTTTTTTTTTTTACCCCGATTGTGATCCGAGTCCAGAGTCCGAGTCCGAGTCCTACACAAATTTAGTATCTGCCGATACAAAACAAAGCTCACCTAAAAAAATCTATATTAGTTCAAGTGTACGTTGTCTAGGTAAAATTCACACCGCTTTATATCGCCGTCAGACCGCGCTTTCTCTTGGCACTACATTTTCTCAACCGCAGAACCCCCGTATCCCTACGCATGAGTGCTAATGCGGGTTAGGGTTAGGTAAGTTTCGTTTTTATCGAAAGTAAACCTCTCGTCCAGCAGCTGAGCCTCGCGCTGTATTCCGCCGCTCACAGATCAGCTGTTGCCCAGTTACGCTAGTGTGTAGGGATAAAGGGGGTTCTGCGGTTGAGAAAATGTAGTGCCAAAAGAAAGCGCGGTCTGACGGCGATGTGAAGTGGCGTGAATTTTACCTAGACAACGTACACTTGAACTGTTATAGATTTTTGTAGGTGAGCCTTGATTTAGGTGGTTTATTTCGCTTTTTCTCTGGACCCCGTTCAATGCAGTACAAAGCTGAGTGTCTGGCTGGAGCGGCTCTCTGCTCCTCCAAACTGAGGCTGCGCTGATCGGTGATTACGGTAGGAAACAGACCGGCTATAGATATGTACTTTATATGACCCCACTTCAAAAAACCTGAACTATCACTTAAGCTAATATTTTCCTGGATAATACAGCTGCATTAAGAAAAAAAAAGTACCTGCATTCCTTAATAGTTTTTTTTGTTGAAACAAAGTATATATTTGGATGTAAAAAAATTAAATAAAATTGGGCTTGGGTCCACGTTCAGAATTTAACCAATAGTGTCACTGCAGCAAAGTGATGTCATGCCGCATGCGTTGTTTCTGTGTGGAATTGAGATGGTCTGATTCTGTACCACCACAAAACGGTAGTCAATACTAAGTGTTGTTCTGTCTTTCACGCAAGATCATTAAAAAAGTAAACCTTTGTGTGACATCTATAGGTAGATAATACCAACAGTTTGACTAATCTTCAAAAGTCAAATACAATTAGGGCCATATATCAGTGTGCATGTATTTTTCATTTTTGATATTACCATTTAAGATGCTGGCATATCAGATCTTTATACAGAAATTCAAAACAATCAGAATCTAGAATTTGTTCATTTCAAATGCCCAGGACACAGGAAACTGACATTAATGAGAAGGGTGATACAGAGCTCTTGACTTCATTATAGGGGCAAGGTCTGGTTTTAGAGCAGAGGTTGAGATGCGTACAATGTCACGCAGGTGGGAGTCACTGAGTCTTGACCTTAGGCGGTTCTGGTTGAAGTTCATGACCGAACAAGCTCAGCATGGTCTTTGCAAATGTTCGCATTTCTGGAAACCGGCCTTTGTCCAGCAGACGGTAAGAGTTCACAAGAGAAAGCTGCTGGTGTTGGCTTCTTCTCTCAACGTCACACTGTAGCTCAGTGAGCTCTAGCTGCAGCTGATGAGGAGCATCATCAGGATCGACAGAGAAGGGGGAAGAGAAGAGCAACATGTCTTTTCCAATAGTGTCAGAATCCCAAAAGTGTTCGTTAAACTCCACTGTAAGAGATGCGATGGCTGCGGCATACCTCCTTGTTTGTGCACTGATATTGTCCTATGGAAAACTGTCCATGACCTCACACAAAGCTGGAAAATGTGTGATGCTGGGCTCTGTCTGTGACAGGTGTCTTTGGAAAAGTTGCAGCTTGGTTCCAAAGGCTTTTATGTGTGCATATAGCTGGCTCACCACTGCGTCTTGGCCTTGGAGGCTCACGTTCAGCGCATTCAGATATTTTGTTGTGTTGACCAAGAAAGCCAAATCTTCCAGCCATACAGTGTCTGCCAGTTCCTGCATTGGTTGCCCCTTTTGAGCTAAAAACTGTTGAATTTCCTCTTGGAGAGAGAAAAACCTCTGCCGTGCGGATCCCCGACTGAGCCACCTCACATCGTTGTGATATAATACATCTCCGTATTCAGCCTGGATGTCGTGCAGGAACTGCTGAAACTGGTGTGATTCAGAGCTTTAGAGTGAATGAAGTTAATTGTCTTTACCACCAGTTTCATAACATGATCAAATTTGAGATGTTTCACACAGAGAACCTGCTGGTGAATTTTACAGTGGAGTTTAATAGCCAATACTGTTGCCTCCTTCTTCTCTAACTTTGTTACAGATCAGCCATGGAGGGTGCGCAATCAGTAATAATCCCACTAACTTTACTCCATGGCAGTTTGATGTCGTCAACAGCTGAACAAACAGAAGTGAATAAATCTGTGCCTCTTGTTTGGCCTTTAAGGCTTTTGATGTCAACAGCGCTTCTGCTTCGTTCATGTCATCGTCAGCTCGTCTCAGAAAAATCAGTAACCAAGCGGTATCAGATAAATATGTGCTTTCATCGCAGGCTAACGAAAAAAATAAGAATCTATCCCCCTGCCCTCCAGTTGTTTCTTAATATCTGATGATACATCTTCAATTATCCGTGCCATAGTGTTACGAGCCAGGCAAACTTTAGCAAAATCTTGCTTCTTCTCAGGACCGATGTTCTCCACCATTCGCATAACACTCTTTAATAAACTCACCCTCCGTAAAAGGTTTGCTATGTTTTGCGATTAACATAGCCACTTCATAGCTTACTCTGGTGGTGTTTTCCTTTGACTCACGGGCCTGCAAGAAGAATTGCTGTTGTGTGACCAAGCAGTGATGAGTTGACTGACCTTTTCAGCATGGTCGCTCCCTGTTAGCTTGTCATGTGAAGTAGTTTCATTAGTTTCATTAGTTTCATTAGTTACATTAGTTACATTAGTTTTGTTTGGTAGTGTCTCTTTACCTTGAATTCCTAAAATAATAATAATAATAAATCGCCATTGCAGAAATTAGGATCAAGGGGTCAAAGCATGGTTCACACTACCAGACAGAGTTACAGAGTGGTGCTGCCACCATGTTGTGAAAAGACGGACTGCATTTTCAAACTTCATTTATTCTGTTACACAATGCTCACGGTTCATAGGTAATAACATTTAAGACATAAGCTGCGGGCCAGACACATACCATACAGGAGGCAGGAGGAGACACTGGAGGAAACACTAGCGAAGAAGCTGATGGAGAACACAGGGTGAACACGGGGGAAGACAGACAAAGATGCACACAAGCTAACACAGGCTAACACAGAATGTGGAAAGGGAATGGGACATTACGGGGAAAGAAACAAGACATAGGAATGATGGAACATGGAACAAACTGACAAACACATGAGAGAAGACCAGCCGACTGGTCAATGGTGCTGTCACTTTCTGATGCCTGTAGATAGCAATCCTCCATCAGTGGGACTACGCCTCATTTTAAGGTGGGGGCAGGTGCATTTGCTATTTACACAACATGGATGCTTGGTGTGAAAATGACAACTGCATCAGTCTGAAACTAGCAAAGACACTTGAGTGAGAATGTGTTTAAGGACACTGACATTGGGGGTGACGTCAGATGCTGAGGCAGAGGCAGAGCTTACCTCCCTTGTCAACTCCTCGAAAGGGGCTAGAGTTGCAACTGTCTTTTCCAGTATGCCCCACTGGTTTGCAGTCAGTGGGTGGCAGCTTGTCCCCCTCTGATTATGCACACAGGGCCCTGCGCAAAGAGGCACTTAATCATGTACCACCTTGTTCTTATGTCTTGTTGTAGATATTTTGGTGATGTATTCAGCTCCACCAACTGAGCCCTGCAAAATTATTTTTAATGAACCAATCAATGGTAATCAATTTAAGTCTGAAAAACTCAAAATTCTAGTAATTTTTGCTATTAGGATGTTCAATCAGTGATAATAATGAATTCTCAATCAGAGTCCTCACTATCGCGAGTAGCTGATGTCAGGAGAAAGAAAGGGGTTTAAATTCTTAAATTCTGTCTGTCACTGCTCAGTAAACTTACTCACACCACTGTCTAATTGGTTATAGGTCACGAGTAACAGAAGAAGAAAGAGCACATTAAACATGGCAATCTCTAATCTCTGAAAAGTTGACTGTGGAAGCCTTAAAGATCAATCACAATTCCCAAAAAGCTGCGAGCTGTATAAATTGAAAAACAGAATGTTATAATTTGCAAACACCTGTACTGACAACAGACTTATGAAGTGTTCCCAAGCCCACTGAGTAACATCCTTTATACAGGCAGGTTTTTCACAATGGGACGAAACTTGTCTCATCCATCCATTACGAGGATGCCCCTTTCATACCCAATCACCACCTGTATTTCCAGCTAGAATTCCACCTGAGTTGTCCTCATGCTGAAAAACATGACTTGCCGCATACGTGACATCACTCCCTGAGACGCAAAGCAAAAATATATATTCTTTCAAAGGAAAATGACAAAAATAATAGTAACACAGTGACTTGATCACTGGTTTGGAAATATTAACGCATTAGATTACTCGTTACTGAAAAAAGTGGTCAGATTAGAGTAATGCCTTACTAAGTAACGCGTTACTGGCATCACTGGAAGTGTTTGCTGCATAAAATGTATATAAAGCATATTATATCTACAAAAATCAATGATTATGGTGTAAAACATTCAAACAATTATCTTTATACTGCACACTTTGTACAGAATCTGAGGAGAACACAGCAGACTATACTGAATATGCTTACTAAGACTGGCCAAATTGACTGAAAGCTGCAACTCATGATTTATTTACGTTCTTCTCATGAATATGCAGGGAGTTGGAGCCCGAAGCAAAACAAAACAGTGCCTTTTTCCCAATAATTGGGACGTTTGAGTTTCTGGGAATATAATGCATATTTACACTACAGTGTTGCCCTAGATCACAGTAGGAGAGAATCTAGAAGTCCTAGCCAGAGCTCAAGAATCACTGAGAAGTGTGCATTAGGAAACTGCCTTGTGTTTTTATACATAAATCAGTTAGATTTGTCAACTTGTGTGTATTATTTTTTGGTTAATTTCCAAATGTCACGCTTGTTCTGTTGATCTGTTAAAGGACTTCAAGGGGGCTTCCTTGTGTATAGGTCTTAGATCCTTTCATCTTTATAATCCACACTAATAACAAGGTGCTGTATATTATTGATAAGTCACTCTATTAGTAACATTGAGCTGTGGAATGTTGGACAAAATAGTTGTATGATTTCCCACTTTTAAGAATTAAGAAGCTGAATTGAAATTGATTTGATTTTGATTACATGTGATTTACTTTTAATTGAAGGTCAGTGTTTGTCTTAAAGATGTTAAAATACTATATAGTTTTGTCTTAAACCGCTCAGTGAACTACAGCATCACGCTCGACATAAATCTGATAATATTGACTGCAGTTATGTGAAAGGAGAGTCAGTTGGTTCTGTGAGCTGCTAATATACAGGACCAGCTCTACAATATTTAAAACAACAGAAGTATAAATAAAAAAGAAAATATCAAAGTATCCTTGAACAAGATTCTGAACTCCAAATTGCTCCTGAAGTGTTGTAAAGCACTTTGAGTGGTGCTAGAGTAATGCAAGTCCATTGTAATGCGACTGTTGGCTGTGTCGTCTTTTCACAGCCTTATATTTTCTTAGTTTTATGACAAACTGTGACTTTCTTAAGTTAGAAAATTGTCATTTAGATTGACAAACATTGTATGTGTAGTTTAAGGTACAACTCAAACAGGATAAAAAAATACACAAGACTATATTGTATGTTCAGCAATCAAGAACAGATTTAGTATTCACACACTGGCAATACAAGTAAAAACTGGCTGATTGTACACATGATACATTGTGTCGTGATGTAATAAACCATGAAAAACAGTAATGTTGGTGTAGTGGAAAAAACACTTTTGAGTTTTTCCTTTAACTCGTGTCCTATTTTCCTCTGTGTTTGTACCACCTGGAGAATGCGGGTGATGCAGTGTCAGACTCGCAGCTTGTGTCCAAAAAACATCCATCGAGAGAGAGTTTGACTTTTCACTGTTGCTGGCGCTTTATTGTAAATAAAACAAAATGTAAAACAAAATGCAAGAGGGTTTTAAAGCAGGTTTCACAAGCGCAGACCCGATACACAGCCGGCTCACAGACTGAGGTCAATGACGGTATCTGCTGGCCCGCCTTCTCCCCGTCACGCTCTACCAGTAGCCCTTTTAAAAGGTAGCACCATCACCACCTGTTGAAGGTGCACACTCAAGAAAAAGAAAAGAGTAGCCAAAAACAGAACAACGGTAAGCGAGTCATGTAAAACATAAAAACTTAAATGCAGCTCCTACAGTTGATTTATTTAACCTGTTAGTAGCTGTCATACCATCCATTTAACCGTCTAACAACATTTAAGGTCACTGACAGTCCAGTTTTTATTATTAAGCTGTTGTGAGTCTCTGAAGCCCTGCACTAACTGGATCAGACCATCCCTGTCGAAGCCAAGATTAGGCAGCTGACACAATCCATCCGTCGGGACTCACACAGATCGTGTTGGGTGCACACATGCCCTTCAGTGGATCAATATGGCTATCAAACCTCACATGGGGTAGATGGGTGAGTATAAGCATAGCAAGTTAAACACAAAAAACTTGCTTTCACAATGATTTTTATTGAAGGGGAAAAAACTTTGTTAGAGAGTAATTGAATTAGTAATTTAGAGTGACGAGACAGTCAGACGGTGAAAAAGAAAAACATCCAGATTTTGCTTCGACTGAGAAAGACAAAAGAAGGAGTATGTTACCCAAACTGTATAAAAACCTATTTCCTGATTTAACATAGCCCCATTTGTGACCTCATCACTCTGTATGTTGTGTTCTCTACATAAACCTTGGGGAACAATCTAAACATGATTTACCTATTCTCCAGCAGCAGCAGATTGTATGTTCAAGGTATTTTTGGGATCTCTCAGTGTCTCCTACCTGCCCAGAGGGATAACTTGTTTGCCCAGGGCAAAACCAACGTTTGAATCCAGTATTTCTACAGCCTGCCACATTTAACATTTTTGCCAGAAAAAAAAACATTTGATAATCTAGACAGACAGTGAACATCTTGCAAGATACAACCTACTGCATGATAATAGATATTTTAATTTCTAATGTAATGTGATAACCACATGTGAGTGAGCATGGTAAAAGAATGTGTGTTTCTTGCCCGAGATATCAATATTGGAACTTTTGACTTCTTGCTATCTGTATCTACATTTGTGCCAAAAATTCAAGTATTGGCCGACTTCTAGAGATGACAGCCAAACTATAGAGATAGTTATTCTTTATTGGTTCCAGTGTTGCTGTGTGCTTCTTTAAGGTTTTCAGTAAAATTATTACATTGCCATAACATGTTATGTATAACTTATATATTATTTTGGCTGCAATAGAAGACTCAGAACCAGGTCTAATGCCAAATAATTATCACAGACAGGGATTTAACCTTTGTATTTTGGTGCATAACAATTACAAGTTTTACACTGAAAGTTCTCTGTAATTCCTAAGGCACAGGTCATACAGTATCTGACATTATTTTATAGAACTTATGAAATATGTTTTTTATTTTGCCAACATTAGTGGTTGGATTTAGGTGCTGTTATTATTAATCCTTCATTAAATATGGTCTTTAAATACAAGATTCACCCTTTAAATCTCCGCCTGCTGAAATAGATGGTAAATCAGTAAATAGATCAGTACAATTTATTTGATTAGTTTAGTAATACTGGGGCGCCGATTAGCTAGTTGATAGAACAGGCATCCCATGTACAGAGGTTTTGTCCTCACTGCAGTGGCCCCAGGTTCGAGTCCTGGCCTGAGGCCCTTTGCTGCATGTCATCCCCCTCTCTCACCCTGTTTCCTGTCGTCTCTGAAGCTGTCCTATCAATAAAGCTGACTTTAAATTGACTAATGCTAAATATCTTCTATTCCTATTTATTCCATTCGCCTTTTCCAAGCAATTAGACAAAATGCTGGTTGGCTGTTGTTCCTGTGTGGAGGTGTTTTACGCTGTCTGCCAGGTGAGCAGATGCCATCACATGATGGATGTGCTGCCACCGCCCAGCAGAGATCTGCCTGAGAGCACGAGGAGAGGAATGGAGCTTTACAGCTGATGACAATTCAATCTGACATACATGAATGCACTGCGAGCATGGCATCCAAACAGTCATGAATCACTCAGCAAGTGCTACAAGGTTCGGTATTAGTTGGATAAGAGGTCAGCTGATCTCGAGTACAGGAAAATGAGCTTCTGTGTAAACTAGGTGTATTAGGTCGAGTATTTAGTCAAGTGCTGTGTTTTGACATAGTTTAAAATATTCTCAGTGAATTAGGAGGAAACATGGGATGTAGGTGTACATTGTAGACATTACAGAATGTATGTTGCTTCTACTCCCGAGCCAAAAAACAAACTGGGTGATACATCGGAGGCAGCATGTGTAAAGCTGTTTAACATAAGAACACACAGTTGAGTACAAATCTGCATCTTATGTGATAACTATCTACATACAACACCATTCTCACAGTGATTATCATGTCATGCCATCCATCCATGTTTACCTGTTGTCTTAGCAAATTTCCCATGAATGGAAGTGTTTGCATGAGTTAGCAGAAAAAGCTGCCTCATACTACATATTATTAATGACTCTGATCTGTTAAAGATTTGCATTGAATAAAGTGTCTGGCTCGCTCTGATATGCCTCTAATTTGAGAGTTGAAGGTAATCTGTTGTTTTCATTCTTTTCTTCAGGAGAGGTTTAGAGAAGCCCAGTCATTTAAATCATTGATGTGGTGGACTAGGACTGTCAGATCACTAATAAAGCTGTAACAATTTGGTAAAGGTTTTGGGACAAAACAGTACAACAAGTACTATAGTGCTGCAGAGATCAGAAGTCTAGTTCTCCAGATGTAAGACAACATTTTGTTTGTTTGGTACAGAAGCCAACACATGTCACATCATCATCATTATTGTCAGTAAAAATGAGAATTGTGATGCACGATCATTCCCACTATACATGAATCATATCACAATCATAATATCTATCAAAACATAATTTTTTTGCACCATATCGTGCAGCCCTTCAGTGAACTACTGATGTGGGGCTCAAGGAGATACTGTAGGTTCAAGTAAACCTTCTAATACAGGTTACTGTCACTATTCTATCAGAAAGATCACTATTTTCATCTGACTAAAGCACATCTGCACATGGAGTAGATAAAGCCCATGTAAAAACTAATATTTCTTACATCAAATTTGATACAGTTTATGTATTCAAAATTTACAACACATGTAAGCTGAGCATGGACAGTGTTTAAACAATTGACCTTCTGGAGGCTTTAGCTTGGATGTAAATTACTGTGCATTGTACTATGCTAATTTATTTACCCCCACTACTGACTAAATTTGTTTTACTGAGGCTTTTGTTTGCATGCAGATGAAGTGTTTCATGACAAATACCTAAAAGCCAAATGAATTGGCTTGGCCGGATAAAGGCCCAGGTGCATCTGTTGCCCCGAAAATGCCATATGCAATCTCTGAGCGGCTCAAACAATTGGCCATTCAGTCCAGTTCAGCAGGATTAGGCCCAGAAAATCCACTCTGCAAATTAATTACAGCTTGACAAAATGGACCCCAGAAGGTGCTTTAGTTCTGCGGGAGAGGGCTTTACATGGTTGAAAGGACCCATGTATAAACTGCCTGCCTTCATATGGTATGGCCACAGGGGACAATAAATCTGAAGGGGAAACAAAATGTGTCACTTCATTAACACACTTGGTTAGAGAACAAACCAAGCCAAGACCTAAGAGAAGTTGTAACATTACCTTATCTCATTCCTAATCCCGTGTTTAGTACTGATAAATCACAAAACCATAAGAAAAATGACAACATCTACAGGTACTGGAGTTTACTGACATGCTCTTCGTAAGCCTGTTCAGTATAGGGATGTTAAAATGACAGCCTGTGTCAGAAGGGATCAACACACCCAGTTGGGTTAAAATAACTGGTGGCTGATTGAGATGACAGATGGTATAAAACTGGAAGCCATCTGTTTCCCACCACCAATAGAATTACATTTTAGTTATAACTGCCATACTACCTTACTGCTATATGTGGAGTTTTCCTAGACTGTTTTCTCCAGTTAGATTCTGATTGGGGAACATACCGTTAAGCAGCTACAAGCAACTTTTTTGCTGATTCTGGCAGCGTATGTGGACAAAAGTGGTATGAGAGATCTTGATCTTTGTTTGTTGATATTTGTTTTGGGAGCAAATGAAATATGTTTTTTCTTTAAAAAAATTATCTATTTGTGGTTTAGAGAAATAATAACTAACTGTATATATACTCTATATAATAACTGTATATGGTGAAAATAGATATGGCGCTATATCGCAGTATTTATCTACGCAATGTACAGCATCGATTTCCAGTTCCAGAAATGTATTTTGAAATTCATTATTCATGTTTTAACGAGTAGTGAATAGCCTACAACCTGTAGATGTTGCAGTACGGCAAGTTGCCTCAAATTGCCGGTTGCCATTTTAGGCAGTGTGAATGAGTCAGTCAGAGAAGCAGGGAGCAGCATTGCTAACACAGCTGATAAAATAGTGTACATTCCTATTAAATGAAACATCCTTGGTACTTTCATGCCACAGGCTTGTGCAGTGGTGTGGGGGTGTCACTCCATGGTCCGGTGGTGTGATGTGTTCGGGGCAGAGAATAACTTAATTAAGAACATTTCTCAAATAAAACATGAGCTCGACAGATTAATCTGGTTCCTAGATTAGCTTGGAACACTCCACAGGTAAACAGGTACATTGATAACAGGTGATACTGTCATGACTGTATAAAAAGGGGCAACCTCACAATGGTTAAGTGTATAAGCATCATTTTCCATGCTGTTCAAAGTGAGAGTGCTGTCTAGCCAAAAAGGTACCTTTGTGACTGGACAGTTTCACTTTCAGTACCGTTCAATATATGGATGGTAGGGAGACGCAAACCGTAATTATGGGTTCTTTAGGATAAAACACGTGTTTTTCTTGTCAGCATTCAGTAAACTTGGAATGGAGAGATGTCTGAAGAGCATTAAAGGCAGTTGGTGAGCTTGATACAGCTTGACTTGAAGTTGTACCAAATACAAACAAGACTGTCAGATGCATTAAATGAATATTAGAGGTCGCGGGATGTTGCTGCTGGAGCCAATCCCAGTCGCCAGCTCATCGCAGGGCCCTCACTGATGAGCAACGTGGTGTTCAGTATCTCGCTCAAGGATACTTCAACATGCAGCGCATCCCAGCCCAGAGCCGGGATTTGAACCAGCGACCTTCCAATCAATAGTCGACCTGCTCTACCCGCTGAGCTACAGCTGCCCCAGAACAAGGGTCATTGTTAAGCAATATCATCACTTCAACACAGATTTCTGAGGAGGTTGTTACAGCTTGCAAATCAGTCAAATATATGGGAAACCAATATTGAACATAACATCCCGACTGACAGACTGTCAAGTTGGTGTCATTTGTTAAGAAAAGTGTGGTGGTCCAGCAGTGTGTTGTACAGTTACAGACTAAATATGAGTAGCTAGTTATCAGAACATGAAAATCTGATATTGCTGCAACTGAAGCCATGATAAATCAACTGATTTATCATACTGACTTTGTAATATAAAATAGCCTATTCAGCAACAGAAGACTTAGGTATCCATCCAGGTTGACTACAACCTTTTAACAGTCTTCAATGGTCAATATCAAGTTTAAGAATAGATCCCCATGCTAAATCAGTTTCTCCCTGTCCCTAACCCACAGTGAAGCCCCTCCCCCTGTCTCCATTGGAAGCCCAGTCATCAGCGCCGGTGAGTGGAGCTGGAGAGCGGCAGGCCTTAGAGCTACGGGTCCGGGCAGTGGAGGAGGAGAACCGGGTACTGCGCCGGGAGCTCAGCCGGCCACCCAGAAGCCCGTCTGCACGCCTTCCTAACAGTGGTCACCGTGGCAACCAAAGCCGAACCCATTCAGAAGAAGGCACCGGCGACAATGAGGGCCAGAAAGCTGCTGTAGTGGGAAACAGCTCAGACTGTGTCCAGCAACCAGCGGTGGATAAGTGTGAGGTGAGAAATGTTTTATGATATGTTTAACATTTCTGAGGAATATGGCGATAGAAATGTCTTGTAAAAAAACTACTAAATGCTCTTTGGTAACACACCATTCAAAGTATTTTTTGTTCAGTAAAGCATACCATCATATTATCACTTGACTTTAGCCTCCCATTAGCCTGGTCCTCAGCAGTGATGGTGTTGGTTTGCTGTTGGGATATGGCTCTCGGATAGAAGGCTGGATAATGTGAGAGCTTAAACACAACCATGCTGTGATCCCCACACTGATGGTACCTCACAGCACCACAGCATGTCGCCTTTTAGCGCAGTGGGAGTTTCTCTGGATGACAGGAGGAGCCTATATTTATCTGTTGTCTTTGTATATATGCATTTTTTAGCAACCTGGGCCTTGTTTTTAGACACAGTTTTGTTTCACTATCGTCATTTGTGCCATTCAGTCCAATAATATTTGGCGAGCGGCATGATTAAATTATTTTACCCCAAACTGAAGTTGGCCATGGGCTAACCGCGGTCGGCGATCTAGGTATTTTCATGGCTTTTCATAAAAGTTGAGCTTTTTGGCTTCAAAACACCACTGAGCA
The DNA here is from genome assembly GCA_903131615.1 of Diplodus sargus. NCBI lineage: Eukaryota > Metazoa > Chordata > Actinopteri > Spariformes > Sparidae > Diplodus > Diplodus sargus. The sequence goes on along the minus strand of CAEMYA010000648.1, from coordinate 150,210 downwards.
GCTTTCACAGGAATGAATGGGGCACTGCCTCCAACACTGTGTTGTAGTGATAAAACATCCTTGAATAGAACCACATCACAAATGTCTCCCTTTAGGCACAACCACCAGATGTTGATAACAAGTCATCGCTTTGCGTGGCATTATTGCATGGCATTATTTAATGTGTCCCGGGTCTCATGTTTAGATCAAAGCCGAGACGGAGTAACAAAAACCTGTGTCTAATGCAAAGTCAGTTGACCTGGGTGTAAATGGCGAGTTGACACATTCTCATTGCACACAGAATCCTGATCGTAGCAGGTTTAAGTGGGATTCTTGACCTGTTGGAAATTGGTATAACTTAGATGAAACAATGTATAAAAATCTGTGCATCTGAGCTTAGTGCCTCTTTATCACATACACTGACTGCTACTCATCCATGTCCATGTCTGCCATAATTCTAATGTTGTGGATGTTTTGATATAAATATTGATATTTAGCACCAGCGTATAGATAACTGTATCTCAAGAGTGTCACTATATTGTCATATTGATATTTTGTCCCACCCATGCTTCTTAAGCACAATGATTTTATTAAATTTTCCTTAAACAGGAGGTTTTACCAGTAGCACATATAGAAAGGTAAGTATTAGATATGTCACGTGTTATAGGTGGATTCCACTGAAGTTATTTTCACCCTAATTACGGATGAATTTATTGACAAACAAGAGTTCAAAGCTGTCATTTGGTTGAATTACATACGAAAAACATATGTGTATGTATATGTTTATGTATGGATGTGTGTGTATATATATATATATATATATATATATATATATATATATTTATTTATTTATTTATTTTTTCTCACTCTGAATGTATGGGCTGAATACCTTTAGAGGTGAATGTAGTTGATTGAGAGGTGGTCACTGGACCAGGCTTGTTGACTCTCTCTTTTCACTCTATAGGTGGAAGAGAACAGGATTAAATGCTTCCGAAATGTTGCATTTCATTGTGAGCGTACATTGTGTGTACATTTTCATAATACATTTCCATTTTTCTGTACAGCTCAGAGTAAGATGCACAGCGATTAGCAGAAGTTTGAATACTCCTAAACACAGACACATGCCTTGTGCTTTCTCACTAGCAGGTGTGTGATTTGTGTGTAGTGCTCTAAGAATGGATATGCCCTCAGTTGGCTTCTTATCACCGCCTTATTTCCTCCTACATCGCCGTCACTCACATGAAGTTCTTGGCTCCAGGAAGACACTGTTGAGAAGCCAGCCGACTGCAGGAAAACTAGAGCTCCTTGAGGGTCATAAGAGGGAATCTTGAGTGGGCAGTCTGACTGTCGCACCCTTCCAGCAATGGTTTAACATGACCCACTCTCATTTGGGGGGTTAGCCCAGCTGGTCTGAGCCCTACAGGGAGAATACTGAAGTAGCTCCAAAAGGGGAAAAGGCACATGGAGTTTTGACATGTCAAGCTGGTATCAGGGAGAGACATTTGAAGTTAAAATTGGAGCCATAACCCAGGGCTATGAGGGAGAACTCCAGCAAAATGTTCACATACTGTTAAAAATCAGCTAAAGGAAAGGGCTTCTTCTAGCATTTCAGCTTAAATCAGAAGGTCATACATGGTTGAGTCCTTGTACTGGGGACATTTTTAAATGCCATCACAATGCTGCAAAAAGACATGACGCAAAAATATGTCACACTGGAAACCTGTTGTGTTAATGTACAGTTAGACAAGCAGATCTGGATTGTAGAATATTAACGTGTTGGCTTTTATTCTGGAACTTTACAGCATAACAGCATTGCAGCATTCCCCCTAACTAACTGATATAGCTGGGGACTTATTTTAAAATGTAAAAAGCAACAACAAAGTTAATCTAATATAAACTAAATGAATAAAATGGCTCCCTAAACAGCCTGACCTGGACCTTCAGTAGCTGTGTTTCCATAAAGCATTTTGAATAATATTGCATGGCATGGCCAGTGCTAGCTGACATGCAAGAACAATTCCAACCTGCCCTATCGAAAGTAATTCCTGAAGACCTCTCTCCATTTTGTTTCCAGGTTTACCTCTGTTTACTTCCACACATGTTGAGCCGACACTGCGTCGTCCTCTGACTCAGTTATCGGTGGACCTTATTTTCCTCTGAGAACAGCTTGTTTATTCACTTATGGAAAAATAAACATGTTTGTATTATTACCTCATTATGTATGAATTGCGTCTTCAAAACTACAAAGTGCTCCTCTAAGTCCCCAGCTACCTCAGGTGCAGCACTGTTTTTATGTTAAGCTCCAGAAATTTTTTGTGGACAAAGAAACTAAACTTGACCTTCCAGTGGCTTGGAGGTGAACAGATAATAATACATTCTCAATATCTGGGTGAACTTTTTAACTTGGTAGGAGTTAGTGTTTGGAGGAAAAAATACTGAAGATGTGTGGCTACAGGGCAACGGACCATAAGCTGCTGATTGCAGTAGATGTTTCCTTGATACTTTGATATGAATTCATGTTCTGCTGCATGATTTGCTATAAACACTGCACTCTTCGCTGAAGGCAAACAGTACATTGTGTTATGTATCTAATAATTCTGTTCTTGTTATTCTTCTCAGCAAACTCAAATCTGTCAAAATGCAGAATTACTTTCGGTCATCTGTAGCCTTTTCTTATGATCCTTCACTCTGCTACTTCCCTCTCCTCATGATCGCCACAGACCATCCACGTGGCCATCGTGTGTGCAGGATACAACGCAAGTCGAGACGTGGTGACGCTGGTTAAATCTGTCCTTTTCCACAGGTACAGCAATGCTCTTTTTTTTTTACGTACTTATTCTTCTTACACAAAACTGATCTCAGAAATAACATTTACATACAATGTGATACAAATGTTAAGCAAAAATGTGAAATAGTCAGAGTATTTCTTTTTAACAAAATTATTATTCAATACTGAATCATATGATAGGCAATGGTAAGGTTGTGCGCTGGACTTTGGTAGTAGAGGAAAGTAAACCTTTCCCCTACCCATTACACTTACCTCTTTACCAAACCCTTACCACACCCCTCCCCCTGTGCTTAATAACCTTTATCTCACCTTATCCCTGTTCTCCCCTCCCCGTTCCTGTTGTATTCCCCCAACCCTAGGGCCTAACCATCATCCTGAATATTTGATAATACATATTCATTAGAAGATGTTATATATCATTCAATGAGTTTAATTTAACTTAACCTTAAACAAAGACTAACATTGGCTTGTGTCTGAAGGTTCTGTTCAGTCACCCAGACAGTATACATAATGTATACATAATACAACAATGTGGCTTTAGCATTTGCAGATGTTTTGGGGTTTATCCAAACTAGAGCTCTATCAATGCCAATCTTACTGAGCAAAACAACAGTAATGTTACGGGCCTACTGACAGCTGGACCCCGAAGCAGAGACAGGCAGGAGGGGTAGGTGCGAAAAATGTTTATTTTAACAAAAAGCTCCACAAGTAAAAAGCAACAAGTGGCTAGCAAGACATGCAGGGGAACTCAACCTTCAGAAGACACTCAGGCACGGGCAAACTCAGGAACTCAGGCAACGACACGGTGAGGTACAAAGAACTGAATAGGCACACAAAAAATTTGTCAGCACAGCTGGCAAAACCTAAGGCTGCTGCAAAAAGAGCTCACTAACAGCTCTACCGACAAGACAGAATTATCTGGCAGGGGAGAAGGACCAAGACCGGGTGTATATATAGAGGTGGTATTGATTGGATGGCTGCAGGTGTGCCTTGTCAGCCCTGTCGGCCAAGCCCTGCAGAGGGAGAGGAACAACGAGGCGGGGAAAAACAGGCAGGGCAAAAACACCAACACAGAACCCTCACAGGTAATGCCCCCTCAAATGGAGTTATCAAAGAGTTCTGACTAAAATATGTAAGGGAGGCAGGACATTTTAGAGTTTAACAGTACACTTTAAATGACAGCAGTTCACTCAAACTGTAAACTTTACTGTGAATTTAACAATTGTAAATTAAAACACATTTCATGTTTGACATTATGTTAATACAATTAAAAGGTTTCAAATCAGCACATACCATATACTAACCTGGAGTTTGGAAACAATCTTATGTTCACTAGATGAAAGATGCTTCTTTAGTGGATGTTCTGCTTCAGAATAGAAGGCATTATTTTAAGCACTTTCAGTAACACCTATTTTCAAAGAGGCAGGGCTGATAAAATAAATCTCCATTCAGACGTGAATGATTAAACAGCATCAAAACCAGCACTCTCATAAGGTGAACATCTTACTGTTGAATAGAATGACACATCACCTGATGTTCTGCTTGTGCCATTAGTCTCATGTAAACATGAGTTATGATTGTTTGATTGTGCTGGAGGAGAGAATACATTGGTTATGAGTCAGTGTGTATGTGCAATGATAATTTTATACCATTAGAAACGTACTTGTAAGTGCTGCTGGCAGACACCTTCAGCCAGTATCACTAATTTTCTTTTTTATGACCAGATGCTTAAGCAGCACATTTCCTTTCTATTGTTTTATTCTGGCTGAAGTAACATGAGATTTCAATCAGGTTAAAGTTGTTCTCCCTGATAGCACCATATAACAAAATCACAGAGCGACCGCTGGTCATGTTAATAGTTTGTCTATGTGTGTGAGTGGGTCAGATAAGAATACATTGTAACAAGGTCTTGTTTACACGTAAAGATTCTACTCTTTGAGATAAGCTGCAGCCACCTGTATAGAAAATCACAGCCCCTTTTCTCACAATTCATTTAAAACAGGACAAACAGATGTTATACAGATACTGATGAAATCAGCTGGACTTATTCCTTCTTATTCTCTGCTGCTATAATGTCATATTCCTCCTAAATTGACATCCCCAAAAGAGAAATACATGGCAACTAGGTTGAGAATATTGTTCAATCAAATTCCCAGACTATGGAGGATATGAAATGAAAACTTTAAACAAATCAAACAAATGCGTAATGTAAAATACCAAACACATTGTGAATCACGCATATAACTAAATGTACAATAAGTAGTTGTGTCCCCCGGGCCAGTAATGCTGAAACAGACACACGAAGCAGAACACAGTTTGGACACACTTATCGTTGCCATGGTCTGTGACTCGTGAAATCATGTATGTCGCTTCCTGTAATTTTTTTTGTGTTAAGACTGGCTGATATGGCCTTAAAATAGTAGCACTATATATGTGTATAGATAGATAGATAGATAGATAGATAGATAGATAGATAGATTCAAACAATATATTTATTTATTTTAAAAACAGTTTAACACACATAACCATCAGAACAAAATACTTCCACACCCAACATTGTCATACACGACCATCTCCCCTTGCCAACCTATAGATATGAAATTAAGATTGACTAAAGTACAGGGGAAAAAAACCCAGATGAATAAAGTAAATTACAGAAAGAAGGAGAAAAAAAGAGAAAAACTTAAATACATACACAATAAGGAAAAAGAGAAAAAGTAATGTACTTGCACATGCTCACATTAATACAGTACACATATGCTGGTTGATATGTAATATACAAGATTCTATTGAATTGGTATCAGATCATTTTACACCAAATAACATACACCTTGTCCAGGTGAACTGCAGAGGGCAACTTATTGATCATTCCCAGGTGCTTCCATTATATGGGATAAGTCTTTATTTGCTAGGCAATCCCTGAAGGGGCACCAAATGTTGTAGAAGGCTGATTGCTTACCCCTGATGTGATCTTTTCCAATGGCAGTGTAGTTGTTAGTTCTGAAATCCATGTACTTATCCTTGGCCTATCCACCTCCTCCCAAGTTACTGTAATGACTCTTTTGGCCAACAACAGGCACATTTCTAGAAATAGTCAATGTCTCCTTCTTATATTGTAGTCAGCTGGGTAGATACCTAATCAGAAAAGCTTAGGTTCTAAAGGTATTTCAATCGCTTATGCATCCTCAATGCACTGCTTCACTTCTTCCCAGATTGTCTTCATTTGAGAACATTGCCACAAACAGCAAAAGATTGTGCCCTTTTCCTTTTCACATGTAATGCAAGCATCTGGTATAGCACTGTCACAGTTATTGAGTTTATCTGGAGTCATATATGTACGCATTAAGCAGTTGTACTGCTAAAGTTTAAGGCGTGTGTTCACTGTTTGTGATTGTGCTTTGGCACAAGCCCTCTCCCACTCCTCGGCAGGGATGTTCTCCCGTAAGTCCTCTCTCCATGCCCTGAGCTTATATACTGACATTTCTGAGGATTCCCCAGCCAGTTCATTTTGTCTTTTGGAGATTAAGCTCCTTCCCTGGCAATCCTTCACCATAATTTCTTCAACTATCGACAGGATAAGAATAGACAGTGACTGGTTTTGTTGTGTTCTAATGAAACCTCTTAGTTGTAAATATTTAAAGAACTGGCTGCGAGCTATGCTGTATTTGACAGCAGTTTCGTCAGATAACATCATATGTTTATCGTCAGGACTGTAAAGAACTCCTATTTTTTGTAAACCCTGTTCAGCCCAAATTTTAAATTCCCCCTCTCCTCTTCATGGAGGGAAGAAATAATTTGCCCATATTGGATTAAATTATGAGAGCGAGTCTGCTCCTTTAATGTATTTCCTAAATCGTTGCCACAGCCTAATCATGTTCTAATCACAGGATTCTTGGTGTTCTTTTTGAGTTTCTTAATATTAGCTGAGTACAGGTAAATGGGCAAGGCAGCTTAAGAATATAACTTTCTATCTCTCTCCACAGAGGCATATTTTCCTCTGAGTGATGAGAACATCAACATTCTTAACTGTGCTGCCCAATAGTACTATAGCAGGTTTGGGCATTTAAGGCCCCCTTTATCATGGGGCAGAATTTCAAAACAAATACAACAGCTTAGGAAGTACATTCATCTTGAGAGTATTTATTTTCCCCATTGGTAAAGCTGCTCATCCGTGAAACAAATTTAAAAACCTCTTGCACAGCCGGTCTGTAATTAGCTTCTATAATATATTGAACGTTAGTACATTTTGAATGCCTAAATAAGTGAAGTAGTCGACAACTTTAAATTGTGCAGCTACTTCTGGTTGATTTTCTCTTTCTTCTTGGTTTGATAACATAATTGATGTTTTAGGTTGTTAATCTTATAACCAGAGATCTTACCAAATCTTTGAATCAAGTAAGGCAGGGTTGGATTCATTGGTATTTTTGGGAAACACAATTACATCATCTGCATATAAAGCCAGACCGTGCTCCATCCGTCCCACAGTTATCTCAAAAAAGGTTAGAATGTGACCTTACAGCAATTGCCAAAGGTTCAGTTGCCATAATGAACAGCAATGGTGATAGAGGGTCCCCCTATTTACTCCCTCGATTCATTTTTGAAGTTTTTGAAATATTATTTTTAGTCAACATTTCTGCATATGGTTCCTTATATAGCATTCTTATCCAATTACAAAAGTTTCTCCAAAGCGAAAGGGTGCCAGAATCTCAAACATCCAGACCATTCAACTTTGTCAAAGGCTTTTTCAGTGTTCAGCGACAGCAGGGCAGTATCTGGCACTCCCTTTTGCCCATGAAGAATATTCAAAATCCTTCTGACATTATGGAAGCATAGTCTGCCGTTAAATGAAACCATTCTGATCCCTCCCTTATCTTGGGTATTATTTCTTCAATCCTCCTTGCTAAAGTAGTATTTTATCAGGACTATTTTGAATCTGCATTTAAAAAGACTGATTGGCCATAAGTTCTCACATTTATTATTTGGTTTACCTGGCTTTGGGAGCAGAATGATTTGTGCTCCTCTGAAAGATGATGGAAAAATATCATTTTGAATGGACTCTATAAACATTTCTAAAAGTGGAGTCTGCAATTTATTTTTGAATTTCAATTGGAAGACCATAAGGCCCAGGGGTTTCTCCTACTTTAATGCTATCAATTGCTGCTGATTATTCCTCTACACTGTCAGAAATAGGGGTACAGTAGGAGTCCATTTTTGTACCCCAAGGTACAATCTACACTAATGTACCCCCTGGGGCTAATTATTGGACCTTAAGGTACTATATGTACCTTTTTGAGGGTCAAAAGGGTACATATACGTACCCAAGCAGTTAAAGGTACATATATGTACCTTTTCCTCTAAATGTTAAGGTACAGTATCCAGAGGCAGGGTATGTTAGGCCAAAAAAAAAACAGTTATGTAATATAATTTTACTGAAAGTTTTACTGTTTCCTTATTTATTTAAGTTAGATTTTAACTTGCAGGCTATGGTTGAGTAGCCTTGAAATAAAAGAAGTAAAGGTTTTGTAACTAGATTTGTGGATATGAGAAATTGCTTATACAATTATCCAGTCCGTATTGTGATTATGATATAATATTGACTGCAAGTAGAAAGTGAAGTTTTGTGTCTCAGGTCTGCTCTCTGTCTGCCCTGCCTGCTGCAGAGGCATTGCAAGCCATTTCAGGTTTCTACTGGATCCTTATGTCCCTCATGTGTTCTGTGTGTGTGAAATAAAAAAAATAAAAAAAAGACAGGAAAAGCTGCCGCCCACGGGGGCGTATTCTAGTGTACTTTTGATTGGTGGATATAAGTGTCAAACATGTAGAACCAGCTGTGATTGGCTGTTGGACTTAAAACTCACAAACTAACGGTCGGCTGCGGCAGAGCCGCGAGCGCCTGTCTTCTGACCGGCTGCAGCTGCAGGTCTCCTCCATGGCGCTCTCAAGCCTTTCGACCGAGGAGTTTATACTAAAAATGTCCGAGGCAGGCATACCGCGGACCGCAGACGAAGCCCAGAGATTTAGAGGTAAGTTTAAATTTAAAATGGATTGCAGCCCCCAAACGGCCCCATTTGACTAGCTAGCGCGCTACCGCTAACGTTAGCATGAGCTAGCTAACATTACACAAAATGTGGCCACTTGCTAAAGTTTTTCCTCACTAGCTCAGTTTATGTAGCTGACATTAATACAGCTCGCCAACGTCGGCTACTGTAAAAGAGAGCATGTAAGTCAACTGGTCGGCTAAAGTTTTTGTTAAAGGATACTTTTATTAGCCAATGTAAAATTGCATATGTTACAGGCTACAGCGGCAAAGTTTGGCTGATGTAAAATGGCGCTCGCTGTAGCTCGCTGCTTTACGGTGGGTTCAGACAGGAGCGCGAAGCACCTCAAAGCACTACGAACCGGCACCCATGTTAATCGATGGGGTTGCTGACAGCGAATTCTTGGAGGGTGGTGATCAAGCTAATGTTTTGTCATCTCTCTCTGTTTAACAATAATATTATTATTATTATTTTCTTTTTCAGATAATGATGTGGATGGTGAAACAGTTCACAGAGACTATGGTTGCATGCTCGTTTCAAGGATCTTTCAAGAAACAGGTAAAATCCACTCAGTATGTGCAAGCTGAAAGAGCCAGTGATAACACTGAATTTCGAGCATATGCCACCAGAGGAATGGCAGCAATCTCTCTCAACATACAAGCTAACGTAAAAGAGAAGCTGTATGTAGCCTATGTAATTTAACTGTCTGACTTAGTCTACAAACTCTTGTAAACTGAGTTTGTCATATATGTTACATTATCATATACAGCACTGGTCTCCAGAACCACAACACAGAGTCATTTTGGGCTAACACTTACAAGCTGAAATTACGTGTTTGCGCCGGATTAAATAATGTTAGCTCTAAATTACTCTGTATTTAGGGGTGCTGAGATTTCTAAATCGATGCTGTACATGATAACACTGCTGTAACAGTTCTTCAATGTTACAAAGCTTCACTGCCCACAGTAATGTTAGCTAAACTAGTACCAGACAATGAACTTACTCTGTTGGTTTGATAAAATCCCTTACGTTAGACTGGTAGGTAGTCCGGTCTGTGATGCTGCTGGTGTTACTATGGTTACACTGATCTGTGTCCTCGCAGACCCGGACTCTAACTTTTAGTAATGTTATCAATATAACATAATAATTTTGGGTCAGATGTGTGCTAATAAGCTTCTTTCTTACTTTCTTTCTTTCTTTCTTTCTTTCTTTCTTTCTTTCTTTCTTTCCATCCAGCAACAGGAAATGTGTGGCAGCGATTCAATGAAGGCTTCAAGTGTATTGTACCAAAGGTGCTTCTGCTGGCTTAAGGGAAATCCCCACTGTCCCAACTCTACCTGGAGAAGAGGCTGTCACTGAGGATCTACCAGGTACGTCTGCGCTGGACCAAACACATAGCACTTAACTTGATACTTACCTGCACTGCTTTTGAATTAGCAAAAAAAATGCAGTTTAATTGTTAAGTCTGTTATAAAATTTATGTCTTGCAGATATTGACTTTAGAGCAGCCATCATCTTTCTGCCGTACATCTACAAGAAGAACACTGATCGCTTTATTAGACTTGGAGAGGTATGTCTAACTTGCCAACACCTCTTTTGTTCACCTCACAACACCAAATACACTTGATAAACCTACTGATTGAAGCATCCCTATATTTTCTAGAAAGAAAAAACATTATTAAACATATCTCCACTTAAAGTGATACTTGACCCACCATTTAATTTCACTTAAGCGGTATGTAGGGTCATAACGATGCTGACCACCTCATCAGTCTTGCTGTGCTGAATACTGGCTGGATGGTCCAAATACTAACTGTTCAGCCATTGTGTAATTGCTTATTTAGATTTTTTTAATATTTGCCTCAATCCACTCAAACAAGTTGTAACATCAGTTTATTGTTTGAAAGGGAAAAAAAGCACATATGTTTACTAAGATCAAAAGCACAATATTTGTGCACAAGAAATCTTACACACTACTGTGAAGCCTGAACACCCAAACAGAAAATCTTATTTGTTTGTTAGACTGCATAACACATCAGAACATAGTTCACAATTTAATGTGTAAAGAAGGAATACTGAATAAAATGTGCTTGGAATCTAAGTGTACATTTATTTTCTAAATAACATCAGGTTACAGGAGTGGTCAAATTGACTACTGGCAACACTTTATGTTAAACCTTGTTTGAGTGGATTTAGATGGTCATTTCACTCTATCTATATACACACACACACACACACACACACACACACACACATATACACACACTTTACACCATATGGTTAGGCTGTCATGTTAATTTGCTTTGTCTTTTTTACCTTTTGGTTTGAAATAGAGTGATCCTGACACCCTGTACCCAACTATTCAGTTGACTGATCAAGACTGGAAAATGACCCTCACCGGGAGAGCCCCAAACATCATGAAAGTTGACAGCATTGAGTTGTGTCGCAGCTCAGGAATTGATGAAGGGATCATCTCAGCTTTTTGCACGTACTTCGGCTTCAATCTTGCATATCCAAGAACCCTAAAGATCACTCTGATGTTCCTCCAAAGGTACATTGCCTAAATAGTTGTTGGTTGATGGAGAATGGACTTTGAAATGGACTTCCAGGCAAATTACATTTGCTCAGTGGATAACAGTGTAAAAATGACGTGTGTTTAAAAATTAAATGAAATGTGAAAATGAAAAATATTGAATAAATTCTTATATTTGAGTTTCATTCTGCATTTGTCTTGTGTATAAATGACATTATATATAGTGTGTATATATGTATGTGTGTGTATATATATAATTATTATATTATTATTATTTTAATTAATTAAACCCTGTAAAAGCCAATTTAGTACCCTTTTATAAAGGCCCATTTTTGTACCCTTTTATAAAGGTACAAAAAAGTCACCAGAGGTACAAGACTGGTCCCTAAAAGGTACAAACCACAAGGGTACAAATAAGTACCCACGATCAAGGGTACTGTGGCTGTACCTTAGAGGGTACTGCCCCAGTGACAAGCCTTTGTACCCCTAAAGGTACAAAGATGTACCTTATTTTCTGAGAGTGTACTGTTTTTCAGTCTCCAAATCGGCCCTAAGGGTTTCTGGTATATTGGGTATAATTATTCTTTCTAAAAAAAAAACTTTTAGTTCCAAATTGTCATGAACTATTTCTGAACTATAGAGTCCTTCATAAATGATGGTTTCTCCCTGGTCATTCTGCGATGAGGTGATAGATCTTTCGCTCTGTAGCTGCTTGAGGTGCCATGCCAGCACTTCTCCAGGTTTTTCACGCTGATCATAGAATGTTTGTATATGTCGCAGCAGGCTGGCCATCGCTTTTGGTCCAGATCATTCGTTATATCATGCTCTAAGCAGCAGCAGTTTTAGATGAGATTCTAGGGACCTTGTTTGGTAAAACTCACTTTCCTTATTCTTGCTTCCAAATTCTTTGCCTTTTGAAATGTCTGTTTTGCTTTAGAACTAGCAATGTTGATTATTTGCCCCAGTTGCAGCCTAATTATCTTTAATTTAGCATCTTAACTCCTGTTTCGCAATTGAAAATGAAATAATTATAAAGAAAAACCAGGAAGAACAAATACCTAAAGAACTTATTCTGCCAAATTTGTAACAGACCCCCTTCTTAGCCAAAGTTTCCAGTTTGGTATTACCATGTGAAGAGTAACATAGCTTTAACAGATTGGAGGTAAGCCTTGAGTAAATGCCATGAACATCATCTACTACACTAATGATCATAGGTGTACATTTGACATTGTAATTTGTGGGAGATCTGCTCAGACTTTTACCGTTTGCTTTCCCCATTCAGCTGTTACCTTCTTTTTTGTAAACCACGATCTTGGTCTTGTTTGCTTCTTTGTAAATTATGTGGAATTTGAAAGAAAATGCTTAAAAACTGCAGTCTATTTGAGATTATCATCAGGTTATTATTAAAATGACTGTTAGGTGTGGGCACAGGTTACCTTTTAGTGCATGTACAATAGTAATCCACGACATAAATATAAATTCAGAGTATATTGACCAGTTTCAATGATTTCATGAGTTGAAAACCATGGCAACAACAAGAGTAAGAGTGATGTTAAGCACTTTTTAGATCCTCTGGAAGGACTTAACTTGTTTTTCTTCCAAGTGCTATCCATGTGATGTCAAAATTGATAACTAAATATTTTTAATTTGTGTTTCATCTCTTTCGATGTCTTTTCTGAAGTTGCAGTTAACATTTTATCTGCAATTCTACAAATTATAATACATTTTGAAATTTTAATGTTATAAATAAATGATAAGGTATGAGGTATGATGAGATTTGCAGGACAGACATTATATCTCAGCTTCACTGTTCTTTCAGATTAGGGTCGCAGAATGGTGCTCAAAATATAAAACAGTCTGAAGAACGATAGATGGCACCTACCTAAATGATGAATCATTCAGCAGGGTAGAGTTTACAGATTCCTCCTCATTCATCAAATGAAGGTTGATGTTTCTGCAGAAATGGCCTTTTTTGATGGGGACAGGCCACCAGCAGCATAGCTAATATGCTAACCCCTGCAGCAGCCCATGTTTAATCAGGGGCGATGTTAAATGTTGACTCACTGTTGTTTTGCCATTGAGTGACAAATATGTGAACAGGCAGATGCCTGAGAGGTCAGCTTGTTGGACTGTCATCTGATAGTGTGGGGCATTCTGCTGAATGCGTGAAAGGATGTGCTCAGACATTGATTGTCAAACAGCACCTGACCCTGTGATGAACTGACCGCAGCTTTTATCAAACCAGCTCTCCAGCTGTATTTCTTCCCTATATTGTCGATTTGTAATGAAATATAGAAGCTGCTATAAATTCTCTGTGAAACAAGATTTATCTGAGATATGCTATAGTTACTGTACTGTACTGTCAGTTCATTTTCAGCAGCGGTATGTTGTTCATCCAACACCGTAAATCAAATTTTAGCTGCCCGTTCATCTCTTGCCTCAGAGATGGAGAGTGAAAGCTGCTGTTCCAGCTGAAGTATGGCCTCTTTCTGCTGCAGTCAGTCAGACAGTGGGGCTTCTCATCATTCTGAGCTGTCCAGCAGCAGCTGTAGTTGCCCCATCAGGATAATCCCAGACTGTCGTCACCAGAAAAACAACAGCACCAGTCATCTGTTTAAAAGCTTGAAATGAGCATCTTGTGTATCTTTTGTAGCTGTATACATATAACTGTCCTCTTTAAAACACAACAGTTTAAGTTCCTCAAAACTTTGTTCTGGGTGGAAGGTTGGGCACACTTAGCATGTGTGACACTGGGGAGACAATTCTCAACTCAACAGCCAAACATTGGTTTCTTTTAATCATGAACACAAGAGCTGCATAATTAATCAAAATATTATTGAAATCACATTAGCCAACTGCATTTTTTTGATAAAGGTAAACTGAGTGACAACCAGCATTATAATGCATAAGTGTAGCGCTGCAGAGATGTCCTGACCTACAAATCTTGTTCTCCAGTGTTTGTTTGGTACAGACCCCCGCAGCTGAAACATCAGCATGATTTCAATAGTTTTTTCAGTGAAAATGAAAATTGTAATGCAAAAAATAATCATTTATAGGAATTGTGTATCATATAGAAATTGTAATATATGTCGGAATAATTATAATTATAATAATAATATATTATATATATTACTAATGTGTATATATTAGGGCTGTCAGTTTAACACGTTAGTAAGATTAATTACTTACACTACAAATTAACACGTTATAAAAATTAACGCAATCAATTCTGAGATTCTGAGTGGCAATTCAATGCGCGAGTATTTCAAATTTGGCCCATTGAATGACCCGTAGACTCCTTGGCAGTGGCACGTCACTGTAGCACTAGCACCGAGGAACTTGTCTGGATGTTTTCATCACTTCCCACCTGCGTCGCTAGCAGAGCTGTAACGACACACGTATCGAAGCTGAAATGGCGACACTCAGATCCACGAACCTATCTCCCTAGAACACCGCTGTAAAGACGATCCGCTGCGTAATTCACACAGAAAGCTGGTGCTGCGGCACCTAAAGAGACGTGACCGTACACGTCATGATGATGACGTGTGTGTGTCAAGTGGTTTCCCCGGTGTCTCCCCTGCCAGTCAAAATTGACGGAGACTGTCTTCCGGGGTAAAGTTCACTGAAGTCTCGGTCCGGTGGGCTGACCGTCACAGAGATTTTCTTTTCATCAGAAACACTCGGTGAGGTGAAGTGTTTTTGCCGGTGACAGACGCATGGCAGAAACGTGACGAGGAGTCTGTAGGACGGGCGGGAGGAAGGACGCTTCTCCCCGTACAGCTGTGGTATTTTTAACTTGCTGCCAAAGACAGTTACAGTTACTACGTTACCTTAGTTAGTTAGGGACATTTCTCTGTATTAAGTTGAGTGAATGACCTGTGCAGTTAACAGACCATCAGATAGACACGCCCTCCACAATACTGCACCTCTTATACTATCAGACAAGTATCATATACATAAGTTATTGAAATGTTACATAAATAAACTGTTTAATTTAGAAAGAAAAAAGAAATCAAGGTTTGTATCGAACCGTGGGTCAAAAATCAATTGTGATACAAACCGAATCGTGAGTTTGGTGTATCGTTACAGCCCTCGTCGCTAGTCAAAGCAGGGTGACAACAAACATGGACGCGACTCAGGGGAGTGAGGCAAGCACATCGTTGCTCGGGCCTTTGAACAGCAAATTCTTCTCTTCTTAGTGTATTCAATTGATAAATCATGCAATACAATTTTGTGATGTCCTAGAATTCGAATTCTTTATTTGGGTACCTTTAGCAGATATGAGATTAAAATGCGATTAATTAAATTAATTAATTACAAATCCTGTAATTAATTAGATTAATTTTTTTAATCACCTGACAGCCCTGGAACTAACAGCTGAGGAATCATTTGGATTGTTCTGGAAGGCTCTGACTGACAACATTTTGGCCTTAAATATTATAAGTTGTTTGGTATGATGTTGTCCTGCTGATAGGGGCACCGTATCAGAAAATGTTAAAAGTTGGATTGTGTTGGAAGGCAATGACGAGCATGTTGTCATCAACCGGTGTTAGGACTGCATGACTCCCCAGGCAGAGGTTTGTCACAGGCACGCTGCAAACCAATGATTATGAGAGAGATTTCAACCACTACGTCTTGTAACTCTGTTCGGAGGAGCAAGGGGACACTCGGAAACAAGCGGTAGGGGAATTTAATTCAGCCTTTCGGTATTGGAATTGTTATAGTGAGAGAGAAGTTGGAGCCATACTCAACACATGGTGGAAGTAACATTGTAACGCACAGTGACATATACGTTTAGGGCATGTAGCAGGCATTTTTGTCCAAAGCCACTTACAGTAATTCATACATACACTGACGGGGTGGCAGCCATGTAAGGTGCCGACCAGCACATCAGGAGCAGTTTGGGGTTCAGTATCTTGCCCAAGGACACTTCAACATGCATACCAGGGGAATCATAACCCTTTTGATAACAAGATCCCGGCTCGACACCTGAGCCACAGCCGCCTTACTTCCTCTTTACATGAATGTGAAAGCTAAGGTTCAGAGTAATCTTTCACTGCTCTCTGAGCAGATGGAAGCACAATAAATCTTTATCAGTGAAAGTCCTTACAGGAACAAGATATTAATATTGCATCATGAAGATTAGATAATTTGATTAGTGTGAGCTGAGCTATGATAATCAGGATGTACTTGACATATTTGCTTCCTTATCGGTATGATCCCAAGCATCCAGTGAAAGGCTTGTTGCTGTTTGTCCAGAGAATGTGAAGAGCGTTTCTATTTGCGCTGGTGCTGCTGACAGCTTGTATGGAACCAGAGTTCCGATACATTTTGACAGCTTCCAGCCCCCAGTACTTATTGAACAAGTGCAGCTGACACATTCATTCCTAAAGCCATTCAGCACAGACACCCCAGGGTGCTCACATCCTCATCTCAGTGTCACTATCTCTTGACCTGATTTGGAACTCTTGTATACCTATTTTGCACACAGACCCCTTTTCTATATGTGTGAGCTAATGCCAAATAAAAAGTATACAGATTTCTCTGGAAGAAGTTTTAGTCATCCTGTCTGATGAACCATCTTCACTATGCTGTGTCTGCTTTACCAGCCTTAAGCCTGACTGCATACACACATTTACTTAAAATGACTTGAAACAATCTCTGCTCCAGTCCCAATTACTCTCCTGATCTGGAGCTTTCAGTTGTAACACACAGTCTTCGTGAGCAGATGGAACTATGGATGTAGGGAGTTAGTCCTGCAGTTTTTGCTAAAATGTCTGTATATATATATTTCCATTGAGAATATGTTGCTTCTCTAAAAAACAAAGCAAAAACAAAAGCAAGAAATGAGAGTAGATTAGAATGAGTCTAACATTAGGCCTTATTTAAAAAATTATATTTATAGTGGCCTGTAAAATACCTAACAATAGATCAAGTTTTGGAACTTTGACAAAATATTGATAATCATACTCTGAGGAATGTAAATCAGTGCTTGAAGTGGGCTAATACTTAACAGTATGGTGTACCGGCACCTTATCATTTTACTTTTTGGCATACTGTGACTTTTTCTTGGGTACCGGTTCCTATCACAAACAGCAGAACAATTTCCTGCCCAAAGTGCTGCCTGCTTCCTTTCAACACCCACTTTAGCCCATTGGTCTGTTATGACAGACCTCGCCGCAGCACAAGCTCCAGTCCTCTTGTGATCTGCACTTACCATTTAGGCACTTGTTCGCCATGTGTGGGGATGATGAAACAAGTTGATTATGTTTTTATGCATTTAATTGTTCATTTGTTTCCTCATATTTGTCAGTTGTGTGTGTTTAAACAAAGAGAGACACACAGGCTGCAGACAGAAAAGACGCATCCTGCTTATCCAGGAGTGTAAAAGGACTATTTTAAAGCCAATAGTGAATAAAGGCATGGACACACATATGCAAAAGCAGGCAGATGACTGACTGAACTCAGTTTGCTGGTTTTTAGTCCATTTGAAGGGTCACAGTTCACCATGTTGAACTCCATGCGAAGCCAAGATGTGAAGTTGCCTCGCCACCAGATCTGAATGTTTTATTTTCACCTTCACTCAAGTGAGAAGGAGAAAAATATTTGCCAGTTAATTTGGTACATGTGTGACTGTGGCCCACGCAAGTACCGGTAAATTATGACACATGACAGTGCTTGGATACATTATGCCCATTTAATACAGACACTGTGTGTGTGTGTGTGTGTGTGTGTGTGTGTGTGTGTGTGTGTGTGTGTGTGTGTGTGTGTGTCCACAGGCGGAACCCACTCAATTTCCATTTCATCACAGACTCCATCGCTCAGCAGATCCTGTCCTCTCTGTTCCATACCTGGATGGTTCCTGCCGTCAGGGTCAACTTCTATGATGCAGATGAGCTGAAGGTGAAAAACACAGTTCCTCTTCACCTCAACAACTCCCATCTTTGCTTAGAAATAATCAGAGCTGGTGCGCAGGTGGTCGAGTGGTTAAGAGCCCATGCCACATACGCAGCGGACCCCAGTTCGAATCCCGGCCGGAGGACCTTTGCTGCATGTCACATCCCCCTCTTCTCCCATTTCCTGTCTATCCACTTTCAAATAAAGGTGTCTATGCCTGAAAAAAATAATTAAAAGAAATAATCAGAGCTGCATTCAGCTACACTTACACTGCCTAATGATCTGACTTTCACCTTCTATAATTCTATGAAGAGGTTGTGATTTTTGTAAACCATTTTCTTTTTAATTCAGTCAGTTTAACAGCAAAAGATTCCAAATTTGCTTTGATGTGGTGTTTCAGTCTGAGGTGTCATGGATCCCCAACAAACATTACTCTGGAATCTATGGCCTGATGAAGCTTGTGCTCACCAAGACGCTGCCGCCTGACCTGCAAAGGGTCATCGTCCTGGACACAGACATCACGTTTGCCACTGACATTGCTGAACTTTGGGCTGTCTTCCACAAATTCAAAGGTAACAGATTTTCTATTTCAAACTCTGTGCAGCATCACTGTATGTACATGCATATTATCCATGGGATTGTCTAATATGGCTTTGTAGAGTGAGCGATAAGTAGTGAAATTTGTAATTTGCTTAATTTAAATGACAATGTCCCGTAAAACGTTAGTTTAATCTTTCTGAAAGCTTTTAAAGCAGCATGTAGATATTTGCTGGACACAGCATTTGTCTCTTGTATATTAGATTTTACAGCAGTTCTATTGATTGGAAATATAACAGTAGAATAATCAAGATTATTGTGAGTTGCATCCTTGTGGCTTTGAATGATTTTCCCCTTCATTGCCCAGTGACAGCAGCACAGAGTCAGAGAAAAGGTCTACCATAGCAGACTTCTGTCCTGTCGGTCTTTGTAATCTTTTCTGTTCCCACACATTCTCCAGCAATGGCTGATTCATCGCTCATGTGGAGAAAATCACTACCATGACTCATCATGTGGGATTGTTCTTGTTGAATCGATACGTGGTTGGGATCAGCTGAATAGAAGCTGGGTCTCACACAGGTGGTGTTCCTGCGATGAGCCTGGAGGAGTAGCTCTCCGTCTTTTCATGAACCAGCACCTACAGCTGTTTATTATTGCTGTTTGAGTCGCAACTTGCATTGAATGACGGGGTGTACTTTGATCATGATCTTTAATTTTGAACTCAGTAATTTTAAAACACTCAAATGTGCCATGTGGGATAATCTAACTATAAGGCAGAGAATCTCTGTCCATCTGTCTGATGTGTTATTTCATATCTTTGTGTCCTTGACGGGATGAGTGAACATGACAAAGTCCCACCTTCTACTTAGCGAAAAGTAACAAAGTAGTTGTCTAATAATTGAAAGAGAAGATCAGACCCTGGCTACTATCACGCATCTGCACACCTGGCTTATGCATACGCAACTATACAATTGTTACACAACTGTTATGTAACCCTTTGTGGCACATTCCATACAAACAACAGAGTGCAATACCAAATGCTTTCCCTTAGAGACTACCTGAAAATATATCATATGACTTTTCACTCCGCCTTTCAGTGTGGCTGATGGAAACAGCTATAAATCATTTTATCTTCAAACACAGGCAGATAACATGTTACATGAAGTTCTTCTGTTCAAGCATAACCTGACCCTTGTGAATATTGATGGACACAGCCCCATCAAATTTGAATCGGGGTGAAAAAATTGTCAGTAAGACTTATTTTGAGCATTGTCAGACCTCAGTAGTATAAGAGAGGACAAACAGTCATCTGTCCTGTGAGTGTAATAATGGGAGGTTGGGAGGAGATGAGAGGGGAGGTAGGGAAAATAGGAAAGCATAAAGATTGAGGAAGGCACGTAGGCAGCAGGAGAGATGGAGGCAGTGGTGAGTCACTTCAAAGATTTATGGGTAGTGCTGTCCTATAGTGCAGTGCAGCTAGCAGGGGTTTGGATCAATCTTAATTAGCAGTTGACTGCGATGCAGCACCTCTACCACCCACTCCCTTTGTTATCAGTATGGCTTTACTGTTTACCACCATCATGTTTAAAGCATTACAACTGTCCACTCGGATACACACCGCTAATGTTACTCTCACGCTTAACTCTCTTAAATTACCAGCTGCCACACAAGCTTATGAAGACAGCTGAGAGAGATGACACAGTGTCATGATTCTACCAGCACAGCTCTGATTTCATCTAGTCATTAATTTTATCAAGCTCTTCCAAGCCAGCAGCATATGAGAGACCAGAGGATGCAAATGTATTCAAAGATGGTACGTATAGATGCATGTCACCAAGGAGTTTACATGCGGTCAGTACTGCCGTGCCAAAGGCAACCAAAATGTATCCTTAATTGTGATCATCAGGATATATATATTTGGTAGAAAGGGCTATAAATTCTGAAACAAGATCAGTATTTTAATGATGGCCTAGTCTCAAATGAAAGTAGCCAGCACTAACAAAAGTCAGTCCCTAATAAGGGCCAGGTTATATAATCATTGGAAGAAAATAGAATTGCTGTAAATTCAGCATGTCTTACTCACCACTCAGCTGCACCCGTTATTTTAACAGAAACATTTATTTCATTAATTCCAGTCACCTCTCTTTTGTTTGCACATACAAGTGACTGTCCGTGAAAAACATCACCTCCTGCAGATGTTTCATATTAAAAGCCTATCGAGCAAAGCATTATGCCATGACAATGTGAGCCACTGACTGTATAAAATATTTGTAGAAATGCATATATGAAATGGGCCCTAAGAGTCTGATTGTATGTAAAGCTTGTGAGAAAATGAGATGACCTCTTACTCAATTCTCACTTGACAGTAAACAGTTTTCTAATAAGTTTATAGTCCAATCATCTTGTTTCAAGTCTTCTTAAATACAATTTGATGTTCACTTGTAAATCATTGTCCCATTTAGAGTTAAATAGATGATAAAACAGGGTACTTTTCAAGGCATGGCTACCATGTGATTACAGCATCACAACCATGACTGTGTACCCGGTTTCAGATCATAAGTTAAGTTTGAAATGTCCATCCGCCCACGTCAACACTCAACCATAGTGAACAGGCGACAAAACTGGTTTCTGGTGTAGGCCTGTTTTCAATAAAGACCAGGTTGTCTCTGCAGTTAAAACAAAGAAATTACTGAGAATTCACAATGTGTTCGGATCAATCCTATTACCCAATATTTATTACAGTATTCTAATCTGATTTTCTTTACTTTTCTTGGATGATTATTCAGTATATATCAATTTGACATACCCACATTGGTTGGCACTAATCCTGGGATGTTAAATGTGGTCTGACAGAACTTTTGTACCTAGTGTAATCATTGGCAGAATAAACCCCTTATTTCTTAGTTGGCTTGGTCACATTGTCAGTTAATTGCTAGGTCTATTTTATGGATTATTTGGCTGCTTTCCACCAGGCATGTTCTGTCAGCCTCTCTCCTGTGTGTTCCATATGACCCTGGTAGCGCTTGGGAAGGTGAAAGTAATGTGTTCCACTTTTCCTCCCTCACCACTGACTGTATGTTTTTGGTGACGTATGCCATTTATCCATCCATTGTCAGAAATTACTGGTGCCTGTCTGGAATTTATTAAAGTTAACCCTCCAATTCTAATCAGCAGATATTCTGGGGTTAGGTGTGGAGCCCCAGGGAAATTAGAGCTTGACTGAAGGCCTAATGTTTCATTTTAGCCTTGTTCCCAAATAGTATGCCCTCAAGGGAATACAATCCACGACCCTTGCCACTTTGACAAATTTGAGGCCTGTGAGGAAGTGTACCAACTAGTAGAGGGCAGACAGGCAGAGGTCAGGTGTTTAATGTAGAGGTAGGGAGGAGATTGAACAGTGTGTTATCGTGCAGTTGAATTCATTCTTTCTTAAACGTCTCTTGGGTTGTGTATAGAACCCAGGTCCATCTGTCTTCACCATCTGTTTTCTAGCAAAACTATGTACAGACACATATATCTCAGATATGTTTACTTGTATTACCTTACACTTTTCAAAAAGACTAGACTGTGACACACAGACAATGGAGGACAATATGGTACTTTAAAACCCCTTAAACCCTTTTTACTCATTCATAACTAAGTTCAGAATCTGATCACATGTATAATAAATTGTTTTGAAGTCCAGTGTAAGCCATACTTTTTAGGACGATAATTTTATTCTCTGCATTGCAATATCTTACATTTAATGGAACCAATTTGCTATAATATGAACAAAGATTGACAAATGGGGTTAAAGTAGCTAAATCACTGACACTTTAGCACATTATGCATTAGGTTTGGGTACCGAACTTGGACAGAATTATGTCTGTACCACCAAGAACTAGTTCACATTAAATCAGTAGGTTCCAAATTTTTGTTACCTGAGTGCTTATATAGAGTGCATCTAAAATTACTTACCAACCTGCAACCAACAGTATGTTTATTACTGTGTCTGAGACATCGCTACAAAACAAACGGTATGTGAACTGCTCACTGTCTACTGGGAAATATTACAGCTTACTTTCTTTTGTTCCTAAAACGGTTTTATGTAAGAAGCACTCAGCTTGCTGGCTCGATGCTGACACATAATAGGCCCATTAACGACCTTACCATCACTACTGCCATAAAAGTATTTGTAGATATTCTTTTCTCAATTCCTTTCAATTCAATATTCGTGCTCATATTTACCTTACAGGTACTGTAAGGTAACAGTATCTTAGCACAGGTACCGATATCGGTATCAGTATCAGTATCAGTTTAAATATGATAGGTACCCAACCCTAATATACATGCTGCTCAGATTATAGGCACTGTATATAAAAACAACAAAGAATGAGAACAGAATTCAAAAATCCATTATTATTAACATTTTTCATGTTGCACTAACATTGCTTTTGTGACGGCACTGAACATGGTTCATTTATCCCTCAAACACTGACACTCACCTCTATTCATTTCTGGAACCGCCTGTTTTCAGTCACGCAGTCAAACCAACCTACATAGTGCAACAATTTTGTACAATAATTGCAGTCTTTGTTGGGCACTGGTGAACTCCACTTGAGCTATCTGATCAAATCTAAAGGCAAAAGTATGTTGTTGTCAGTGCCTCCTCCTCACAGCATCCCACTGTATCTCCAATATCTCGCCAAGAATTCTGTCTTTGAAGGTCTGTGATGTCAGGAAAAAGAGGCTGCTCTCAAAGTGTTCCTCTGTGATGGCGAGAAGGGCCGCCTCAGTTGAGTGAGCTGCCTTCAGGGTAGACTAGTGGCATCAAAAATATTGTTCTGATGGACATATGTAGAGAGTTGAATTATTACCACACAATGGGTTGTTTTAAAGAGTAGTGTGAGGGACTGGGGTGGCCTCCCCTCACAAAGGGAATCAGGGCAAGCCAGATTCAGGTGATGGAGGCGGAAAACAGAGCCAGCAAAACGTTCAGTGCCAAAAGTCGGACAGGGAGTGGAGGTGAGCACAGGCGAGTGTATGTGAATGTATGCAGTCACATACTGGTCAGCCACATATACAGCCACTGGCTCGACTAGCACGTGTCACACATGTCAAGTGAAGCTGCAGTTGTGTGTAATCTAGAGATTCAGAGACTCACCTATTTCTACCACGACACGTTATGTTCCTGGCAAAAATAAATCTGAAAACAATCTATAGACAGTCATATGGACATCATACCAGCTCTTTCAGCTGGGTAAAGGAAAATCACGTCATCATATTTATTGATCATTATCAAAGGCAAACTCCATGTAGACAGCAGGCAGGAGCTTTGGTGCAGCAGCAGGACACAAACTCTTGAGTGAGCTGCAGCAGCTCTGCAACACAACTGCCACACACTACACAAGCATGAAGATTGGAGTATCGCCGCTTCTCGACCCGTGACAATACAGCTTTTTTCTGCTAAAAGAAGAAAGCCAAGTTGTTTTTGCAAGTTCTGAGGCTGTGCTACTACCTTTGAAGCCTGCACACCTGAAGAACTGGCTCCATGGACTCATCTTTCATCTTTCTCCACTGATCAGCTGTTAGCCCCGTTGGTCCGCTGTTAGTCTCACCAATCAGCAGTTAGCATAGCAACGCTAGCTTTTAAGCAGACGTACTCGATGCTCTGTGGGATGTCCATCATTGCTCTGCTGGTCCTCCATCCGCCATGGCCTCGGGGTTGTTCACCGCCTGGCTCCGTTCTCGCTCTCCTCTGCTGCTGTGGTCTCCCCCGGCTCGCGGTGATGTTGGATGGTCGATGCTCCGCCGTTGCTGGTGGGGTCCTCAGGTGTTCAGATCGGGAGCTCCTGGACTTCTGCTGTCGCTTCGCCCCGGGCTCTGTCACGGGGACTGGATCTCTGGGTCTCCTGTGTCGCCCCCGCTGTGTGCATGGGACCTCCAGACGCAAGTTCGCCTCTGGACGGAGGGTGCTGTTCCCTGCAGTGCTGGTGGCGGTGTTGACGGTGGTGCGGCTGTTCCCTTCATGCTGACTGACGGGCGCTCCATTTTTTCTTATATCTTTGCTTTGTTTGTTTTCATATATGTTTATTCCACTTTGTCAAGTGTCCTTGGGTACCATGAAAGGCGCTATATAAATTAAAATCTATTATTATTATTATTAATATTACCAGCCCGTAAGAGAGTTTGTGCACAGCAAATCAGTCTCACAAATAGCTGCATGTGACTTTGACTTTTTTAAGAAACACAAACAATCTGCTCTTATAGGGACAGACTTATTGGCTTGGACTGACTTAATAAATCCTATGCATCTCTCTCAGTGCGTTTGTTGCTCTCTCAACAGTACATGTACTCTGATGAACTAATTCGTAGATTTAACTAAAATACACATGTAGGCACTTACATTTCTTTCTCAGGAATAACTTGTTTCACATTCAGACACCTCCATACAGTTTCACTGGCAGGTTCCCACTTGTAACGTGGTCGGTGAAGGGGAAGGTTATAGTCATTCAACAACGCCGACTGTTACACGCTATAACCGGCATCCTACAGACAGCTGCCACTACAAAGACATACATTATCTCCCTGCCTTTAATCCTTTCACATTCTGATCATTAATGTTTTATAAATCATGGGCAGGGAATGTTACCACACATGCTGTCTTCATAATTTTGCTGAAAGTGACCCATATTGTTATCTCCACTCAATAACACAGCATCTGTTAAGCTTCTGTTTATCCAAAGCCACATGCACACATTAACCACCCTAAAGATATACACCAACCAGCCACATTTAAAACCACTGGCAGGTGATGTGAGTAACGCTGATCGTGTTATACTGGAAGTCCATTCCATGGAGACCCCACCCCCCAACATGCAGGACCCAAAGAATCCATTACAAAAGTTCAGGTTTGGTTGTACAATGGGAACCTGCACAATGTTAAGCAGGTGATTTTAATGTTTTGGCTGACCCTTGCAAATAAAATGATGAATATACATCACAGACCAACTTAAGATCATAGTACAGACTGACTATACTTTTAGAGATGCAATGTTCGCCATGCACATTTTTTATAATAAAAATGACTCAGACTGGTGAAACTGATTCTGCATTTAATAATTTCTACAGAGTTTCAGTAGGAGGAAAGTAAAATACTTAACTGAAATGGGGAGCTGCATCAGCGTGTTTTGAATAATTAAATTTGACCTCGGTTTGAAATCAAGTCGCCGGTCTGGGCAGTGGCAGTTCAGTCCTTCTTGCTGCCATGGTGACTGCTGCTGCTTATCATCACCAAGGCTCAATGAAATGAAAGGCTGCCAGCCACTTCTGTTCGTCACACCTTCTGGTGTGATCACACAGTTAAATATCACCTTTTAAGAGCAGATGACACTTTGACAATTGCGTCAAAGAAACCCATTTTACAGCTTATCTTACAGCTTCCACTTTCATTGTTTTATCTTTGTTATCTACCATTTGCCCTCAATAATCTGTGTTGATGTGAGCGACAACAGAAATTGAGGCAGAGAGAGTAGAGTTATAGCCAAGCACAGGGGAAAAAAATCTTATCAGCAAACAGGGAATTGGCTTGATATCATTTTGATTGACATAAGCAATAATTGCCCATCACTGGTGTGATGAAGTCTTTCCACAAAGCTGGTGAGCTGGAACCAGCCCCGCACACTGGAAGTGTAACCCATATAACATCCTGCAGCCTCAGGCGCAACATTCCTGTAAACAGAAGCTTTTCCATCACACTGGTCTTTCCCAGGTGGGAAAACTCATTTGAAAGTGGTCACTTAGATATGCTGTACCATGCCATAAGCTGTCGTTGCCACTGCACAGGTTTTTCTTTACAAAGTTTCTTGTTTGGTTAGAAGTCATATACCTGTACTGCAACACTGATACCCCTGAAGGACTGAGTGCAGGAGTTTAACATATAAATGATCGTCTGTCACATTCAAGCCCCTAGAATGATGAATTTACAAAATGCTCATTAGGCCTATCTGCACCAGTTAAATCTCTTTGTAGTATTTTGCAATATGCCAAGCCTTAAACCTTTCCTCGCTGGCGCACCATTAGTGATGCATTCTAAGTTTAATCAGCCATGGCAACAGGCAGTACTGTTGAATTCTCAGATGCCAAAGTAAAAGCAAACTTCTCTAAATGTATGGCCAAGAGGTAGGAGGTAAATGATAAATAGAAGGGGGTCCAGTAAAGAGTCCAGAGGTACATCACTTGTGTTGTGTTAAACAAACAGTGTGACCGAAGAGCTAGGACCTGAACCCTTTAAGGTAGTTGTCAGTGATTGCAATAGAGGATGGTATGTGAAATGGTGTCATACTGTCCTTTTGACTGTAACAAGCTCAGGACTTTGCCACAGCACTAACTTCAGGGCTCTAAGAAAACAAAATCTGCATGATTGTCCAATACGTTCATATTGTGTCATTGTGTAATTAACACTTCAACCTCTGCAGCATTAAGACATTAGAAATGAAAGCACTGCTGCCCACTCGTGCTGGAGACAGTTCTCCAGCCTGTCCCCGGGTAATGTTGCAAGGTTTTACTGAGACAGAGAAAGTTGTAAGCACTCTCATTAAAGGGCCTTTTCTTTACTCTACTCAGAAAGACAGGGTAGATCAACCATGAGCCAACTACTGGGCTGTTCTGTGAAAATGGAAACTATGAAAAAATAAACTAGGTAGATTAAGGTAGCATTAAGTAACAGCTGTGTTGGCTGCAGCAGTGAAATCGCTCAGCTCCCACAGCTTTTCCATAGCCTACTTTCTGTTCAACCCATTACAAAGAAATAACATATTTACCTATGAAGTCAGTTGCTTGTTGGCCATGATGTAAGCTCCTGGTCACCATTTGCTCTTCTAAATGTTAGAAATGTAAGCAGCAAATACTGCAGAGACTAACAAGAGGAAGGACATAAAAAATTGACTGTGTAGGGGAGTGATGATGGAAGATTAGAGGTAGCTCTGTAGACTGTGTCTAGGTTATCGGCAGAGAGTTGAGAGTCTAAAATGGGTTGAATTATAAAAATTGTGTCATTCGGCCTTTCAGATTAAACTTAACATGGATGTTGTGGATATCAGAAGGTAGTCATTTAATTTGTATTAAATAAAATATTGTTATTCTAAATTATGCACATCTGCTGGGAGAATTTCCAGAGCATTAATATGTCATAATGTGTGATTTTTTTCCAGGATGCTCTTCTTATAACTGTATCAAAAAGAAAGCTGATCATAGAATCAACCTAATTGCAACCTGCCCTGCTCCTGCAGGCGACCATGAAAAAAATGTATTCCCCCGAATGACGTAAAAGGGTCACCATGACAACACCCTGCTCTACATTATGATGTCATGCCTGCCCTCAATTCTCCACCATCAACAGAACTGATAGCAGATGATGCTTTGGCAGTCCAACCTACCAACTACCTGTCCTTGAATTAAGAACACTTAGCTGTATTGCAGTCTTCTGAGTGCATGAGACATCATTTCTTGCTTTTTCATAAGTTCAACTTCATCTGACAGAATTACTTTTGAGTTGATCACTTGGCATTCAAGGACACCGGGACGGTGATGTTGACTTGCCTCGTTATGCTAGCCCACATTAACTAGCCTGTTATTTTGTCTTTTGGTTTTTCTAAGAAAAATTACGTAGCTGTCTTTTTCCTTCATTCACAAAATGTAATAGGCCTTTTTTTCACAGTAGATATGTTGTCCTGTGGCTGTTTCTAACCAAATATGTTCCAACTATTTTCTGTTTGTTTGTGACATAAAAAAGAGAAATCTGTAACAAAGCATAACATTGCAATTAGACAACTTTACCCAATGCTTTAAGTGCTTTTTGTAAAGATTAGGAATAATGAGTCAATGGACCATGGACTTGATTATGTTATCAATAAGATTTGAGTCAGATTTTTCACCTCAGAGCCAGATCAGAAAAACATGCCACAGCCCATGATAGTAAGTCCAAGTCTTTCACAATAAAACCTGTCACATCTGCTATCACTTATTAATGTTCAGTATGTCACTCCTGTTTCAGATATCAAAGTGTTCTAACTTGGTAATTATAGAAATCTACAGCAGTCATATTGTACAATTTATTTTCCTATGCAATGGCTCTGCATTAGGCATTTGTGCTCAGTGTACAGCATGCGGAGCCACTGCAGGATGTAGTGCAGACATTTCAGCCCAGTGTCCCTGTGGGCATGTCCTCTAAAGCAGTGCTCAATGTCCATCCAACGGCCAAGTTCAGGGCACATGCATGAAATAGTGTATCCTTTTAAGGAGAATGTTGTGTAGAAATTGAACAGAATTCTTCAACAAGAATTTCCCGTTCTGGTGGCCATACACTTAAATGTTAAACCATTTGGGGAATGGCCTACCTCGAAGCTAATTTCTCTCCCTGATTTTCGTAATCCTAATGGTGCTTTGGAAACACATAGAAATGTAATGCCAATTAAGCCTATTGAATTGAAAATTGAACTGAAATGATTTGGTTTGTGACAGAAGTAACATAGTGAATGGACCTGAAACCATGATGGTTATTTCTAAATCTAAGTCTTTTTTTCTGCTTAAACCTCAGCAAGTCGTTTCTTAGTCAACATGTAACTAAGAATAATGGAGAATAATGAAGGTCTATTACGTGGGCTGCTGTATACGCTGCAGTGGCTGTGTTGTTATGGAAACGTTGATATATGTCTTTTTGGGAAATTTAAAGTATTGAACAGTTGTTTAGGTGCACTTTTTTTGCAAACAGTTATTCAAGCCATACAAACAACCCTTCGTCGAAGCCAATGTTATATAAGTCCTTACAAAAACATGAAGTATTTGATGCTCTACTTTTCCAAGCGTAATTTCAAAGAAAAACTATCATTGTATGTTTGGTTTACTATTACATTATGTAAAATAAAAAGCGCTCATTACAGTGCATACCTCCACAGTCCCCCCTTATACTCACTCATATATACCATCTAAATACACATGAATTTTTTCATCGTGTCATTTCACTTTCTTATGCTTTTTCCGTGGGGTGTCGCTTTTATCTCCTTTTTTACTGGGGCCAATTCAAGTTAACTCTATGGACGAAGGCTCATCGCAGAACCCTTACTGATGGCAGAGGCTGCCACACTAGGTGCCAACTGCACATCAGACGCAATTTTGGGGTTCAGTATCTTGCTCAAGGATGCATTGAACATGTAGTTCAGTTCCGTCACAGGGGAGCCGGGATTCGAACCAGCGACCTTCCCATCAACTAGTCCACCAGCTTCAGTCATTTCTGTGTAATCCTACTTGCAAACCAACCAACAAAGTGACACAAATGAAAACATAGCCTTTCTGCAGTGCAGACAGAAAGTGATCACATGTGTTGAACCAACTTTGATTTGCATTCTTAGTTTTTATTAACAGTTTATTTCTGATCATGACTTTGGAATGTCATTTTGGAAAACAGTAGCACAATATCATCACCCTAAGATTACTGACAAGGCCTAGTATGGGCCATGATGGCAATGTTATACAAGCTCCACATGAACAAGTTGTTATATAATAGCATTACTAGATTTCTCAGCAGCCATGTGTTGTATATATCTCCTGATGAGGTTGTTAATCAGTGTTCTATATTTGTGGTGCAGAAATGGTGTTGTGAAAAGTATATGTTGGGCCTGCTGACCTTAGCATTCATCTGTACTTGTATCAGCACCACTGACTCAGCAGTAAACCTCCCACTGATCTCCTGGTACCTCTCCACAGCTAATTTAAGAACTCATTCCTCCCTCAACCGCCTGCATGCTGGAAAATAAATTGTGGATGGCCTGAGGTTTGCAGTGTGAAGACTTTGCTATGTAAGACATGCATACGTGCTTTTATGTTCAACTCTGTAATACATATTTACCAGACTGTAATCGCTGCAGCGATAAACAGCAGGTATTGGCCTTAATCCTTCAGGGGCTCACAGGCCAGATAGCCGCTCAGCTAATTAGAAAGATCAATAGTAACTAAACAGTGTAATTTGAATTAATTTGTTTTGAAGCTTAAAAGAGCTGATGCAGCGGCTATGCTGACAGCTTTGTTTGAAAATAGAGAGCAGTGTGAAGAATGAACTTGTTTTGATGGGATATCTTCTTTTATTCTAAACCAGAGCTATTCCATTTATTCCCTCTTTTTGGAAACAGAGTGAAGCTGTATTGATTTTGTTCTCCCTTTTCTTGCCTATCATGGCTTTCTGACCTAGAAAGTCAATATTTGATTTTTTTT
>CAEMYA010000648.1:101434-113999 GCA_903131615.1 Diplodus sargus | reverse complement strand
TCACATGCCAGTGTCAGAGTAGAATGGCTTAACCCCCAGGACACATACATACATAACTAGAAACCAATAACTACTAGGAAGCGGATAATGAAATAAAATCTACAGCAAATTATGGTTAAATGAAAGCTGTAGAGAAAATAAGTTGATGAAGAGAATGTGAAAAAGCAGTGACAGTGTTTTGTTTGTTGTGCTCAGGTCAGCAGGTTCTGGGTCTGGTGGAGAACCAGAGCGACTGGTACCTTGGCAATCTGTGGAAGAACCATCGACCCTGGCCGGCTCTGGGCAGAGGCTTCAACACTGGTGAGTACAGGGGGACGTCATGTTGGCATTTTAGCATGGTGAGGCTGTATTTAAAACAGCGCCCCAGCTGCATACCAGAGTTTAATTTTAGATGTCGATTCTGTATGTATATTGAAAAATAATGTGTAAATTCATAATTAAAGAAAGCCTGTGTGCATGTTGAGCACTTGGATGCTGTTTAGGGACACCCACAGCTGAAAAAGCTCAAAACTGATCCAGCAGGGAGACAGCTTCAGAAAGATCTGAGGAAACTTCCTGTGTTTCATGGTGTGGTTGCATTACATTTGGCTCTTTCTCAGCTGCTGCGATCGTAGTTGGTGCATGGAGCAGCATTTTCCTTAAAGATTTCACCTGCGAATGTTTACACATGCTGAGGCTAGTTGACAGTTGATGCAATATTGAGATTATACAGCTAATACCATCACAAATAAAATGTATAATCAACGTATATCCATGTTGATGGACATTTTGCTCTCAAATTTGAAAGGTTTTTGCGAATGTGCGCCGCATTTCCATGGAAACACATGGGGTCTGACTAATAACTGAAACAAAATCAGTCACGTCAGTAGACTCATATGTGTAATGGAACATAGTTTACCACTCCAGCAAATAATCCAACCCTTAGTAAGGACCTGGCAACAGAAAGGATTGTCTAGTCCCAGATGAGTGAACTCTGAGCTGACGTTAATGTTTTATCACGGTCTCGGAATTTCCCGAACTACCGTAAAATACCAAATAATATGCGGGGCGTTTATTTGTTTAAGTCACTTAACAGACCAGGCGGCAATTTGGGACAGGCATTTAATTCCCTCCTCTCAAAAATCCAGGATGAAAATGTCATAAACTTCGCCAGCTTCTCGTGAATTCTCTGGCATCCTGCTGGGCAATAGTTGTCTTCTGCAAGTGAAGTTGTTACAGCGGAGGAAACGATTAAGTGACCAGCACTCACTGCAAACTCCTCATCTCTGCTGTCACCCCCGGTGCCGATATGTACCAGCTGCCTTAAATTTGTTTGCATGCATTTGTATTGCTTATTTACACGTCAAGTCAATTATGTCATGTTGCTGTGTGGAGAGTGGGTGGCTAGGCACCCACTGTTTTGCAAAGGTGTGCCTGCTTGCTTCTGAGAAAGTCCCATATACAGATGTTGTGGGAGAAGGGGGAGGGAGAGGGGGTGAGGGATAGATTCCCCTCTGGACCTCAGCTGGGATGAAGCAAGGGATTCATCTAATAGGGCAAAACTAATGCCATTAGTAGGCACATCACAAATTGCTTCTAAATAAAGCACATTTCAGTCATAATAAGATAGAAACCATGAAAATGGAGGCTAAAAAACTCTGATGAAACTGTAAAACCAGTTGGTGGGGAAAAATGTTAACTTCTGTAAGTGAAGCTGCTTGGGAGATAGCGAGAGGAAGGGTGATGACACATAACAAGAGACCACTGGTGTATTTGTTCCTAGCCTCATTTCCACATTTTTACCAGAAATATTTTAAGGATTATTTAATTAGCCCACACTACACCTGCCATTCTATTGGCTGGGGAATGTTGACGGGATTATTGCGCAAAAAAATCCAAAAGTGCAGGAGAGATCTGAGCGCAGGAAATTAACAAGCACAGAGAACCAGCCTGAGTGTGAGGAGATTCCCGGCTGTAAATCACCTCTGTACTGTATGTGCTGTCTTCGAACTGCCCTCTGTCAATCTCGGAGGCTGTGTTTAGTCCCAATTTGCTGACCAGCCGTGTTCACCGGGAGACTGCTGAGCCTGATCAAACTGAGCTCAGTTACTCACAGTGACTCCCCCCTGTCATCTAGAGTCGTGGTGTGGGCAGACTGTTTGGTCAGTTTTTTAAAGCCAGCAGAAAAATAGAGTAAGAAGTGAGCAGTGGAAAGGCAGTTTTCTCCTTGCAAGAATCAAATGCATTTGCAGAGTCACTGATCCAATATTCAGGTATTCACTAGGCCCATTTAAGATGTATGGAAAATATTTTCAAAAAGGTGTGAGCTATAATTTCACTGAGCCTCAGAGCAGCTGATAGTGGAATTGATTGGGTTCCATTACACTTATTTTTTCCCCAGCCTATATTTTTCTCCCCCAACAAATCCAGCAGGTCTTTTCCTTCAGGAGACTTAGAGCTCTCTCTGTGCTGTTTGGAGCAGGAGGATAATCGTTCTATTGACCATAACCTAAAACAAACAGCACGAGCCTCTGCAGCAGCTCTGTGAATTTCACAGCAACACATTTCAGTTGAAGCAGTGTAAAAGTCACCTGGACATTTCTGTGTTGTAAAGGTTCAGTGTTCTGCTCTTAAAATGACTGAACATCAGATGTCAGGAATAGTAAGGCATGTGTTACATTTATACTGAAGCGCAATTTGACATAAAACCTCCTGTTCAGCTGTGGCTGGTGGGCTTTGTGGCGGTGGCCGTGGCAACAGATGGAGCGCAGCGGGGTGTGAAAGATTGTTTGTTTGTTCCTATCTGGAAAAGAAAATATTCACCCGTCGCTCCCTCTAACAATTGGCTGCTGGGTTTTATTTGCAGCACCCAGGAAGATTTATCTAATTAGCCAGGGAACTGAGAAGAAGTTGTTATTGTTTTTGATTTTTCATGGAGAAAGTAAGCAGGGAAAAGAAGCACACAGGCTTCTAAGAATGATTTGTGTTTCTAGGAGGGTTTCAATAAGTCATGCCATCCAGTGCTGGCCTTTCCTTACAGCTTGAAGTCTACAGCTTTATCTCAGAAAACACAAGGCTGGGATTCAGAACCTCATGATTGGACTTTATCACCTTGTCCAGGCAGCTAGATACAAATCTCTCTGTTTCTAAAGCTACCATCTCTCTCTCTCTCTCTCTCTCTCTCTCTCTCTCTCTCTCTCTCTCTCTCTCTCTCTCTCTCTCTCTCTCTCTCTCTGCATCTGTCTGTGTGCACGTGTGTTTCAGGAGTGATTTTGCTTCTCCTGGATCGTCTAAGGAAGCTAAGATGGGAGCAAATGTGGAGGTTGACTGCAGAGAGGGAGCTAATGAGCATGTTGTCCACCTCCCTGGCAGACCAGGTAACACACACACACACACACACACACACACACACACACACATGCAATAGGGCTGTAACGATACACCAAATTCATGATTCGGTTTGTATCACGATTTTTGACTGTTGATCGTTACAGCCCTAACGTGCATACACACACACACACACACACACACCTTCCACCCTCAGACATGCAAGACATTTGCAGTTTCACACAGGCAAATCCAAATCCACTTTAGACAAGACAAGTAATATCAGCTGTGGAAAGCCTTTGCTCTCTGTCACTGCTACCTGAAGTGTTGTTGTTGGTACAGTACTCTAGTACACTAGCATAACAAGGGTAGGAGGGTCTGGTTAGCTGGATGTGACATACACATCCTGTTTGTGACCAAGAGTAAAAGTGATTTGTTTTTAGCCATAAGTGATTTACCATACATAAATGACAGAACTTATCAAACATAAGTAACATGACATATGTAGGATGTTACATGAGTGACGTATACTTACATCGCCCAAGTTATGAGACTGAACTAGTTATTTTAACCAAAGGTATGATCCTTTACCAAACCTAACCAATCATTTTATGTGCCTACACCTAACCAAACTGTGACAGTTTAATGATAACTGCTCAAAAGTCAGGATGAGTCATAATGTGTGAACTGTTTGTCTGCAAGCTTTATTCTAATCAGACACTGCATTTTACATATTATTGTTTGTTGGACTCCCCCATTATGAAATGAGTTCTCTGCATTAGAATAGGCTAATATAAAGGATTAGGAGCAGTGGGTAGCCAGTGTGCAGCTCCGGGGACTAACCCAGCTCTAAGCCAGCGCATAACAAGAAGAACGCAGATCTGATTACAACTGAGGGGCAGACCAGCACCAGGACTGACCCCAATCATATGGCCTCAGTCTGTTTTATGTTTTGTCGTTGCTGATCAGCTTCAGTGTATTAAAAAATGTATGAAATAGAGGTTGTCCTTTTCAGTCTGTTTGTATTAAAGTAGCACATCTATCACTTTTCCCATTGTTAAGACAGTTTTTTTTTTTGTTAAAGTTTTGGTATTCGGTCCTGTCTGATGATACTGTAAACTACTAACATGTAAGCAGACCAGCTGTCTCTATTTTAATAGCAGGACTTATCACACAACCTTTGACTACAAGTTGAGAGAAGTAGAAAACAGGTCTGTTTTAGTCTCATCTGCTACTTGACTTATGCTGTTCACAAGATTCTGTATTTAAATGTCGGTCAGCGCAATTTATTTAACTCACTTAGACTGCTCATGGCAGTCTTTTGAGCAGAGAGACCAATAAACCAAACTTCATTCTAAAAGCAGGTTTTATTTGGAATGGCCATATTTTTTGAACGGTAAGAAGTTCAGTGTGTGCGCCGTTTCCAAAGTCTTTTACTAACCTGTGATGAAGCGTTTGACACAGACAGACATGTACAACATTGGTGGGTAACCTTTAAACAATGATGTGTTTGAAGCTCACCCCATCCTTGCTTGTTAAAGACTGAGTCTTTCTCAGATGCCCAGTTCATACCCAATAATGATGCTGTCGCCTGTTAGTTACCAATGAGCCTGTTTGCCTATGGAACGTTCCAGACAGCTGTTTTTAGAGCATTCCACTACTTTCCCAGTCTCCTGTCCCTGTTCCAACTTCTGTTTTATCAAAAGGGATTACTAAATGATCACATTGGGTTATATTGAGGTTTTACACAGGGACACAACCTTTTTGGAATCACATCAAAGTTAAACTTAGGAAAAGGTCATTGCTGGAAATAAATAATGATTAAGGTTTGGTCATAGTTCAGTGCCATCTGATAACTCAAACAGGCAGGGGCAAAATCAGCTATAGAGGGGACAATTACATGAGCGATTCCTGAAGGAGACACCAGATGTAGTGCTGAAGGAAAAATGAACACTGTGTCACACTGCCAGCTCAGAAAAACTACATTGCTCCTGTAGACACATAGCTAGTTGTGTTTACAGTGATATACTGGAGGAGCAAACCATCATTTACCCAGGATGGTAGTTTGTGCCTTATGCCTATGTGATTTGACAAAGTAATTATTTTATGTGTGACCCCTATAACCCACTAAGTGACTATTAATATCCACTGGCTGTGGCTAGCTAGCCATCAATTATTCCTAAATGATTTATTCTTAATTCTAATTTTTCTAGAATTCAGCAACGTGTTGTATAATCAAACGGTAACTTATTTGAATTTAACATTTTCAGTGATAAAATAACTTACATTTATGACGCTCTTTTATGAATCTTTTCTAAATAACCATTAATATCTCTGAGGGAATCTGTCAACTCACAGTGCACACAGTGCCTCCAGGTTGAAAAAAACAGTCTGTTCTATTGATACAATAAGGAAAATAAAATAGGTTAGCTGTCAAATATGGCACATTTTTATGTATACTGAAGGTCAAAAATAGGTGTTATCTCAAGCCATGCAGTGTTCTGTATCTGCCATTGTCAGGGCAGACACTGAGACCTTGGCAAAGGGTCTTTCCATTATCTTGGAGCTATTCAGAGCTCATCTAGATGAGAGGTGCGTTTATGAGATTTTAATTAA
This sequence comes from Diplodus sargus, assembly GCA_903131615.1. NCBI lineage: Eukaryota > Metazoa > Chordata > Actinopteri > Spariformes > Sparidae > Diplodus > Diplodus sargus. The sequence goes on along the minus strand of CAEMYA010000648.1, from coordinate 108,077 downwards.
ACCTTCATTAAGTAAAGTCCCGCAAGGTATGCAGTTTGGAAAATGAATGGAGCTTTGGAAATCGTTTGAACATTCCATCTGCCCTCTGCTGTATGAGCTCCAATCGACTGTCAGCCCTTTTTATCGCAGCATTCATTATGTGGCTATAGAGTTTTTATGTGGCCCATTAGGACTGGCACTAAGTCTGTCACTGAGACTCTTGTCTTGTGAACCCACAACCACCTCAAAGTCAAGACCAGTCTGACCAGAGTCCATTTCCTCAATGCAATTCGATAGTGTTCAGCTCTACGTGTGTGACTACACATCTATTATTAATTAACAAGAACATCTGGAAAATACACAAACACAAACGAGACAGAAGACTCTGGAGCATCTGAAGAGAGTGGAACAGTAATTCTTCCCACCTCTGTTGCTAGTAGTGATGATGAAATTATTCAACCAAAGGTATTTTAATGGCCTCTTCAACCTCATAATACAATTTCAGAGTGTGAAGGCAACATCTGTTCAAATCCATAAAAAAAAAAATATATATATAAAAATAAAAAAATAATGATAATTCTAGTAAAGATCCCAAAGTTCAGAAAGTTACCAAACGTGTCAGGCATTTTTGGATATGTGTCTAATTGCAGACAAGAAGAATATCGCCATGATGTCACTATACAGCATTAATGATTTCAACCACCTTGATCCTACTTACAAAGAAAAGCAAAAGGAAAACTGAAAGTTGTTATACAAAAAATATAGAATTAAGGCAAGCTAAATTATTAAAGGGATATTCCGGTGTAAGTTTAATCCATGGTCCATGATCCATGATTACCGAGTGCAGTTACAAATGCTCAATTCCGTTCTTTTCTCTGTCAGCTCTTGATAATAACTGTGATAAACGGGTAGACAAGACACATATGAACTTTGATAGCATTCCCATGGAGTAATAATCATACATTTTCATCCATGAGCTGCGGAATTCTACTGCACCCGGTAATCGACTCGTCATAGCTTCCCCACAGTGAGTACGCTGCTGCAGGAGAGTGGTGAGCTGTGTTCTCTTTTCGATAGAAATCCAGCAAAATTAGCAGATGTTTGATGCCTCGAACTATATGCTGGGAGCCTATTTGTACTGTTGCTGATGTTTGGGGCTGTTCTGAGCATTATTTGCAGCTATGGGTGGCTTTTTGATGTCGCTTTGTTGTTGGAGGCACAGACTGCAGTGTGTTGTTATCGTGCTGTCTTTTCTGGAGGTTGCTAAAACTACATAAGCTAATGGTCGGAAAACTTGATCTCTCATGGTCAACTTATCCACCCACTATGCTCTTCTACCACCAATTGGTGGAACGAGCACCTATTGAAATAATTATCCCCTGTTCAGACTAATGTAGTGTACTTTATGGGTTGAAGGTGGACAGCCATGTCTTAACTTGTCAGATTTTTGTTTGGAACTGAAACAAGTCACCCTGGTAGGATCGTCTCGGCACAATTTGATGGGTACCAATTCCCATATTTGTTCACATGGATATTGATCCAGCACGCCAACGTGAAGGCCATTCCAATTCTTTTATTTCTGCTCTAAGGAGCTTGGAGTGCAGAGGGAGGAGGGAACCCTGAGGAGACAGAAGGCAAGAGGCCACTTTTTACTGAAGTCTGTTACTGGACCGTCACCTAAATGTACCGGAAATCACTTTGTTTAAATGGATGCTGCAGCTGATCAGACTGACCCGGTACCCCAACAGATTTCAGTTTCATAACAGCTAATAAAACATTTGTACAAAAACATTGTAATCTTAACCTGGATTATGAAATATTTAGTGTACAAAAAGAATACCAAGAAACAGAAACACAAATAATTACTACATTACGTGTAATAATGTTAATGTGGATTCAGTGTCAAGACTTCAATGTTCATTGTCACATCGGGGTCATCTGATCAGTTTGGAAGGGAGAAACATAGAGAAGCAGTGGTAACAGTGCACCCTTATGTCATGTGTGCATATCTATAGTTGCTACAAAGCTGTCAAAGCTGACTGAAGGCTGATCCAGCTGTAATCCAGCTGTGCCACTGTCACAGACATGGCAACGTCTGTTGCTCCAGATGACATTTCAGAGGAAAGGACATCTCATTTCTCTACAACACATGTTTCTTCCATTCATCATTCATCCGTCCCCACATCTTTTCCTGCATATCTCTTTGCATCTTCAGTTGGAGAGAATATCCACTGTCGCTCGCCTGGTGTCTCCCAGTTGCGTTTGCATCAGTGAAGACAGACACTCCAGTCTCCTACACATGTCTTTCTCTAAAACAGCTAAAAGTCTTACAACATGCATTGCCGTTGCGTTGCACCAGCAGATGGAGCGAGGGTTAGGGCTGGACGATTAATCGAATTTTGATCACGATTTCGATTTTGGCTACTCACGATCATGAAAACACTGTAATCGAAGAAAAACGATTAATGTGCCGCTGCGCGGCGTCTATGCAAATTACTGCGCTGTAAAAGCACAGTGAACGCACCTGTGTCGCATGCAGCTGCAGCAGTGAGTGTGTGGGTCAATTGTGGAACGAGCGATTGACAACATGGCAGAAAAGTAGCCTGAGCCTTTGGTTGAAAAGAAAGGTAGGACAACTTCGGTCATTTGGAGACATTTTGGCTTCAAATCGTCGGATGTGGAGCAGAAGGAGATTGCTTGCAAAGTTTGTCACGCTGTCGTGTCTGCACCCCAGGGCAACGCGACAAATTTATCTAACCATTTAAAGTTCAGCCATAAAGTGGTCTATGACAAAGTATTGAAGGAGCAAAAGACCCAAAAAAGTGCAAGTCAACTTCAGCCACCGCACCGCAACACAGTCCTCCATTGAGGACACTCTTTACAATGCCGCTCCATATCCCACCGGCTCCCGGCGACAGCGAGAGATAACGGAGGCTGTGACATTCATGCTAGCTAAGGACATGTGCCCTCTCAGTACAGTTAGCAACCCAGGCTTCAAGACACTGGTCAAGAATTGGCCATCACGCAAACATTTCAGCAGAGTTGCACTGCCTGCTTTGTACAATAAATGTCGCGCTGCCGAGTATTTTGCCACCACAACGGATCTGTGGTCAAGCCGCACTATGGAGCCGTACACATCCCTCACCGTGCGTTACATCGATGTAGATTTCACCATGAAGACAAAATGTCTCCAGACTGCATTTTTCCCTGATTTTATTGCTATTATTTTTTTTTATTATTTATATATATTATTTAAAATATTATTATTATTTTACTTGTTTACTTGTTAAATTTATTTCTGGTTGTTTTTCTAAAAGTTATATTTAAAGTTGAGTTTTGGTGGCTCAATAAATACTTTTTTTTAAATCAATGAATAATCGTGTTTATTAATCGTGATTTCAATATCAATCAAAATAATCGTGATTAGTATTTTTTCCATAATCGTCCAGCCCTAGCGAGGGTCCTTCATTTTGCCACACTTTTGAGTTTTAGTTATTAGCTATGATAGAAATACATTCATCAGCATTGGAGAGGAAAGTAGAGCTTTTAGATTAAGAGCGGCAGATTTAAGACAGTCACCTCCCAACTTTCATCCAACCTGGGATGCCCCAAGGAGGAGAGGAAGAGAGTTGAGATAAGGGCCATCCAAGTCCACCTTGGATTTAAGGCTGCTCCTGGCCAATGTCTGGTTGCAGGGAAATTAAATGGACAGATGTGACTGAGCAATGTGAAATCAGAGACTGCCGTGCTGACAGAGACCTGTCTCCACCACACCATGCTGGATCAAGCTGTTGCAGGGGGACCATGTTCAGACCTGACAGAGAGGTGCATGAGAGACTCTGTGTTTATATCACTGATGCTTGGTGCTCCAACCTGGTCAAAGTCGATGGACAGTGATGACCTTCTCATCACTGTCTTGTTGTTGCTCTTTACATTCACCCAGATGCTATGTTTGTGTAGCATGAATGAGTGACATATCTCCAAGTCCTGGACTGATGATTCATGCATACAACTGCTGATTAAACTAGACTATTAGACCATTTTAACCCATAATAAAGTATGAAAAGACGTTTTTGAGATATATTGTGTGGTAATACAGCTGTGTGTGGTCCTTGGATAAACAGGTGGCAGGGTCAGATAAGACTGTGGTGCTGGCCTTTAGATGATGAAACATAAGGCAAAGCATAAGGTGTGTGTGTGTGTGTGTGTGTGTGTGTGTGTGTGTGTGTGTGTGTGTGCGCGCAGGACATCTTCAACGCTGTGATCAAACAGAACCCGTTCCTGGTCCACCAGCTGCCCTGTTTCTGGAACGTCCAGCTGTCTGACCACACCCGCTCTGAGAAGTGCTACAAAGACGTATCGGACCTCAAGGTGAGACCCTGCTGTGCTCACACTCAGGCACAAGAGACGTGACCTGCCTTAATCAACAGTCTCAGGTCAACTCCACACTGGATGTGAAAGATGTTTGATTTTACCTCAGCATCACAGATTGTTAACCTTGTCTTTTCTGGGTTGAGGAGATGTGCAGCGCCATCTAAGCCTATGGCATATGTGTACACATACACGTGTTTTTAAATGGCTTCAGCAGTGACTCATTTTATATTAGAGCTCCAAGCATACATTAGGATGCCTTTCAAATTAGTTGATATGAAAATATTGACAGTATGGATGATCCCTGATGCTGTGGTCAAATAAGTAGACATGTCAGACAGTTAGAGCAAACCAACAGCCAAATGTAATAAATTATTGTTGTAGACACATTCACATTTCATGCATTAAACAAATGATACTAGAGGACAGTAAACACAGGATAAAGCACCAGATGCCTGTCAGTCAGTGGGCAGCTTATTATAAAAAGCAGTTATTTTCCTTGAGTTTGTTTCATCTTTCTTCAAGCTGAACCTGTGGTGGAGTGGCCTGTCAAACACTTCCTCCAACCAGTTCTAAATGAAAGCAGACACAAACCATTTCTGCTATTGAGGGCTGCTTTTAAGCATAAAATCTTTTTACATAAAACAGTAGTCACTAAATGTTATGAAGAATATGTCTGCGCTCTGTCTTCTGATGAAAACTGCAGTTGAAACATTTGTAAGGTTTCTAAACTGAGTCTATACAGCATGAAATGTGTTTTTGTGGGAGTAATGGCTGCCGTTGTGCTGAAGCACTGAAAGAAGTTACAGTGGCAGCTGAGGCGTAAGTAGTCTGCGGTCAATGTAAGCACATGCAGCTGGTTACGGTATGATATGTAAGATTTCTGCATTTATAAACTTTAAAACGCTGAGACCATTGTTGAGTTGTGTACTCACAATGCGTTTCATCTGGTTGCCTGTCACTAACGTCTGGGAGAGAGTCAGACAGTCTTCATTTCTGCCTCAGATTTTCATCAGCAGCGGTGGTCGTTTAATGTGGGTACCAGCAAAGCAAATGTTCACCTTGCATTGCTTGCACGAGTTTGACTGTGGGATCATTTTTGTTTATTTGTTTTACTCACGCAAATGTTTATTCACCCCAAAATGAATAAGCTGTAAGGTAGCAAGCAGCAGCTCGCACTGAGGGTGTATGTGGATGTGTTCCAAACACATACTAATGTACTATTTACACTAAGAATGACGTCAGAGTGAGTATGTTGTTTGTTTGAGTATGTATGTAGATATGTAGATTTTGTGTAGGGAGTAATACCAGGATGTATACTACACTGTGTGTGCAGTGGGATCTTGCTGCACATACTGAGCACCACTCTGGAGTTTTATCTACAATTTTTGTATTTATTTTGTTTTACAAACAAATCGATGGTGAATTGAACAATGCCCAGATGTTTCCAGAGTTGAGCAGCACCACAAGCGTCTGCAGGATGCATAGCCAGCCAGCTAACCTCCTCTTCCTCCTCCTCCTCTTCCTCCTCCCCCTCCTTGTCTTCCTCCTCCTCCTCCTACTCTTCTTCTTCTTCAACCTCCTGCTCCTCCTCCCCCTCTTTCTCTTCTTCCTCCTGCTAGCTGTGCTCTGTCTATCTTTGATTGTAATAGTTATTTCACCTTGATACTTAAATCAAATAGCCTGTACCACATCTGTTGTATCCTTGATTTCTAGTTTGCCTAGAGATAACAATGGAAAATATTAGGCTGCTTCGAGTGATAGACAAAATATTGATGTATATTTGTGATAAACAATGTTAATTCAAAGGTCGCTGGCACAAGGATGTATGAAACAGAGAGTAATGTGATCAGTTTAGCTGAGAGTAGGGCTGCAGCTATCGATTCTTTTTGTAATCGATTAATCTAGCACTTTATCGATCGATTAATCGAGTAATCGGATATTTATTTTTTTTGTGTGTGTTTTTAAAACAACCAAAACAAATAATGCATAACGAAAATGATGTGGCTGTAAAATGATCAAGCATTTCTAAAAAAAAAGAGGTATTCATTCCAACTCCAACATTTGGCTCCAAAACTAAGCCCATTTATCAAGTGCCAGTGCCAATAATTAAACAACAATACAGATAAATCAACTTACTGTAAAACATGTATAACATGTAAAACTGTAATACAAACTTAAATAGTAAAGGCCATTTAGCCATGGTTTTGTTTTCTTCATACAAAAAAGGATTGTGCCTTCTGCAAATTACCCACCTGAGAACAAAGAATGAATATAAAATATCAAGCCAAAC
>CAEMYA010000648.1:71570-101165 GCA_903131615.1 Diplodus sargus | reverse complement strand
AAGTACATTTACATTTTGGTTCAAGTCAGCATTCAGTATCACAAAACATAAACAACAGACAATGGAAGTCACCTCCACAGATCATTACTGAAGTCAGTCAGGAACACAGGTCAGCTTTTTAATCCAAGAAGTCCTGCTCTCTGCAGGTCAGAGTAGAATCTGATGTGACTCCAGGTGTTTATTCCTCCTCCGCATCCGATTCTTTCCTCCAGAGCAGCCGGGCTGCAGTTTACATTTGAGAGAACATTTTGAAATTGAACACAGTTTGTATGTATAGATTGCAAAAGTACCCAAGATACAAAAAAAGATATATACAAAGTGTAGGAGTGATTGTGCGTCAGTGGAGTAAGCATACGATAACTGATCTTTTACTTCTTACTGCAGGTGGTTGTAGAGGTATTTCTACAGAATTCTGTAAGTGTAAAAACTAAAGGAAAATGTGAGGTTCCTGATAAATACAACTTCTGACTAGATAATGTTTTAAATGCGTTGCTCTCTTGCGGAAAAAGACTTTTGGCTAGAATGATGTAGTTTATGATTTAGTGGAATGCAACAGTGTATTAGTCTGTGCATTACAATAGAATGGTTGGAGAATGACAAAATCAACAATACACTGCTAACTTATTTTTTCTTTTCTCCTCTCAGGTGATCCACTGGAATTCTCCAAAGAAGCTGCGAGTGAAGAACAAGCATGTGGAGTTTTTTCGGAATCTCTATCTAACCTTTCTAGAGTACGATGGCAACCTGCTGCGGCGAGAACTGTTTGGCTGCCCCAGCGAGGCCGACCACAACAGTGAGAACGTAGGTTGAACTGCCTTTGTATTTATGGTTGTGCCTTCTGAGTGCTTCAGATATGAAGGTGCATGGAAAAGTAGTGTTAAGTCGACTGCAGCAGGTCAGAAGTCCCTTTACCAGGGTACCCGCGGGGTCTTAAAAACTTGAAAAAGTCTTAAATTTGATAACCGTAAATTAAGGCCTTGCAAAGGTCTTAAATTTTGTTTACAAGTCTTAAATTTCATTCTCAAAGGTCTTAATTTTTCCCTTACTTATCTGCATGATACAGCTCAACAACATAACTGTATACTAAGTAAACTAACAAAAAAAATCATGGAACGTTGTGTTGTAAAATGATTTTTTTCTCCAACTTTATCGATCTCCGACATGAGGTTGCGTTCCAATGCACTGTTTCAACTAGGAGGTCGGAAAATCCTGATTTCCGAGTTTTCTAGAACGCAGCATTACGTTGGAGCGTGCACAGTCAGCTGCTGACCCACCGAGGTCGTCGCTCGCGGCAACTTTTGGGATGGGCAAGTGCAGATTTAATCCATTGTGGCTAAATGACTCAAAATATGACTGGGTTCAGGCTGTACCAGGGAATGAGTGGGGGGCTCAGTGCAGCCTGTGCCGTAAAAAAATTCAAGCTTGACACAATGGGACATATGGCCTTGGAGGCGCACATGAAGAGTGCTGAACATTTAGCATGCTCAGCAGCTACACGGAGGCAGGCACCCATATCCCAGTCCTGCGCGGCAAACCCGACATTAACCTCAACAGTCACCTCGGCTGCCAGCAGAACCGAGCCCACACAGCCAGGTAACATATGAGCTCTTTTTGGCTCGACACCAACGGGTAATGCAGAGGTGACATGGACACTAAACACAATATATAAAGACGATATAAGTTTGGTCTGGCCCCTTTCATCACCAGACAACTGACCGAGCAGGTCAATAAAGCATCTGGATGTGTGGTCATGCTTGACGAAAGTCTAAACAAAAGTACAAAAACTGAACAGCTGGACATTCATCTGCGCTACTGGGTTGGTGACCGCGTCCACTCAAGATATTTTGGCTCTGAGATGATGGGCCATGCTATCGCGGTGGACCTGCTAAAACATTTCAAATGACNNNNTTTTTTTTTTTTTTTTCCCCTGCAGGGAATCACGAGAGTTGGCTGTGCGCTTTTAATTGGACGGGGTCTTAAAAAGGTCTTAAAAAGTCTTAAATTTGAGTGGAAAAATCCTGGGGGGACCCTGTTTACTCTGTTTTCACACCTTCCTGTTGGCTGGAATTGAATGAATTTGACAGTGTTCAGGTTCTGCAGTCAAAGCAGCACTGTTTTAGCCCAGGAAAGATAACCTTTTTAACCTTTTGTCTTGATTAAAACTAGGACAGCAGCAGCTCCTGGAGCAAAGTGTCACTGTATCGTGACAAAGTAAGCTTTATACCATAGAGCTGCTGTCTGGAGTTGTGAGAAAAAGTGGACTTGACCAGAACATTTGAATGAGCACAGCTCACCGGTCAGGAATGCAGATGACCAAGATGGCGCATTCAACATATCAACAACAGCATAAGCCCTGATTGTCCTATTCCTGATCAATACAACTAAATTACAATGACGAGTGCCTCATGACGAGTCACTGTAGATATCCCGAGTAACAAACATTATTCCTCACATCGCCGTAGATGGAGTTACCAGGTAATCATTACCCAGTGCAACATTTTTACCATGCTGCCTTTCTCAAGTATGTCACTTGAAAGACACTTGTGCGAACCAGTGGCCATACTTAACTGGTGTAAAAAATGAAACGCAATTTGTGGCGGTTGGTCTTAAATCTGTGGCTCACCACCACAGATTAGTCAATGTGTGGTAAACACAGCAATTTCAGCAAATATAGCAAAATAAATTGTTACACACTACATCTTTAAGGAAACAAAATCCAAAATTGAATATCTCCAGCCTACTGCTACTGTCTAGGGCTTTACTTCTGTATTTATACTAGCACTCATAAATACAAATGAAGATTGAATCTATGATGTTTCCATCAACCCAGTTTATCAACATTTTGCTGTGTCTGGGAGTGTCTGTTCAGATGTAGAAGTTGTCCTGAGAAGAGAACTGTCAATCAGGTCTAGTACAGCCTACTTAAATTGACATTTGTTCCTAATTAGAGCCAATCCTGTCTAGCCATATCGACCTTGATGTATGAAGTATTGAATTGTTCTTGTATGTATTGTGGATTGGTATACAGTATAGTATATAACCATTACATTGTCTTTATGGCAGAAGTTTTAAGTAATTGAACTGTACAAAACAAGTGTAGTAATGTCAAGTCCACACTGAGATATAGACCTCCTCTGTCAGCTGGAGTGTGATGCTTACTTTCACCTTGGTGGGAGAAACATATTGAAGGGAGGAGTCATGAGGTAAACTACAGACCCTGCTGATCCACTCTGTCCATCACCATCTGCCTGATGGACTGAAGACATGGTCAAACAGGGTAGAAACACACACACGCACAGATACCTGATCTCTCTCAGGCAGGATCAAATCTACATTAAAATTCTAAAGCTACAGTCTGGCTTTGACAACAAACAGTAAAGTTGTGTCTTATAGGAAATGGACCTGCACTTTTCCAATCAACTGCCCACTCCCTTTACAACACCAGTCACATCAACCCATTCACACACATACTCATACACTAACAGCAGCGGCTACCATGCAAGCTGCCAACTGCTCATCAGGAGCAATTTGGGGTTCAGTATCTTGCACAGAATGGGAATGGAATCATTGACCATCCAATTATTGGACGATCTGCTTTACCTCTGGAATTACAGGCATTAATCTAACTTACGTTTTTTATAACCTGATAAATATAACAACACATTTACCCAAAATAACATGTTAAAACTTCTTGTTTATATTTCAATATTTTATTCAATTATATTCAATCATCAACAAACAGGTATAACAAATTATGCACTGAAGGGCATTACTACACAAATAAATACACAGTTTTAACTGGTAATCTGTGTAATCCTAATATGGTGGAGACAAAAAGTAACTACTAGTAGTAGCAACTAGTTACCACCATCTTTATTTAACTATGGCAGAGGCATGACCACAGATCATAAACAGAGTAAATGGGGTCAGAAGCAGGCCATGTGACGAAGCATGGATAAATATTACAGAGGGAAGACAACAGACATTTCTCTGTGTTTTCACTTTCACTTCGGTTTGGTCTTGTCCCCAGTTAAAAAAACACAGTAATGATCTGCCTCAGTTTACTGTTGTTTTTAACCAGCATGCCAGTAGAATAACAACATAGCAGCTGTGTTTTTTGATAAACTGACCAGCAGGGGTTCCCAGCACGTCACAGACAGGTACCATGGAGAGACACTCACATGCTGCCTGCACCAACCAATGGACCCAATGTGAATTGATCTATGCTTCCGCTACAAGTGCTCGAGCAAGGCAGTAATGGCAGGATATGTTGTAAGCAGTAGTGCTGCTTACACCATCCTCACTGAAAAAAGTTGCGTAAATCAACATATCGACATAATCAATTACGTTGATTATGTCGATTACATCTACGTGTCACACCAGCCCTAACTATAGAGCTGAATCTAGACAGTATTTTCGACAAAAAAAAGCCATTACTGCTCTGTTGTGTCACCTTTACCTGTGATGCCTATTTTGTGTCCTAGTGTATCTGTGCAGTACTGGAGCTGCCGTTGTCATTTGTTGTTAGTATTATTTAATAACAGCGCATTACTACTAATGTATTATTACTAGAGGTGGGTGCAATTCATCGATGTGGCGATGCATCGCGATGCCTCACGTGACGATTTGGCATCGATTAATTAACGTCGATGCTTTGCCGCAAGACCGGAACAAAAAACACGTAACCGGAACCTTAGCGCGCACGCCGCCCGGACTGTTTAGTGAGTGGGACCACAACAAACGGAGCAGAAAACTTCACGGAGGCGACTTATTTTTTATTGACAGATTGTCACACTCTACAGCCAATGGTATCGTTAACAGCGTGTGCTGCCTGACCAATAACAGTGTAGTGAAAACACGGAGCGGCGCTAAAGTTTAGCTGCTTAGCTAGCAAGGACCCGTCGCGCTGCTACGTTATCAATAAAGTTTAGTCAACACGTGAGAACTCGTCTGACACGGAGAGTCTCCTGTTGTGTGCTACATGTGTGAAATAACAACTATTGTCTGGACTTTGTCTGCAGCGTATCTGTGTAAACGGCTTCATCCAGCGTCTCTCCCTGACACCGTGAGTTACCATGGTTACAGGAACGCCCTGAAACTTTATAATGATGATCATAATGATTTTTGGTTAGTTTGACTGAACAAAATCATAAATGTTGCCTGATTGTAGCTCAATGCTTAAATTCTTGTATTAAAACATAAAGAACAAATGTAAAGCCTCAGAGCTTCTTTGATTACTAACAGTATGTTAGTGATGACAGAACGGTGATAACTCGCCATCAGACTGACAAGGCTGCAAAAGTTGCTGTTTGATGTATTTTTCTGTTAAACTATAAGAGGCTCGCTTTAACAATATTATTATTAATAATAATAACTAAAAAGTTCTGTAGATGGTTGATTATTTGAAAGAGTAAAAGCTTGGGGGGCAAAAAAAAGGCACAGTTTGATTTCCTATATTGAAAATTACATTGAAAAGACAAAAAACATTTTAAGTGTGAATAGAACAGCTGTTCAGATCATCCTCCTGTAAAACTGTTGGTCAAATATTTAAACTTGATGTCTGCATTAGAGAACATGGTGTGGGGTGAAGCTGTGAATCTTATCTTATTTTTTTAGCACGTTTAGACTGAATTAGTTGAGTTATTTAATTTTGAAGAATGCACTTTTGTTCCCTATGGCAGCTTTTTGAGTTAATTGATAGGCTATTTATTTACAAATGTTGCCACAGATGAAGACAAAATCAATCTTGTATGGAAAAAAGCATTAAAAATAGCAATAATCGAAGAATCGTGGCACCAATAATCGAATCGAATCGACAATCGTTATAATCGAATAATCGAACAATCGAAGCTCCCATAATCGTAATCGAATCGAATCGTGAGGTACCCTTGTTGGAACACCCCTAATTATTACAGAAAGAAAATTGGCTTCTCAACTTGGCTGACTGCGGATGAGGATTCACTATCATATGTCAGCCTTTCTGTCGGTACTTGATGATGGCATTTCCACATGTATTTGCTAAGGACAGCTCTGTAGTTGAATACAGTTGCTCCTCACATTCCATCCTGCCAGTGTTTTTAAAGTTTTTGTATCAGTGAAATGTTTATGTAACACACAGAATTACATGTGACCACCTGCTTTTTATTTAAGTAAGTCTTAAATAAGTTGTATTTACTGCTGTGCTTCTATGGAGGTTGCATAAAGTAGTAAACGTTTGTAGAGAAGGAGCCGATTGCTGATCAAATCTGAACCACAATCCTGTTCAAAAGAAACATAAACATAACCAGCTGGCTGCTTCACTGGTTTCTGTTATAATACAGACCATGAGGCAAAACCAAGCACCAACCAGCTCACAGTATGTCATCCACAGCCCCTTTCTCTGTTTTCTCTAGACAATTTCAGAAATTGTTGTTTTTCTATTGTAGAAACAGCCCAGTTTTATGCCATCTTTCTAGCAGTAAAGTACTTCTTAAAGTGGTCGCGTGACCGGTCCCTAAATTCTGAGTCCTTTACTGCTAGACAAAACCGTAGTTTTTATTAGTTACAGCCCAAAAAAAGAATAGATGAACACTGAAACATTGTTTAGGTTAATCCCACAGACATGCACCGGCTCTCTAAAACACAGACAGTTAACTTGAAAAACAAAGAGAATTAAATTTAGTGTTGTGTTTTGACTTTTTAGTGTTTTACTACAGGCCATGCCCACTGTAGCCAAACTGTGGAATTTAGAGATCAAAAAGTAAAGAAAAAAAAGAATTCTATGTACACAGCATCCTAGGTGCTCTCACTGACCTTAACGAGCGCAATACACAGGCATTGAAACTACAACTTCCATCATTTAAAAACTATTAAAGATTTTAAAAAGCTGAATATAAGAAAAATAGTTGAATGTCTTGTACTGCTAGTAAGTTGGACTAGTGTCTGTAAGTCAATCTATCAAGAAGCAGAAGAGGTTGAAAGTGGGGTGGGTTTGAGACGGACTTGAAGATCTTTCCCCAAGAATGAATGGGCAACATTTTCAGAGCCATCATCTCCTTAGCGAGCTGAACGTTTTAATAGTTGAACAGTTTCTGTAGCCCAAAAGATGTAGAAGGAGCAGCAAGCCAAAAAACATATGAAAGAGGGAATAATAAAAACATAGATTACATTCCAGAATAACCATAATTAGTAATGATAGTTACTAGGATAATTAACAGTAATTAATTGGTGATATTTAATTAGTGATAATTATGTTTCTTACGGTATAGTCCTTCGTGACCCTGTTGAAAATATATTTTTTCTGTGTCCGTCAGCCTGATGAAGACTGTTTGTCTACCTACTGTTCTTTGAACTCCTTAGAGGCTGTGCTGCTGAAAGAACAGCTGTTTCTGAGGACAGCCCGGTCATTCACAGCTGGTGTGGACTGAACAGCTGGATGCTTTGAAAGAATATATGCACCTCTGTTATAACCCAAATAGCAATAGATAAGCAACCCTAACTTTACAGCAGAGGTGATTATCCACATTATGGAGGATGTTGATACACAGTCCTCTGTACAGCTAACAGGAAAACTATTGATTTTCTCTGACGAGAGAACGTCTGAAAGTGTGCAACATTATCCTCATTTATATAATTTATATTGTGTCAAGACAGCAAAGACTCACAGGATTGAGAGCCAGAGCTTGGGTCGGACGCAGCCGGGGGAATGCTATGACAGCTGCCTTCCACTGTGTGCACTCTGAACAGGTGGAAACACTTTGATAGACTTTGTCGAACCATATGTTGTATTTTTGGTTTGTTTGAAGCTCATTGATGTCATGACATATCCTGCAGCTGTCCAGCATTCAGGCCGTTGATGCTTCAAATCTGCTGAAGGTCACCATGGTCATGACTTTTTTTTACAGGACTGGCCACTCTGGGACCACAACATGATTTAAGTGTCAGCTTTGTGGTTAGTTAATCACATTCAAATTTTCCATCATGTTGTGCTAGCCTTTCTTGCCAACTGATTGATTATATTCGCTAATATTGTCAGTATGATCTGACAGTAGAAGAAGATACCGGTCAGCTGTGTAAAAATCCACTGTCTGTAGCTCCACCCAGTGGCTGTAATTTGATTTGTAAGAATCCACCGCTCCCGGGCCAATACAACCAATCAAAGCCAAGCCTATGTTCATGCCCAAACTGTAAACAATGGTGGAGAACAGACAACAACAACAGAGCCTAAGAATGCCCCACCATCGCCCACATAAAAGAGAAGAAATAAGAAGACTGATGAAGAAAAGCAGGGTAAAAAGAAAGAACTGGGCAGAGCCAGAAAGAAAACAAGGATAAATAGCGAAGCCTCATTTCAGAGGTGGAGGGAGCTGCAGGATTTGTTAGGATTCAAGAGCGACCCACAGTTAGCCGCTTTTCTGCTGGACAAGTAAGGACCCCTGCTTGATATATGTTTCATTCTATGTTTTAACCACAAGGTTAAGATTGCGGCAGTTACAGTAATACTCCCATATCGCCATATGATGTTGCAATGAGCTACGTAGCTTGTTGGTAAATCTAGCTTGTCAGCTTGTATGCTAACTCCGGTGTTTAGTTTTGTCTGTATGGCTACTGGTTAGCAAAAGTGTCTAATAAGTGACCGGGCAGTAATGCTAACTTTAGTTTGTGTTCAGTACACTCTGAAGTGATTGAATTGGTTTAGAGAAATAACATTAATCATGCTTCAGAAAAGCAGCATGGTGTTGCACCGGGTAATGATTAGCTGGCACTCGTCATTGTAAGTTAGTTGTATTGATCAGAAATAGAACAATCTGGGCTTATTTTGTTGTTGTTGTTTCAATGTGCCATCTTGGTTATCTGGCATCCTCTTTTACCGTGGTTACAAGCCTGCTCGTGCACAGCAGGTTCCTCTGTAGGGAGGGGCTTTGAAGGCAGGACTGCAGCAGTAGAGAGCAAGGAGGAGGGACCTGGGAGTTGTGTCATTCAAATTTTCTGGCTTAGTCCACTTTTTTCTCAAAACTTCAGACTGGAGCTTTAACTCAGGAAACAGTTTGCTCACTCAATTTTTCAGAGTTTGAGCAGCGATTTAAATCCCATTAAAGTGATGATTAGACTAATGAAGTCACTGAGGGATTGGCTTCAGCAGCACATTGCAGACTGGGCTCCTTCAGGGCCACAGGGCCACTGCAGCCCAGTCACTCAATTCAGCTCCACTAATCACATAGTTTGAAGCCGAGCATCGCCTCACAGAAAGTCATGTGCTGACAGCCCGTCAGCCATGTCTTTCTGCTGTTCCTTAAAGAAAAATGGCTGTGTGGAACTCATTATCACTTTAATTACATAAACCTAAGGAGGCCGACATCCATTCATATTTTAGTTGATGTTCTTTATGAACACATCAGTTTATGATGTGCACACACCGCGCAGAAGACTATGTGCTCAGCAAATCCTGCAAATCACTGCATCACTACATCTCATCAGAAAGTTGACAAGAGCTAATCAGGAAGAATTAATTTAAAACTGCATTTTATTTGCAGCTTGGTGCTAAATTGACTTAAGTCATTTTAAAAACCTGAATCTGTGGTAAGCAGTGCCACACAGAAAAGCCCTCAAAACTGCTCCTGCATAACCACCCTAATGTTTCAGTACACATTCTCTCTCCTAATGCACGTTCACTTTTGACCTCCTAGTGTCAATATGAGTCATGATTAATGTGTGATTCATGGGATGAATGGATTTGACACTGGAGTCCACGATGTGTTTATCATTTCCTACCAAAAAGCTTCTTTTTTTTGAACAATTGTTCCTTATCTTAACCAAGTTGCTTTTGTTTAAACCTTGATGATGAAAGTTCCCTAGGGGCCCTGACACACTGATGTCGAGCAGAGAGTGAGCATATGTGGCCCTTGTTTCTGTGCATGTTTCCCTCTTCATTGGCACAAATCAGCCCTCGTCAACGGCTTGTCAGCTGGGCACACTGAATTGGCGGCAAAGTCTGTAAATGAGAGGAGTCTCCTGACTGGTTGTTTAGCTAAGCAAGTCAGTGCACAAGAAGATAATAGGCCAAAAGATATGGAAAGCCCCTTGAACCTATTGCTGTACTGGTGCTTTGGGTTATAATTCACCAGAATTGAAATGGCACCAGTATTCAACGACTCAATTGAGTCTCAACAATCAACTATCTTTCTCCAGAATTGCCCTTCCTGCCTTTAACCTTCAGGTCTGTGGTTCCATACATGGTCCCACCTGACCACATGTCAAACTATCTTTAAGCAAGACACTGAACGGCATATTGCTGTGGTTGGTTAGGCTAGTCCTTTGTGATGGAGTTCTTTGCCGTCTGTGTCTGTCATTGTGAATGGGTGAATGAGGGGCAAATTGCAAAGTGATTTAATAAAAACAATGTATAAATGCCCACTGGCATATATGAAGTCATTTTAGTTTGTTTTAGCTCTGTTTTGATCATTGTGCAGAACATATCCACTGAGATAGAAATGCATAAAAAAGATTTATAATTTTATAAATTTTATTTAAAATTTATAGCAACAGCTCTACGAACATATTTTATAATGGTGTTCTCTGGGGAAAATGCTTTGTAGGCTGCAGGGGAATTTTTCGCTGCAGTATCTTGAGTGGCAACAGGGCAAAGTCTGAAGCAAGGCTGAGCAGCACCCTCATATCCCAGTCTATAATACATTTATGACTCTGGTGCAACAACCAAAGTCTGCAACATCATCATCAGTAGTTAACTTTCTGGTATAAACTGTTAGTGTCCATCTCTTCTCTGTCTGCAGCTCCAGAAGACTCTCTCAGAGCTGGACGAAGATGATCCTTGCTACGAGTTTCGTCGAGAGCGTTTCACCGTCCACCGAACCCACCTCTACTTCCTCCACTATGAGTATGAACCCAGCTCTGACAACACTGACGTCACTCTAGTTGCCCAGCTCTCCATGGACAGGTACAGTTCTTCACCCACAGTGACAAATCTCAGACAACATTTACATTTACGGCATTTAGCAGATGCCCAATAAGTATATTTGTCACAAGAAAGAGTCATGCTATGCAGGTTGAAGGTGAAGTCTGAACAAATGAGTCTTGAGGCTTATGCAGAAGATGGCGAGTGATTCCGCCGTCCTGACATTGGTCAGGATTTTGGATTAAGGTTCATCCATCTTCTTGATACAATGGTACAAATGTGTAGTTTCTCCCAAGGAGACTTAAGGTAACAAACATCCAAGTCACAATGGAAAAGACTATGTTGTTTCAACTTCCAGC
Organism: Diplodus sargus; assembly: GCA_903131615.1. Lineage (NCBI taxonomy): Eukaryota > Metazoa > Chordata > Actinopteri > Spariformes > Sparidae > Diplodus > Diplodus sargus. Next base: position 89,915 of record CAEMYA010000648.1, on the reverse strand, counting down.
AGTGAGCTAAAGCTAAAAATCACTATGATGCTTTACAAGATTTCCAATGGAAGCCGCACGTGTATTGTCCATTAAATATAAAAACAGTGGACAGAGCCACGGTGAGATTGAAGTGGGTGGTACTGGCCACCAATGTCCTGTCATTTTTTCCGTAAATGCTCTACCACCTTTCAATACGGTGGAGTAGGTGAACCACGCACCATAAATGGCTTCAAGGAGAAATTGTGAAAGTACATGCCTTACCGCCACTTGTAAGACTCATCACATTGCTGTTATTGGGGAGCCTGTGGAGTGCAGAGAGGAGGAGGTGCAGTTCAATTGGAACCAATTTTCTGTTCATGGTTCCTCTGTTACTGGCCATGTTGAATGTTTCCCTGCATCTGCTGATCCCTTTTCCTGTCCACGGTCTTCTTCATGTTCGTGCACAATCATGAAAGCCTGCTGAGAATCCTGGCTAAGGGTGTACATGGGCAACTAATCAGGTTTACATTTCAAGTGACAAGGGCCATTTACAAGCCATTAAGCAGAATGGTTTTCAGTGTTCTACAAGCACCATGCAGAGAGACAATGGGGCATATTGACAGATCTGCAGGATCTGATGAGCCATACGACATTCAGCTTTTAGTGGATTTGAAACACCCCACTGTCTTTTAATATAGAGCATTATGTAAATTCTGGAGATTCAAACAAAATCCATGGATTTATCATCAAAGAGGGGTGGCTGTGGCTCAGGGGTAGAACCAGCGTCTTGTAAGCAGTAGGTCACTCGTTCTATTTCCCTGGTCTGCATGTTGAAGTTACTTTGGGCAAGATACTGAACCCCAAACTGCTCCTGATGTGCTGGTCAGCACCTTAAATGACAGTCACCACCACCAGTGTATGAATGTATGAATAACTGTAAGTTGCTTTGGACAAAAGCGTCTGCTTGGTGCCCTAAATGTAAATATTATATGCTAATTTCTGTCTTTGACTTTTTCCTCATTATTAATGGTGAGCAACAGAACAGGTCACACAGGTCTCTACATCGTCACCTGCTGATGGACTCACAATGACAGCACCTGTGCTTTCAGAGGTGGTGGTTCTCTACTGTGTATCTGTCCCTAAACTGCTGGTTGAGGGTGGTTGATCAGCGCTTGGTACTGTTGTGGAGTCTACAGACCTGCTGGCCGGCTGGGGTGTGCCTGAACTGCTTGTAGATGGTTGCTCATAGTCTGTATCTTCCTCTTGGCCACGTGCTCCTCCTTGCACATATCTCAGCATTGACTGCATTAATTTGGAAATACCAAGAAAAAGGATCACTATGGAAAGAGACAAAATATTCAATATGTGAAAAATTATAAACATTTAAAATTGAAAGCATGCAGCCAAGGAGCTCTCCCCCTTTATTACTTATTCATCAACTATTTTATAAATCTAATCTAATCTAATGTAAAAAGCATGATAGAATGAGTTGCAATATTGCACACAATTCAACAATAATGTTTGCTTTATATCATTCATGATGACATTTTATATCTTATCTGCTGGAATAAGAGCAATTCATAAGCCTTACACAAGACCACATTTCTGAATCGTTTAAACATTATTTTACCATTTAATTGAATACAACTTAAATATGGTTTTGTCTACTACAAAATGTTTTTCTATTTCACTGGCAGATATCATCCATGCCTTAGCATCCTTACATAAATGCAATCAAAACGCCAGTTCATTTTGTCATGTAGCTTCTGTCACATTCAGATACTAATAAGTACCTAAGCTACCTGTAGCAGTTACACTAAAAGTCTGAATCTTCAGACTTCACATCATCAAGAGCCATTTTCTGTCCCACTGCACATCCAACACTTCACATAATGTGTGTGAGAGACTGTAGCCTACATTCTGCTGAATTTTACTGTATGACAATCCTAAGGATGGTCGTGGGTTTGCACGTTTGCATTTGCATTGCAATGCAAATACCAAAATATGCGTTCTCAAATGACATTATGCAAGGTAAACTTTGCTAAATGCCTGGCTAAAGACCATTAATCACACGCTACACGGTAATAAATGGTCTGAAGCAAGAGGAACTGTTAGCCTCCCTTGTGCACTGACTGCTGAAAGTAAAGTAAAGTAAAGTTGAGGGGGCACCATCATTACTTTCTTGAGCAATTAAATAAATCTATTGTTCTGCCTATTTTGGGATATACATGCCTAAAAAGTGCCTATACTGAAATAATATTGGCATTATAATTATTATGACCATGATGATTTTTCATAAGGCCATTCTTGGTGCCCCCTCAGCACTTAGTGCCCTACGCACAGCATGTGATGCGCATGGTGGGAGCAGCGGTGCTGCTGCTACCTGTTCCTCCATTTCTCTTCTTATCATAGGATAAGGGCCATTTGAGTTACTCAAGGTTATACCTGCAGACATTTAAACTGGAGTGAATTAATGTCTTGATTAAAGTCCTCCAATGTCACTGCTTAGGACAAGCAGGGAAGAACATCATTTATCTTCAAAACTGCTTTTATTTGTCTTTCATCAGACCAATACACTTTGGATTCATCTGATTTCTGGAGCTTTAGTGCTCAGTCACATCAGAACATAGTATAGAAAAATTAATTTGTGCGTCCTAATGAAGATAAGCCCCTCCGACTGGGGACTTTTTGTCTGCGATCTCCAACAAAAATGGCAAGTGGAGGATAAGGGCTTAAACCCTCGAGTGTGAACTTTGCATAAGGGGATGTTAGTTAGAAGCAACAGAAACAGCAGGAACAGGAATAGGGAAAAAAAGGTTTAGTTCTTTTTTAATTTTTATGAATTTTTAGGAATTATTAGGTTGAGTTTCCTTGGCAGGGAGCTGATTAAGACAACTTAATGTCAGGCTGTCATAGCTAATACATCTCAAACAATGTCAACATTGCAGTAAAAGTAATATAATTGACACCAGTGACACCATTGACCTAAGTGACAACAGTCATAAACATTCATAAGAATATTTTGTTTTCATGACAGGTCTCATGTCAGTCTGACATGAGAATGTCTGTTTTAACCAATATGTTCCTATGAAATGTAGTGGGGTAGAAGTATAAAGTATCAAGTGTCTCAAAGGGCCTTCCTAATCAATTATTTGTTATTCTATTTGAAATATGTTGTATGTTTTTTTCTACTAGAAAGCTCTTCCATCCACTGACATGATCTATCTTTGATGTTAAATCAGACCAGGCTGCATTCAGAGTTAAAAGAACAGACAAACTTAACAATTACTGCACTGACTAGTGCAGTGCCCGTAGGAAATATGTGTTCCTATAGAAAACTGGGAGGTTAAGTAGCATTTTCATGGATGGTCAAATGAGGCTGTTTGAAGGTGGAACGCCAGGGATATTTAGGTTTGTTGTGAAATCCGATATTCCAGATATTCCGTTTTTGACTATTTTTGATTTTGCCATCATATTTCACCTTAAAAACTATTTACTTGGTGTCATTATTTTCAGCACAACCTCACATGTGTGACTGTACAGTTATTTTTTCATTTTGACATACTGTATTAACACGATGGACCTAAAATCACAAAAAAAAACATTAAATCCGAGTAGAAAAAGTTAGATTTTTTTACTGTGGAAACCACAAATATGTTTAACAAACCATTTTTATTACTTATAATGCAAATACAAATTGTTATTTGCTGAATATGTGCATACATTTTAAAAATGTACAAAGTTATGTGTAACTATTTACATTTAAATGCAGGCAATGCTCAGGTCTGCCTGAGCTCCTTCCAGCTGAATGAAGAGCTGCACTGCCTGCTCCACATTCAGCTTCTTCTGTTTTGACTCATTAAATAAAAAATCGACTCCACTACACACTAAACACACGACACCAAACACTACATAACACACTACTATACACTCCAAACACGCTAAATGTCACAAATCTCTCAACTCTCAATATCGCTGTCTGTACACCGACAGTCACTGCCTGTCAATCATCTGCTGATGTCCCTCCCACAACTTCCTGTTCCTCAACAACCAAACTTGCTGCTTGGACACTTTCGTAACAAAAGCCTGTTTTTACCATTTCTTCTGCACCAGACACAAAGCAAACGTAACACAATGTTCGCGAAAAGCGTGGCGGACATTATTTACCCCAAGTCCGGTTTTGGACGTGCCTGTATGATTGCAGTCCAAACAATTGCGAAGTTGCACACCACTGAACCAAGCAGCAGCCATGTTGAAACTCTCAGGTCAGTCTAAGGTTGGTTTAAGATTAAGATGTATTTGTGGCCATCCCTGATTGTCAATTAATACATTTTTAATCAGTTAAATTCTTAACAGTTAGTCATTAATCATAAACATCCCAGTACTCAAATTTCAGGTTAGTTTGCACAGCTGCACAGTTTGGTTTGAAGATGGCCAAAGATCAGGAAAGGTTTTTACTGTTTGACATAAACAAGTAACAGATGTGATGTAGTACATTTTCTTCAATTAAATCTGAAACTGTAATAATATTAATATATTAACAACATTACAGCAGGATAAACAATATTGTTCACCAAGCTTTGCTGCTGCTGAGTCGCTCAGAACTGCAAAACAGAGAGAGAGAAATCTTAAACATACAGTTTTGACAGGTATCAGATTACAAAACATCATGTTTGAGATACTGCCAATTCTCAAAGTCAGCAGCTGCTAGGACTTTCTCTGCACAAAGTGTTTCTTTTTATCTCCTTACCTCCACAGAATGGTAATGGATTAGTTTCTGTATTGGGGATACAGAGATTCAGCTCAAACAAAATAAGAAAAACACTCGATTTACAAGATAAAAGCTGCAAGGCAGCATGAAAACCAGTTTTTGCACCTGGGAATGTAAAAATAACATGAAGTCTCAATTTTACCACCTGATACTGTGTGCCTTTTTTGCCATGTAGCCTTCTTTTTTTTTCTGTGCCATTAATTATTTGCTACAGCCAGTTGTGTTCAGTAGCTCCTCTCTTCATGTCAGGACACTAAGGAAGGCAATCATGTAAACATTTAGAGCTGATAAAACTATTTTAATTGGAGATTATATAAAAAGGTATAATATTGTTACTGCGTTCCATTTCCCATTCTAATGAGCCTCCCATATTAACACATTGATTGGCCTGGTGTGTGAAGGTGAGAGAGGAGGCAGTTTGAAGTTCTCTCTGAAGCTCTTTTCACTTGCACAAGTCTTTCCTTCACTTTTTGTCTGAACAGCCAAGTGCAACACCAAGGCAGGCATTTAGTTTCAGTTACCAGTAAGGCTGTTAGGAACAGCCATAAACGCTGCACTTCATATCATAAGCATAGTCCAACCTCAACATTATTGTCTGCAACCATCTTAGCATGCAGAAATCTGAGAGCAAATTTGTTTGCCACAGTTAAAATTTCATTTTTGAAAGGCTAAACACCAACAAGCAGAATATTTCTTTAGGTAAAACCACGTTGTGGATTTTGAAATGTATTAGTAATGTTCAGATTACAGGAGTCAGAAGTGATCCTACCCAAATCTAACTAAAGCTTTAAAATAAATGTCATGGGATTAAAGTGTAATATTTGCCTCTGAGATGTATGGTGTAGAAGAATATGGTTCAGGTTTAAAGGGTACCTATGCTGTATATGTTTCACCATCTCATGGAAACCCTGCAATTGAATGAATGGGCATGTCTACGGTGGAATCTAGGCACACCCCCAGTAGGAGGGAGGGAGGACTCCCAGCCAACTGCCAGCCAAAAGGGCAATCAGATGGGAGGGGAAAATTGAGGTGGATCTTACTGTAATATATCAATGGTTCTGATATTTTCAGCTAGAAGCGCTTGGAGCAACTGCACAAAACATTGGCGCACTCTGAAGAAGTTGGTGGGTGCAGCAATTTTTCTTTGGTGGTACCCTGTTCTCTGTAAGGCTGGTAGCCTGGCTGATTCTTATGTCAGCGTGGACTGTCAGCAGTAGAGTGATGAAGTTGAGAAATTTAGTCAAAGCCACTGCAGTAAAAGAAAAGCAAACTGATTGTCCCCTCAAACATGTTTTCTTATAATTGTAATTTAGCTGTTATTACCTATTATGTTACAAGTGTTTCATTCTACATTGTTGTCACCACCTAACCAGCTAACTCCCACATTATTCAAGGTAATTGACAAAAGGGGCAGACCATGGTGGAAGGAAATACTTATATCACTGAGACATTAGCTGCAAATAGCGGGGCTTAAGAGTGGTGACACTGGTTTCTCCATCTATCCCCACCCTGAATTTTGAGGGTGATTGTTAATGATGATCAAGACAAACATTACTTTGACCATTCCTGTACACTTGTGATAACAGTTTGGCCTTTCTTCCTCTAAGGGTGAAATCTTTCAGATGGTGATTGACAAAACTTGCAAAGGACAGAGGCCACAGAACTAAAAACACTGAAATATACCTGGCTCAGTAAACAATGACCATATATGAATTATTTTCAGCTCCAGTATCACCACTATACTTTTCTCTTGTATTTACGGCAGAGTGAGTGACACTGAGCAGAGGATTATTTTTGACTTTGGAGTCTCTGTTTCAATATGTTATAGTGTGTTAAGTGTAATAAGTTTATTGTAATACATTTAGTGGTGTCACTCATCCCTGTGTCCCGCCCTCTGCAGACTCCAGATGTTGGAGGCCATCTGTAAGCACTGGGAAGGCCCCATCAGCCTGGCCCTGTACCTGTCCGACGCTGAGGCCCAGCAGTTCCTGCGCTATGCTCAGGGCTCTGAGGTGCTAATGAGCCGTGGAAACGTCGGATACCACATTGTCTACAAAGAGGGACAGTTCTACCCAGTCAACCTCCTGCGAAATGTGGCCATGCGGCAGGTCAACACACCATACATGTTCCTGTCAGACATCGACTTCCTGCCGATGTATGGTCTCTATGAGTACCTCAGGTAAGGTGATAAAGGGAAATCAGAGGGAAAGAGTCTTAGTTGACAATGTTCCTGACACTTTTATGTTTGACTTCATTTTCTACAAAAATGTTTTATGAGCTATTGTACATGTACACATGTAATATACATTCTGTAATCTTATCAAATTCTCTGTGTGGTTGTAGGAAGTCGGTAGTCCAGCTGGACATGTCCAACACCAAGAAAGCTCTGGTGGTTCCGGCATTTGAGACACTGCGATATCGCCTGTCTTACCCAAAGTCCAAGGCTGAGCTGCTCTCTCAGCTGGACATGGGAACACTCTTCACCTTCAGGTGATCCACGTCTCTGTTGCTGCAGCCAGCAGTATTTAAGAATCTTAAGGGTTTTCATTAAATAAAACACTACGGCATGTCTTTTCCTTTCAAAGTAAGAGTCAAAGTCACCTTTATTGTCAGTGCTGCCATATGTACAGGACATATATAGGATTGAAATGCTGGCTCTCTCAGCCCCCCAGGTTGGCATGTACTAAAGTACTAAAACAAAACAACAAGGATTTATAAATACTAGGGATGGGCATTTCAAGCAGAACTACTATTCGATAATCACAGCTGATGGGAAGCATGTCTTTTGCAATCATCTTTGAAATGAGAGACGCTGTTTGCTCCGCGCGTCTGATATCACATGCTCTTCTTCTAGTAGTGAAATAGCTGGCCATTGACCGTTGCTGTGACGATGACGGGCCTCCACTTTCTATCGGGCGCTTCGCTCTCATATGACTGTGCATGGTTGATGTGGACTTGTGATATGCAAGCTTTGCCTCGCAGAGATTACACTGCACCTCTGTTTCATTTGTTTTTTTGAAATAGTTCCACACGGAACTTTTTGACGGCTGCAGCACTCTCCGGCGATTATTTGTGATTTAACGACTATTCAAATAATCGAAAATCATTGCCCATCCCTAATAAATACTAGTTAACCAATCGTGGATTTTTAAAGTCTACTAGAATAACATTAGTTAGAAAAGAAAAAAGTCAATAGCCAATTAATCAGCAGACACCACTAACACCCCTAAAAACAGAGACAGCATGATGGCAGAGCAGCAGTTATGTTCAATCTACTCTACTAATAATGTCAGACTTTTACAAACAACCTTACCATGGTCATAGTTTACAAATAATGCTGTCTCATATATAGTTAACTTTGTTTTTGTTTGCTTTCCACTTGTTGGAAAATCAGTATGCTGGTGTAGATTTGGTAATACTGATACTTTAGTTCAGCCTGTTTGAGATCCCCAGCAAGAATGTGTACCTCATTTCTGTTGATTTTATTGGAGCTACGAGTTATGTATAAGGCTACCAACAGAATAGTTGTGAACTTCATCAACAAACAGAAAGGCTGACACTTGATCATACTGTCCACCAGCAATGAACAATGTTAAGAAACCACCACAACAGCGAACATCACTGATGTAAACACATACACCACTGACACACAAGCCATCCTACAGCCAAAGCTCCGTTTGCTCTGTGGTACTTAAGCCGGTCTTTTTGGTCCAGGGGCAGAAGTTGTGTAAATCAGTAATACAGTTAAACTGCTGCTGAAAAAGCAAATACAGAAACATAATTAGACACTTGGATCTAACGGAGTCCAGCTAAGCTGGTGTCTCCATTTTTAAGCAATATGTTTTTCTAATTATTCTACACAGGGAGCTAAGTAAAAAAATGTTTTTGTTCTGATTTTGTAATTTGGGTAAAATTACCTGTAATTAGGATTTTTACTCATCTTCAAACCAAGTGGGTTGAGTATTTAACCATTATAACTACATATTTTAATTAAAATGAGCTCAATGGTTTTTATTGTCATCATCCTCATGTTTAACAGTGAGGGCAGACAGAGCTTCCTACAGCACACACTGTGGACTGGGTGAGATTTTTCTCCTGTGTTGCAAACAGGCGGTCACGCTTCCTGCAGTCACACTCATTTTGCTTCCCCAGCCAGAATTTGCGGTCTGTAAATAGCCCCTTAATCTTGGTGGTTAGAGGAGAAAGAGGTGTAATAAAATTATGGATAGAAGAAGAAATAATAAAAAAATTTTCCATCAAAAATGATTTGGTCTACAATGTGAGGTAAACAAACAGTCTATATATTAGTTTAGACTTTAGACCTTCTGTGATACAAGACAGAGCTTTGCTTTAAAAATGCTCCCTGATGTTTTAGAAACTATAAATCTAACTTCCTCTCAGAAATACTGGATGTAGAAGCAGTGGTCCCTTTCCCTCCAACAATAGTTTGATAAAACCTTTTCTTACATCTCTTGCCAGGTACCATGTGTGGACTAAAGGCCATGCACCAACTAACTTTGCAAAATGGCGGACAGCTACCACACCCTACAAGGTGCAGTGGGAAGCTGACTTTGAGCCCTACGTCATGGTAAGGAGGGACAGTCCTGAGTACGACCGCCGCTTTGTGGGCTTCGGCTGGAACAAGGTGGCTCACATCATGGAGCTGGATGCACAGGTAACTCCTCCATTTACTTCGTTCTTACTTTCTACCTACCATGTCAACTTAAAAAAGCAAATGAATTGTTGTAAAAGCAATAACCATTTAGCAGTTATTTATGTAGTGTTTACATGTGAAGCAATCAGTTTTGTGCAATATTCATTTTGTGCTGCAGTTATTATTAAGGCTTTATTAAGCTGTCTCTGGTAAATTAGTGATAATCTTACTACTGAAGCTGAACCCAAACATGTTCTATCATATTAACAAAGGATATCTTTTGTCAGTGTGATGTGTAAAGTGATACTTACAGAGAAAATGATGTGCAGTTCCTCTCAGCACTACAAAGCCTTACACATCATTCAGCCCATTGTTTTGGCTTTTCCATCCACAAACTTTGCTATCATTGGAAGCTGTTAGAATCTGATATGATACACTCATTCAACGCTAGCTGTCCAGCACTCAACAGCTAGTGACGAGCAAGTCTGGAGTCAATCATACTAAACTCAAGACTCTTTTTACTGACTTTAGAGTAACAAGTCCTAATCTCCCCAATCCCAGAACAGTCTCACCTGTTAGTGCTGCAGTCTGCTGTTCTGCTCTCTGTGTGACAGCATAGAGAGGATTCTTCATATGCTTCATGTTCACCCTGTAAAGGTAATTACTCAGTCAGTAAATGATTGCAACCGCTGCTTTCTTTTGAAGATAAACTACAAACATCTTGAGCATGTACGCACTCTGTACTGTCCTTGCGCTGCACTCTCATGCAGTTGAGCTCAGCTTTTTTCCCCCCGTCAACATCACGTTATTGAGTAACATTGGGAAAATCTATTTTTGACAGTTTTAATCAGATCAAAAGTGTAGGAGAACTGGAATGTGTGTTTGTGTGTGTGAGAAAGAGTGTGAGACAGAAACACATGGTCTCTTGACCTCATCCTCTGAATGAGTGGGCATTTGTTAATTCAGTACAACATTTGTGAGTCAGTTACTGGATGTCCTGATACTCTGCTGTCAACTCCAGTTGAGCTCTGAGACAGTTGTAGTGCTTCTGTTAAGCCTCCAGGAACAGCACCAGACTTGGAAGCCAAGTTAACACAGTAATAAAACATTGTAACGACAACTTCCCCGACGGCGGGAGCCTAAAAAACATTTCTCCAGCACACAATAATGACAGAAGGATCAGCTTTAAAACAGGGGCTTCACATTTGTGAGCATCACTACCCCCATGAAATGACTCAGAATTGTATCCATATGTCTAAGAACCTTACTATTAAATTATTTAATTATATTCTACTTATTGGAGGGCTAAAAATGAAAGTTAGCTGAAAGTATCTGGTTCACTTGTACAATGGGTGCTCTTGCAGGAGGGCTCTGGGTGACTGACTTGAATATCCGACTCCCTTTGTTTAGTGACTCATACAAACTGGAGTCTGTAAAAAAAAGTCAGATGATCACCTAAGTCAGTGGTATACATTGTCTGGCAACTGTGATCGTCTCCATGTGGACCAAAATTCATCAATGTCCATCAAGGAGAGATATTTCAGTGTAAACCAAAAATGTCAACCTAATTGTAGCTCTCAAGGGGAAGTCAGGGAAACACCAAAGTCAGTAGATTTCAGCACCTGGGGACCATAAATCCCTGTGCAAAATGTCATGATGATGCATCTATTAGATGGTGACATACATCAGCCTGGACCAAAGTGGACTGTCTAACATTGCCATCCCTATAGTTGGTTAGTTACAAAGTAGAATTAATACATTGCTCAAATTGAACCCAACGCCTTCCCTAAGAAGGTGGGTCATTATTAACTGTTATCATAATGGAAGGCAGACAAACTCACGATGTAGCCAAACGAGCAGTTTGTTTGATCGTTAGTCTACACTGTCTGTTACAGAAGTCCTCACAACTCAGGAAAGACATCCTTCTACCCTATAGGGTTAAAAAGAAACTGAACAGAAGCAATGTTAAAGTATTGCTGTAATATTAAATAATAAGGTTATGTTGGATGGACAAATATGTTGTATCATACATTATCTAGTTCATACATGATAGAATACCTTACTTTATCTCTTTTGTTAAAGCAGTTTATGGTAGGTCTTTATCTCCCAGTTTACTAATGAAGCTGTTGCAACATGTTAATTACAGGACATTTAACGCTAGGGTTGGTAAGATGTTGTAGACGCAGGTTGCAGGTCCATATTTGTAGAAAATCTTTTAACATCACAACAGCAAACAATGAATCAAATGCTCTGACACATAAAATAAAAAAAGATATATAATAAACCTGTCCAATTATTTTGTTTGACCTGTATCAAATGATTGAACAGGTCACCTGAATATCTTCCCACGTACTCATTACGAAAGACTGGATTGTTCCACAAGGCTACATGGATGTATTAGTATTAGTGGCACAATTTGAAGGAGAAACAGCAGCCAAAATTTCAAAACACAGTCATACTAGCTTTACAGCACAGAGTAGTAGTTATAGCCATGTTTGTTGTTTGTTGTTGTTGTAGGTATTTTCTTTCATGTGAGTCAGATGTAGATAGATATGATAGCAATGCACTGCTCTCACAGCACACAGCCTCTGAGCCAAAGAACAGGGCAGCAAGACATTTGTTCAACAATAAAATGTTGAGCAAAGTAGCTGCAATGTCGCAGTTAGCCTTAACTTTACACTCTATACCTTCAGTCCAACTTGGACGTCCAATGTGTATGTAACATATCAGGTGTTGAGTTTACAGGTCGAGGTGGTTGTAGTAATCAGCTGTCATCAAAGTTCTTCCTGACCTTCTCTCTCTCTCTCTCTGCAGGAGTACGAGTTTGTGGTTCTGCCCAATGCCTACATGATCCACATGCCTCATGCGCCCAGCTTTGACATCACCAAGTTCCGCTCCAACAAGCAGTACCGGGTCTGCCTGAAAACCCTAAAGGAGGAGTTCCAGCAGAACATGTCGCGACGCTACGGTTTCGCTGCCCTAAAGTACATGACGGCTGAGAACAACAGCTAGCCACCACTGCAGACCCTCACACCCCCGGCCCTGAACTACTGACACTCAGCGGGTCAGGGTGGAGGGGGCACAGGAAATGGACAGACCGTATAAGGCCAATGGAGATACTTTGAGAATTGAGTCCCTTAGACTTTGTCAGAATGTTTTACCCTCAGTGTGGAACTGCAAGGGTCTCTGTGTCCATTCTTTGTCCTCTGCTGTGGATGGAAGAGATCATCCAGGAGAAGATCTCTTCTGCCAGGATGTCAAAGTAGTGAAAGACAGCATGAGTGACTGTGAGGCCTGGGTCCTGGCTCTGTGGGCTGCAAGACTGGCCCTGAAATCTGACACACAGCAGGCAAAGGAAAGCAGACATTTAATGCCTTGCCATGTTTGTGAGACCAGTGAGTTATGGGCTGTGTGTAACATTGTGTGTGTGTGTGTGTGTGTGTGTGTGTGTGTGTGTGTGTGTGTGTGTGTGTGTGTGTGCGTGCCTCCAGGACAGCACTTAGCAGAAAGCTAAAGCAGAGCTAAAGATGTGAAACATAGTGGGCTTACATTCTGTTTGCACGCCTCCCAAGTGCCAACAAAGAGCAGCGGCAGTCTGACTGACAGCACACCCCGACTCAAATGCAAATCGTCATCAGGCGGTGAGATAAGACAAAGCCGTAAACATGTCCACACAGATTTTGAAAATCTCATTGTGACGAGTGACACACACTCAGATACTGAGGCAAGCAGCCAGCCAGCCGACCATCTGCTGCAGCTTAATTTGTTTGATAGCTGATACAAATCAGAATAAATCTTTCTCCTCGTATGACAAGGGATGTAAAGTGCAAGGATGGCTGGAGGTCGTCCATGCGGTTGATATTCAGGGTATCTCCACATCAGCCTGAGCGTGCTGCTAGAGAATGTTTGCAGTGTTTTGTTACGTCTACAGGATCTGACAGTAGCTGGTGCGGTTTCTTTTTTCCATGTTTGGTTTGCTGAAGTCCTGTCACCCCACCACACTGAGCAAGGCACCAATCAGTCACCTTTCCTTACAACAATCCATATTATTTATCAGTGTGTTTATAGTCCTAATGGGTGGAGGTGAGAGCGGTGGTGTCATCTCCACACATCATCTGGAGGGTCTGAAGTGGACAGGAAGGAGGGTAACAACTCTGAAAATCAACCACTAGCAGTCACTCTTTCTTTCTCTCTGTCTTTCTCACTATGGCCATTAGTTTGACAACATCATGGTGGCATCCATTAAAGCTGCAGTTGTGTGTGATCTCCTGTTTTTGTTGCTACACACAGTCAGGCTGGGTGTGGTGATCCTGATGTGGGTGTGTTCCGCCTCCTCTGCCCAGCTGTTATCACTGCTGTAGCACCTGTGACAGACAGCTGCCAGACAAATCCATCCCAGTTATCACTGTAGACAGGACAAAGAGACTGGCTGTCACCATGATATTAAACACTGTAACAGATAATGCATTCCATATTTTACATCTATTTAGCTTCCTAAACAGAAAAATACAACTGTATACCATCTGAATTCAAGTTCCTCTCTTTTACCAAATTGAGACGAGCTTAATGGACTTGTTATCTCATCAGAAAACACACTTCCTTCAAACTATTCATGAACTCAACAAAAGCCAACAGTCTTGCTTTGTCTTCCCACAATCACCTCTGGTTTGTTTAAATAAATCCTCAATTCTAAAAGTAAGATGTGAAAATATTCTGCTTTGAAGTGTTGTTTTCACCCCCTGTTGGACCCTGCTGGCCGTGGTGACTTCTCATGATCAGAGGTTGACTGACTCCAGTTAGCATATTGGGCCATATAGCACCAAGCTGCTTACTAACAGCAGGTAGTGGCTACAGCCAAAGCTTGTCACAGAAAGGAGAATACTGAGCAGCAGTGCATGGTTAATGCCTCCCACTGTGGCTTTAGAGCTCCCTCCAAATTTAGGCATTGTCTGATAAACTACACTTTTAAAAACAAATGTACAGGTAATCTAACTGGTGGTGGATGGTGACAGGTGGTATCAGAGAAATATTATACAGGGCTTGAAATGACAACCAGTCCTGGTTTTACCTGCTACACGTCAGGTTTGTCTCTGCTCCTGTCCACATGGGGGTGCTGGTGCTGGTGCTGGTGCTGGTTGGTGACTGAAAAAAAAAAACAGAACAGAAGAGAAAGCTGAACTAATGCACTCAAGTTCAGTGCATTTAATTTACTATTAGCGAGACAAACATTTCATCATCTTCATGACTCTCTCATTCGTCTCGCTTCACCTACATAGATCATAGTAGCTAAATTGATCAGGGATCAGAAAACCACTGCAACAGCTCATGCCACCATTTATATGATCATTTGTTGGTGAAATGGCAGCAGATACTTTCTTCCTGTCACTTTAATGTGACTGGAATGTTCGTTTTTAGTGCAGCACCAGCTGCTGTTACTCCAGGAGACAGACCCTGGAGGGTCCACTTCCACAGACTCCTCCCAGAAGTGCTTTGAACAATTTAGATTTCAAAAAAGTTGAATCACACATCTGCCATGTTCATGACCAAGAAATGTAATCAATAAATATATAATTCTGTAGTACAATTTTAAACTCTAGGAAAAACACATTTACGTTTACATTTACACTTTAGAGCATTTATCAGACTCTTTTGTCTAAAGCAATTTACAATAATAATACATACATTCACACACTGATGGCGATGGCTGCCAAGTGAGGTGCTGACCAGCACATCAGAAGCAGTTTGGGGTTCAGTATCTTGCCCAAGGACACATTAAGCTACAGGCCAGGGGAATCAAACCAGCAACCTTTCGATAACAAGATGCTGGCTCTAGACCAGAGCCACAGCCAAATAACTGCACCTTTCATTTTTATGAATTATTTAAATACAGCACACACATTTACACACATTCACACTTGTGTTTTTGCTCCCATTCACGAGTTGAAGTGCCAGATTTAAGACTTTGATAAGCAGGCAGAATTATTTATCTCAGATTTGAGCACAAAATTGTTCAAATTCATGGTGAGAATTTGCCCTCTAAAATCATCATCAGCGACAAACTGTAGTCAGGTAAAGACCCTGGTGAGGCAAACACTGACAAACACACAGACGAGCTCCCCAGCACTCCTCCTGACTGTTTGAACAGAGGGCTTTGGTTGTGAAAACCAACTGTTGCATCAGCTGTTTGGGTGGCTACCCTCAGGAGATCATGCATGTGACCAGAAAATAAGTCCATGCTGTTTAATCAGCAACTTGATATGTGAGACCTTTCAGGTGGATGGATTATCTTGGCTAAGACAAGGTGCTCACTAACACGGACTGAAGTGAAATACGACATTTTTGTTCGAAATCTGCGCCAGAATTCTTTAGTCTGCGTAACAAGTCTTCAATCTTTTATTTGAACCTGTGGAAAATGTAACAAAAACAAAAGTGTTGCGTGTATGTTTTTGTTGTGTAGTTTGAAAGTGTTGGAGGCATCACCTTGTTTTTTAGTTTCTCCTCAGATTTCTGTCTGGGACCTGAGACACAGTAGAGACCGTTTGTGAGGAGGAAGAACATCTTAGTAATGTTTGGTTAAACTGTGATGAAGTTCATTTTACCAGTGGCTGAGATTTCAGTCTGGTTGTTGAGCCAGTACATGCTGTTGTGAAACTAGAAGCTACTCTTCCTGTCTCTGTCTCTGTGTCTCTCTGTCATGGCGACAGTCTCTCAATCGTACGGGGCTCAGTGCAGTCATGCAGGTATGTGTGTGAGAATACGCCGTATATCTGATCTCAAATGTGTGATCAGTATGGGGTGTGTGTGTGTGTGTGTGTGTGTGTGTGTGTTTGGCTGTTCTGTATGTGTGTGTTTGGCTGGGAGGAGCTGCAGGGTGGAAGTAGGACAGTTCTGACTGATGCTGCTACCTGAATAAAAGCAAAGAGTCAAACACTTCTGTTACTCTGTTTCATCATTTCTCTCTGCATGAATATGAATTGAGCCCGCTCAGCACTCGCTGTTCACACACCTCACACACACACACAGTAGTCTCGTACACTTCTGTGCATTTCTACTTGTAGGAATTCCCTTGAGTTTAACACAAGTTTAATGCTGCTGTCTAATGTGCCCATCTCTGGAGAAGCTTTGTCAAGTCTGAGATTAACCCTGATGATGTCATAGCGATATAATAGTTACTTAGCTTTGGCTCTGGGACAAGACATTTCTCACAGGAACCCTGGGGAGTTGAGTTTGAAAGACAGAAAAACCTTTTGTTTCACAGCAAACCTCGTGGCTTCTCTCTCTGTGGCCCGTCTGTGCTCGACATTAAAGGACTGACAGGTGAAGTGAATAACATTGACATGTATCACCCTCACAAACACTGTTACAGACCAAGTACACCCAAGTAATGTGGAGGCTGTCTTCTAAATTGCCGGTCTCTGTCATGTTCCTCAGGACACACCTGAGCAGTGTTTGTGGTGTGGTGGGGAGTGTGTCCTGCTGAGGGAGCCGCTGCCATCAGGGAGTGCTCCTGCCACACTGCAACGCTTGTCAAGTGGCATCCACACAAACGCTAGGACCAAAGGTTTCCCGTTTGACTGTTCCAAGATTATCAGTTATTCAGCTCACCTGTTTGTTATTTTAATGTTGTGGCTCATCAGTGTATAATATTACCAAAGTACTTATCATATTAGGCAGTAGTTGAGATCTCTAATAGTTCAGTTTAATTAATAACGGTGTCCTCTGGCAGTTCATATGGAAGTGAAACTCAGGAGAAAGGGTTATTCACTGATCAATTTAGCAAATGCTGTGATCTGTTTTTTCAGCTCCATGTTGCATTTGTACATCAGTCTGGACAAAAGCATCTGCCAGATGAATAAATGGAATTATATTATCCAAGTGATGCCGGGCATGAGGAAAGGGACTTTGAAAGAAACTTCCTTTTAAACTGTCTCTTGTAATGGTGTGTACACTATACGGAAACTTTTGTATTGATTTGTTTTTATTTACCATTTTATTTTCCCTGATGCCAAGTCTATGGAGTATTCTCCAGCCTCCTGCCCTGCTGTAGGGATATTGAAAGCTGAAGACTGTTCAGAATGCTGCAGCCAGTCTGAACACATACAAGAAAATTTGATCATATTACACCAATCTTAGCGTCTCTGCACTGGCTCCCAGTGCATCTAAGATCAGACTTTAAGGTGCTGATGACATATAAAGCTGTACACGGCCCCGTCATACATGTCAGATCTAATTAAACCATATATTCCAACTTGGGCATCACGCTCTCAACATTCAGGGCTCCTGATGGTTTCCAGGATTAAGAAGCAGTCAGCTGGCTGCAGGGCTTTTTCCTATCGGGCTCCTTTCCTTTGGAATAACCTCCCAGCTGATATCAGACAGTCTGGCTCTGTTGACGCCTTTAAATCTAAACTCAAAACTCACTTCTTCGATGTAGCCTTTAATTAGCCCTTGATATCTATTGTAAGGTTCTTCAGTGGGTCAGCATCAGTCCCAATGAGTTCCTGTAGTATCAGATTTACACCGTGCTGTCGACGAGAAACAATCTGTTTATTCTGATCAATATCACATTTCTCTCACCTTTGTTTTTGTTTTTTGTTCCCACAAGCTGCAAGCTGTGTCCCTCTCTACACTCTCTATAGCTTCCTCCTCCCCTTCTCCCCCTCCTCCTCTTCTCTCTCCTCCTTCTCTTTCTCCTCCTCCTCTCTTTCTTTCAGGCTCCCTTCAGATGGACCACAGGCTCCTGGGACCATCTACTGCAGTGTATTTCAACCCTGCTCCTCGGGGAACACTGCCCTGCATGTTTTAGATGTTTCCTGCTCCAACACACCTGATTCAAATGAATGCCTCTTCTTCAGGCTTCTGCAGAGCTTGATGATTGGCCGATAATTTCCATCAGGTGTGTTGGAGCAGGAAACATCTAAAACATGCAGGGCAGTGTTCCCCGAGGAGCAGGGTTGAA
>CAEMYA010000648.1:38324-71517 GCA_903131615.1 Diplodus sargus | reverse complement strand
CCCGAGAAACAGGGTTGAAAAACACTGATCTACTGTTTCCGGGCTCCTGCTGCCTTGAAATACTGACTGATCTGGATCGTCACACCCCGGGCTCTGCTGGATCCCTGCTCTCCTCTGCTTCACCATCTCCTCATATCTATATCTCTGTAAATCTTGATGCCTCTCTCTGTCTGTTACTAATGATCCTGTGTGTCCTGCCCTCTCTCAGGTCACCATGGTGGACAGGAGGTCGTCTGGCTCGGGCACCACTTGGTGATGCCTCGTCCTGCTCAGTCGTCTCCTGATCCACTCACTTTACATATAACTTGTATCAGACTTTCTGTTGATGTAACTTGTAAACTGTTATTTGTTGCTCTTTTCTGTACACGCAACATCTATTGCATGTTTGTCCGTCCTGGAAGAGGGATCCCTCCTCTGTGGCTCTTCCTGAGGTTTCTTCCATTGTTTTTTTTACCCTGTTAAAAGGTTGTTTTTTCTTCATCAACATGTGAAGTTTTTCCTCACTCGAATGGAGGGTCTAAGGACAGAGGATGTTGTTCACTGTACAGATTGTAAAGCCCACTGAGGCAATGTGATTGTGATTTTGGGCTATATAAATAAAATTGATTTGATTTGATTTGAAGAGACCCGACTCTAAATGGAATGAGGGCAGAGGGAGCAGAGCACCCAGTTTATCAGCTCCCTGGAGTCTGACTGTCCCCAGTAGAGCCATCCCTTAACCTCCCCTTAAAGAAGGTTCAAGAAGAGAAACCGATCACAGAAAATGAGAACGGGGAAAATATATGAAAAAAGATTAACGATTGTGGTGGAGATTAAAGGCGACGACAGAATTACAATAGGCGCGTTCAAGTTGAACTCCTGCTGACTGACTGCATCAGTGAGATCTGCGGGTGGCTGCAGGGGCGGGGCTACAAACGCTGCTATGAAGTTGGACACTCTCTCTTCCCGTAGATGTGACGTGACTTGGCTGAGCTTGCGCTGTTTCCCTTCCTCGTCTGGGAAGAAGTGGAGGAAATTGAAATTCCATTAATGTTCAGTTTTCGATCAGTTTTCTTACCTGATGCTGTGGGAACTTTGCTGGCCTTTTTCTCATATTAATCTCCTTCAGAAATGATTCAGTCTGAGATGTTCAAAATAGTGGTCAACCAAAACATGTAATTTTTTTGTAATTGCTTCACTTCAAAACGGTCACACAGTGGCGCATCAAGAGTAGATGAATAGCCTAAAAATGTTGTATACTGTAAATGCTCATGTTCTGTTTTCCTTGTAATGTCACCATTTACTACATTTGAACTTTGTCTATCTCGTACATCATAGTAAGTCTTGCATAATAATAATACAATACAATTACAACAGTTATTCATTATGATGATGACAACTGTGCTTAGGTGCATGATTATATCACGGCTGAGGGGAATTTGCTGACTACATTTAACAATAAGCATAACTATAGACACATAAGATGATGCATTTTCTTATAGCAACATTATTCACAATGACTGATATACATTTCACTGAATGAATGAAATACAATAATCAGAACAAATGACTGAGTCAGATGCCTTGCCATCTCATCACACGCAAAATAGCTCAGGATAATTCTTTGTATTGTTAATGTGACTGGAACAGATATTGTTAATAAGAGTGGATAACACCGGTAGCACTGGACACAGCAGTGAACCGCTTCTCCATCATCACCCTTTAGAAGCTGACAGAACTGAGCAGTTTATTGACGACATCTTTCAGGGTTGTTGCGTTACATGAAGGATTTTATAGGTTTATTCATGTTGACTATCCCATAGGTGCGGCCACACGGCTGCTACTTATCTGAAAGTATTTGATATTTGAGTAGAAAAGATGGATATGGAAATTCATTGAAAAACACGTCATATACGTCAGCGTAGATGAGAACCAATCAGAGCAAAGTCCTGACGTCATGAAGGTGGGTCTAGGGTCGTACAGTACCTGGAGAGCAACTGCGCTACAGCCACCTCGCTCCCGCGATAACTTAATGTGACATCGGATGCGGCGCAGAAACCACTCCCATCCAGGTCACCGTGGACACATTTTAACCAGCATGCATCACGATTTAGGCAGCGCTGCGTGATCTTGTACTCGCCTAATGATGGAGCTTTTGAGGAAGGTGAAGGAGGAGTGTGGCGAGGTCATCGGCTGCAGATTTAAGACGCAGAAAAGTTATGAGAACACCATGCAGGAGGACACGGGGAAAATAAATAAGAAATAACATCATCATGGCCCGAGGAATAGGAATCGGTGAGATGGTGGTCTCATTTATCAACTTGCCTACATATATAGAAGATGAAATAATACTGGGAAAATTAAGAGACTGGGGAGTGAAGCCGGTATCCAGTGTAAGGAGACGAATGTGGCCGGGGACTGAGATCGCAGACGGGACAGGATTTTTAAAAGTGAAGTTCACTGAAACAGTTAATCGCTCCCATATTTGACAAAGTTCAAAACAGCGGGAGGATCGAAACATTTTCGTGTGATACATGATAGACAAGGTAAAGGTCTGCCGCCTGTGCATTCAGCCGGGACACTTTGTAAGAGACGGATCTAGAAAATTATTTATGGGGGGGCGAGAGGGGGGCAGGGATTTTTGAGGGGTGGCAACATATGGCAGACATATATATACACTGACTTGAATCACAGTTATTACAGTTTGATGAGAAATAGTATGTAAACACTACACAAGGACACGGGCTGTTATTTACAAACTCTTCCATCAACTTATCTCATGCAATCAATATCTTGCATCTGAGCTTTCATGTGAAACAGTTCATATTAGGAATAAGTGACCATACAATGTGATCTCAATAATAGAAGATACTGTAGCTGGGCCATTATCACAGGAAAGGCATTAAGGCACGACGAAAGTGATAAGTGGGAAATGTGTGAGAGGGGAAGTAAACAGTTTTTGACTGTGTCAGAGTGCCGGCGTTGCAGGCAGCATTTGTACAAGAAACTATCCAAAGAAAAACTTACCCATGAAGATCTGTGGACTGAGCTGTACTAAGGTGAATATATATATAAATACACTGGAAATAATTAGGTCACGGCACTCAAACAAGGTACTGGACATCACTTTTATTCTTTTACTCGTGTCACATTTTAAACGTTTTTTCTCTCACTTCATTTTTATTTTACTTTTTTTTTATTAAAAGGCGATATCATATTTTCTCAGTTGCCAAAACAAAGATATAAATACAGAAACTTAAAGTGCAGACTATGTTGAGGTTTGTCATTTTGACTGCTTTGTAAAGGCTCACCAGTAAGCATAACATGAAGTTGTCATGCCTATAACAGCTGAATGCGGCGATTTCCATGTTACTCAGCAAAACGCTTCACAAATGTATCTAGATCTAATGCTTCTGTGCATTTTGATTCAATGCTGAGTACAGCCGAACTCGATAGTCTCTTTTCTGTCATAGTAGACTGCAAATAAGCCTTTAATGAGCCTGAGAGATGAAAAGCTTCGTTCACAGGATGCACTGCTCACAGGTAAAACCACCGCTATTTTAGACAACCTGAACAACTCGTAAAAAACATCCTGGTATGGGTCCAAAAACTGAGTGAACTCCATTAGAGTGGTAGGACTCTCCTTTTCACCCTATTTTCTGTCTAGTACTCTCCTCTTCTGATGTAACTCATGTTTGAGATCCTCAATGTTTGAATCATAAGCTTCAGCCAATAACAGAACAGCTTCTTCTCTCAAAAAAGTTGGACTTGACGGATTTCGTGCCTGGACACCCTGCATAATGTTACAATTTGTGTGAGAAAATCTTCATCTGTTTCTCCAATCATGTTATCCAGAACTGGATAGTACACAGAGACACAACAATTGTGTTTGCTATCTGGAACTACATGCTGTCCCAAAGTGGAGTGGATGACAGTATCCTGAAGTATCTTTGTTGTCTGTCTTGGCCTCTTTGGTTTTGTATCACTTACTTCGCTGACATAAACCAAGTGCTTCACTCCACATTTCCTCAAAAGAGGCTTTGCTACGGTACTGGACCAGTGTCTCTTTAAGTGCTTCAATAATTTGAACAGCCTTAGCATAGTCCACTGTTTTAGACTGGAGCATGTCTGAGTCGCTCAGGACCTTTCTGAACAGAACAAAAGATCCAGCAAAATTCGGATCAGTTTTAGCCAACATCCCTCTTGCTTCAACAACTCTTTGTGGGTGGTTCTCAGATGCAGTCTCTTCAAGCACCTGTACTATTGCAGGTAACCTGTCCATAACATTGCGACATGCTATGTGCCTACAGGCCCAACGTGTGTCACTCAGCTGTTGGAGTTCCCTTGGTGCACCATCAAACATCTCCCGCTGCACTTCCAGCCATTTGTTATGCACATAAGACCCCAGACATGAATACATACAGTCGTTCCAATAATGAGAGGAAGTTTCCTGCATCTGCCACACTTTTTACAGCGTGTACTCTGACTAAGTTCAAGCAGTGTGCACTACAGTGAACATAGAGGGCATGTTTGGCTACTTCTTTCATTTTTGCTTGAACACCTGCATGTGCCCCGCGCATCACTGCCGCGCCATCATAGCCCTGGCCTACCAGGTTTTTCTTGTACTCCAGCCCATGCTTCTCAAGGAAGCATATAATCTTGTCACTTAAGGCGGCAGCATCCAGGTGTTCTGCCACCTCAAACTCCAAAAAGCTCTCATAAACCACGCCGTTGTAAAAACATCTCAGAACAAATGACATTTGCTCTTTTTTCAGAACATCTTTAGGTTCATCAACGATAACTGAAAACTGCTTGCTCGCTTTAACCTCCTGGATGATTTCCTCTCTGACCATTGCAGCCAAGCATTCAAGTATTTCGTTCTGGATTGTTTTACTGGTGTATTTTGCATTTTTAGCTTGTTGCTCAAGACTTTTTTTAATGATGGGGCTATGGTTACCCAGCAGGTCTAACATGGACAGAAAAACACCCTTTTTTTCTGAGTCGAGAGACTCCCTGTGCCCCCGCTGTGCTATGTTTTCTGTGGCTGTTGGAACTAAAATTTCAGCTAATGATTTAATGTAGTACTGATTTTCAGCCACCTGCTTCTTTTTTTGCTCATCCATTACTCCAAACATTGAGGTGTTTTTATCCATGATTTTCTTGTTCTCTGTCCATGCAAACATTGCATTTACATGACCATCAGATCTGGCAAGGGAACAGAAACCACTGTCTTTCATTGTCGCCTTTTTCCAGTGACAATAACCCTCCAATGAGGTGAAAACAGTCCTTGGAGCATCAGGGAGGGAAAAATGTCTACAAGAAAAACAGAATGCTGCATCTTTCGATTGTGAGTACGCTAACCAGGGATGAGATTTGTACCAGTCGCTCCGGAAGCTTCTCCTGGCTCCTCCCTGAAGGGTCTTAGGGAAACTCTCTCTCTTTGGCTGCACTGGCACCTCACACCTGGACTTGGATATGTCTAGAAGATGGAGGGGAGGAAAGATTAAAACTGCATTACATCTGAAATAATTATACAATATAACAACTAGTACAAACACAATCAATGTGTAACCATCATTGATAAGTTATAACCATCAGACTGTGTTAACACACACTAACATTTTTAGCCTGGGAGAGTATTTTTAGGTTCACTTGTTAAATTTTGGAATTTAACCTGAGCAATAGATCTAAAATACATTGCACACAAAATATTAAAATTCTGTCCCCATCTCATCACACTTTCAAGTTTACCCAATTATTGATGTTGAAGCAAACATGAATATTTATGTCTATTTGAAGAAGTATAAGCAATGTCTCATAAATGCACCTTATAGCAAAATGTCTCGTCATATGTTGTTCTTATTCATATGTAACTTAGCATACTATGCCGCAATAATTTCCATACCATGTGGACCAGCTCGACTGGAGATGGTTGGTGATGGCTCGGGCACTCTCTTTCCCTTTCACTGTCTGAGCCCTGCACGTTATCTAGTCTGTCGCTTCCTCCCTCCTCCATAACTTCACAGCTTATGGCGGGTGGATAGTGCCACGGCAACCCTACCACCGGAGACTCTCGTGTGGCATCAACGTCTGAACTGGCTTACGTTACGCCGTGCAAGTCGTCGTTGATAAGTACGTCGCCACACCTACGCCGTCATCAAGACAATGTCACAATGCATTTTTGTTTTTAAGATTTCTAATGTACTGCTGTCTCTAAGCACTTGATGGCACTGTTGCATTGCTTGTATATCAAGTTCAGCAATAAAGTTAAGGAGGAAAAATTGAGTGTCATTTATTGAACTTTGCGGACAGTTTGTGTGTAACTTAATGTCTTAAAATAATAACATAGCGATAGGCCACAAGGGTGCAGATAGCTTACTTAAGTGCAATCAATAGGCTACTCACAGAAATTTCAATTTTCCAGCTGTTTGACAAAGAGCTTAACACGTGAAATGCAAAATAACAACCAAAAAAAAAAGATGTATTTCTGGCCAAATTGTATCAATCAATCAATCAATCAATCAACTTTATTTATAGAGCACTTTTCATACATTGGTATGTAGCACAAAGTGCTTTACATAAGAAAAATAAAACAATATAAAAGAAAGCCCCTCCCTCCCACCTTCCATACTATATACACCCACACAAGCATATATACCCACACACACACACACACACACACACCTGCGCACTCTTACTACTGGCAATAAGGAGACATGGCAAGGCACTGAGCATTGAGGAAACGCCACCTTTGGGACCGTCCACACCGGGAGAAATCACAGTCTGTGTCACGGGGGCACCAGTGCCCAGGCCCCCCCGACCCCGACAGACAACATCTGGCCGGGCCGAAGGGACCCAGGGACAGGGCCCCAGCAGCAACCCAGACACAGCTGGCCAAATTGTATGTGTGTTGAATCTTAAGTACGTATTCATTTTGAGATGTACTGTTTAATATGATGTTTTTATATTTAAAAAAAAATAATAACTTCATAATTTAGCCCGGGTATACCCATGCTGCCTTGCGCGAATGTATTTTCTGTGCGCAAGTCGAATCTCAATCTAAACTGAGATGAGGTGTTAGCCAGGCTATTAATAATTATGAAAGTAAACAAATGTATTAAGAACAACCATAATAGTAAACAATAATAAAAGTAAACAATATTAACAGTAAACACTTAATAGCAACTAGAAAAATTTGCATTTCCTGCGAAAATACAGTGTGAATGCTAAAGGCTGAAGCGAAACCTGCTGAAAAGGAGTCAGTATTGGCGATACAAGAGGAGCTTGAATCACTTTTCAGCTTTATTTCAGTAATTATCACAATCTGCAACATCTGTTACAGGAGTAAAGTAATGTTGCCTTTTATTCAACAACTGTCCTCCATTTCCCATTCACATATGCTGGTCAGTCAGGCTACATGTCTTCGATAATAGAGAACTTAAACAGCTCCAGGATGACTTCTCTCTCCACATCATTAAGCTCAGAACTTGCAGCCTCCACCAGTCCAGACCATTCCTCCCTGACTGGACTGAAAAATAGCGAAACATTAAATCCTTATTTCATCTTCATTTAGACACAAACAACCTGAGCGTCAACTGCTAACCACCGTTAGAGTAACTAATTAAAAAAATACAACAACTCACACACATATAGGCTCGGTAATATAATAAATAATAAAACAAATAAATGTATCCTACTGATAAAGGCGGCTACTAAAACGGTAATGCAATCTCTGCATTCATTACTGTTGTTATGGTGGAATGCAAAAATACACACATACATACATACATACATACATACATACATACATTAGTACTTTTGCATTGTGGTATTGATACTTTTGATCTCAGTAGCCTACTTCTTCCAACACTCAACACTGTTTGTGACTACAACAACCATTGAACAATGGCACCATCTAGTGGATACAATCCGCAATAGAAGTTCCCAGGAAAACATTGTTAAATTTGGACATGGACTTTTAAATTTTGCAATTTTGAAAGCAGGGCACAGCTAAGTCATACTGTCGAAGACTGACCGTCAAAACCGGTTTGTGTGAGTAGCCTGTAACAATCGAATTAACAACTACAAAACAGACCTCCTAATCCCATGAGAATTATAACTGTTGTGACAGATTATTGGTTGAACATTTCTGAGTGTATAGGCCTATTCATTATTAATATAGCCTACATTTTTAAATTTGTAAACAGCTTAAGACAGGGGGACGTACTTTATGGACGATGTACTTCGGTGACGACGTGTTTCTCAGACATATATTTTGTTAGTAATTCAAATATACGCCGTCGTCACGTCGCCGTCGATACACGTTCTTTCAATGCACCCCCTGTGAAGTCGCTGCCGCTTATCTGCTATCCCATTCACTCCCATTCAAAAATCCACACGGTCTGGCGGTGACGGATAGGGGAGGTTGCTCCTTCTCCTTCTCCTGGTAATCCTATGGCGGGTGGATAGTGCCAATGCTAGGATTACCAGGATTACTAATATATATATATATATATATATATATATATATATATATATATATATATTAGTATTTTTGCATTGTATTTTGCATTCCACCATGACAACAGTAATGAATGCAGAGATTGCATCACCATTTTAGTAGCCGCCTTTATCAGTAGGATACATGTATTTGTTTTATTATTTACTATATTACCAAGCCTGTGTGTGTGAGTTGTTGTATTTTTTTTTAATTAGTAACGCTAACGGTGGTTAGCAGTTGACGCTCAGGTTGTTTGTGTCTAAACGAAGATGAAATAAGGATTTAATGTTTCGCTATTTTTCAGTCCAGTCAGGGAGGAATGGTCTGGACTGGTGGAGGCTGCAAGTTCTGAGCTTAATGATGTGGAGAGAGAAGTCATCCTGGAGCCGTTTAAGTTCTCTATTATCAAAGACATGTAGCCTGACTGACCAGGGTATGTGAATGGGAAATGGAGGACAATTGTTGAATAAAAGGCAACAGAATTAAATTTTGTTATTTTGTGTTTTCATTACCTATTTAATCAACACCTGATACCCACCTAATAATTTATTTTCATTATACCATGAAGAACAGAAGTAGGTTAGTGCATTTTAAAATCCAGTTTTAACTTGGGGTGACCAAAAGTTTGCTTTTAGCCGGACATGTCCACTTTTTACGTCATGTCTGGGTCCGGTTATGAATTCGTGATTATGTCCATTTCTCATAGTTTTTTCACGGTACCGTTAAGCACATAAATAGTTGTCTATGTGCTGATGGTGCTTTGTGCAGCTTACTACTGTAAGGTACTTTTCACAAACTGCAGGATTGCAAGTTACCTCAATAGCTCACTTGGTAGGAGTTCTGCAACAAATACCTATTGCAATTATTACTGGAGCGGCAAGGGTTCGAGTCCTGCTGTTATTCTTTTTTTTCAGTGTATTTCATTTTATTTGTGTACCATTAATAAGTATATTATATAAAAGAATCAGGTGGAAACATGCAATAGACAAAATAATGTAGACCTATTTGATAAATGTTATAGGCTACATGAGATGCTGAGGCTATAAAAACAATCTTAGATTAATTATGTTAATATGTTGGTTGATGGTTTCAAATAACTACTCTTGCCCTCTATGTGTGCTGAGATTAGCCTACTGTAAGTTTACATATAGGCTGTGTATAGTAAATATGAGAGGTGTTTTTTTTGTTTTGTTTTTTTTACAAAGACTGGAAGAGTCCAACCGTCCAATCAACAAGTTAAATATTTTCCTATGAACTTGTCACTAAATATGGACAGAGCTTAGGCCTATACCCCATTTTGACAGTTAATGTAATGCAATAAAGTTGCTGACAGACTTTACATTGTTGTTTAATTAAATATCCAAAAAATGTCTACATGATTTTATTTTTAAGTTTCTTGCGTGCACTTCCTGTTAGGATTTGTTGATTGATGTATGGAGACCAGAACTGATCTGAATGAGAAAGTTGGGGGGGGGGCACGACGGCGTAGGTGTGGCGACGTACTTATCAACGACGACTTGCACTGGCGACGGCGTAACGTAAGCCAGTTCAGACGTTGATGTCACACGAGAGTCTGCTGGGGTTGCCGTGGCACTATCCGCCATACATTCGCGCCGCTGGCACCTGAATTGCGGGTCATTTTCCAAGATTTTGATAGCTGCACGGTTGCAATAGCTAAAGGCATTAACACACTAATTATTAAATTCCAGAAGAACAATAGTGTGACTGCCTTTAGCATTCACACTAATTAATAAATTCCAGAAGAACAATAATGTGAATGCTGAGTCAGCAAAAATAATAGCTTGCAGCAACATATTGAAGAAAAAAAACTAACTATGAACTATGAACTTGGTTCAAAGTTTTGAATTATGAACTATGAACTGAACTAGTTCATTTTAAAATTTGTGAACTGAACTTTAAACTAGTTCATGTAGAAAGTGAACTTTCCCAACACTGTGTGTGTGTGTGTGTGTGTGTGTGTGTGTACGTATGTGGTTATGCACTTACACAGTAAAATAAGTAAAGCAGTGGCACAACTCAGCCAGGAAAATAAGGTGTAAATGTCTGATACGTGAACATGATGTGAGCAGCAGACTACACGTTACGTTACATCGTATCTGTCAGAAAATAGTGAAGAATGTTGATCACTGTTTCCCAAAGACAAAGGTGACATCCTCAAGTGTCTGCCCTGAACCACTGTCTGTCTTACATTACTCTAGTAGCAGTACGTTAATATTAATTCATGAGTGAGTTTTTCTCTATATTTTGACTGTAAATGTACATTAAATTAAATGTAAATGAATGAAATATACATTTTACTGTACATTATAATAACAATGGAAGCATTTGTGTGTATGTTCCCTGCCTATCCCACCCTTATAGGGTTAGGTTATAAGCTTAAGATAGATCTATTCACACCTTGTTTTACCAGCCAAAATGCAACTGCGTGATTAATGGATATTTTATCAACTTAGTGAGTACCTAGCAATACATCCAAATTAGAATAAATAAAAATGTATATTAAGTTATATTAAGTTCCATGTACTTAAATACATACTATATAAATTCACTGATACCTCTTATTGTAATTCCAGAGACGCTCATCGTGGCAAGGTGGTGATTGTCAGAAGGAAAGGTAAGTCATACAGCCTATACTACAGGTCATTCTAAGACAATAAAAGATGTGAATGTTTTCAAGTTATTTACATAAATCATACTATTTGCCCCATTAAAAAAATCCCAATCAGTCTAAGAGATTGAATGACTGTGTCTGCTTAACATAACTACCATCCTCATCTCTCATTTGGTGTTGTTCAAGTAGTTGAGAAATTAGTAGAAGAAAGATAAACATGACCTATCCTGTCTCTGTCCTCACTTTCTTTGCAAAAGGGAAAATGTAGCATGAGCTCCAGAAGTGCCCGGGGAGTTGCTGTGATGTATTGTGGGGTTGTTAGTTTCAGTCTGCAGGTAATATCCTTTCCTCTTCTCACACACATCCAAACACATATTGACACACAATATAATTAATTTACTCAGTGGTGTGAAATACTTTCGATCTGATCTGAAGTTTGATGTGTGTCGGGTAGATGGAAGATGACAACATGTGGTTAAATATGCAATTCCTAATTAAGTGCCTGTATTATACGCAAATAAGTCTTGTGCCTCCGCGCTGGCGATAACGCAGAGTCAAGGAGCACATAATCTGGATGTTTATAGCAAACTAAAATATATGAAGTAATATTCTCGACTTTGAAGAAAATATACACTACATTATTTTTTAAAAAATCAAATCTTCACTTATGTTATATGCATCTGAACACACATGAATGTCAACTTCAAAATAACATCTGCACAGAGGCATACAACTGCCTTGAGGTATTTCTAGTTATTTTCATTGCGATAGGTTATGTGCAATTTATTGCCACACTGGACTAAATACCACTAAATATGACACAATGGACTTTAAAATCAAACTGTTTTTCCCCCTAAATTACACAGAAATACAGTATATCATAAGGCTTATGCTCGTCTTGGAGAGATGTTACAGAGATGTTATATTTGGCCTTATGTATGTGTGTTATGTATGTGTAACTGCCTGTTTATTTCTGAATATTTTTTACACTGATAACTGCTAATGATGATAAATTTGCTTATATTTTTTGTAGATCAAGCATTGGAACAATGTTTAAGGCTGAGAACAGGCACCCAATGGAGAGACAAGTCTACCCCTAGTAAGTATCAACTGCAATATATAAGACAAGCTATTGGTCAATGTTATCCAATATCCCTTACATTATTATGGAGAACTGTAATTATAGATAAATCTTAAAACTGTAAGCGTTGGCAGAAAAGTCTAAGTATTTTTTTCCAAGAGCTGGAAATACAGACAAGTCATCAGTTACAACTCACATGGGCCTCTCAATTGGCTGTCTTTTCACACGTGACTTTTGCCACACTTCTGCCGCGGTAGATTTGCAAATGTGTGTGGTGATTTGTGTGATTCTTTTTAACATTTACAATCTGATTACACACAAACAGATTGAGATACAGACACAACTCTCCGCACTAATCCGTCAATAGTTTTACAGCAATAATGGAGAGCTGAAGTCACGCTCCTTCCGGTGTGCACCATGGGACTTTATTTGAGAAAAGGTTTGTATGGCAGTCAATGGTGAGAGACAAAGCCAGACCCCAAAATAGCAAACAGCAAACTCCTCATGGTTGTTTAAATGAATGGTTAAAAAAAGAGGACTTTTCAGTGGTACTTACTTTGTCCTTTTTCCCTTCCCCACCCCCAGATGCACCACAGATCCAGCTGACTCCTGGCAGTTTGGAGGAGGTTTCTTCCTTCATTTGCTGCATCTGTTGCATATTTCTGGTACAGATTCATTGAACTTCTGTGTATGTTTTGATTTCACTTAATAGTACACTGTATATTCAGGGTTCTAAATCAAGAATATAATGCTTGTCCACAGATACTACAAATATTGTCAGAACTACTGTATACAGAGCCCCCAATGGTCAGGAGAATATCAGGAGAATATAACTGAATTGGAAAATACAAGCTAAAACTCAACAGACCACAACCCCCTCAGCCCAAACGCTCTCCACCTGTTTCAAAGGGGAAATCATGACCTCATTATGATAGTACTGTTAACAGAAAAGATACACATATGGAGAAATAGAATTTTTAGTTATTCAATTCTTCCTGGGGGGCTCTGAAGAACAGTTTGTGAATAATTGGTTGATATTGTAAATTTACAACTCATTACATAAAGGGGTTTTAGAATCAACAGTGGTGTGTATTTCATTTGAAATTAAGTTCCCCACCCTACTTTAATTGAAACAGTGAAAATATTTAGGGTTTTTGTTTGGCAGTCATAGCTGTCCGTCATTTGACTGTTTTTCCCAGGTGGTTTTTAAGGCTTATTAAAGGTGTTTGATCATAATTTAGGAAAAATCTGTAGAATAACGGCATTTTTCTGTAGTGCATTTAATGAACATTTATGTACAAGTAATGTTTCTGGACTTTATTTGAATCAAGATATTTTACTAAAATATTATAGTTTTTGTTTGGCAGCCGTAGCTGCCAGTTATTGACCGTTTTTCCAAGGTGGTTTTTAAGGCATATTTAAGGTGTTTGATCATAAATTAGGACAAATCTGTAGAATAACAGTATTTTTCTGCATAACTCTGAGCATTGTCACTTTGTTAAAAGTGCTTGATTGTAATCATTTTGCAAAAATCTGTAAAATAATGGTATTTTTCTGCAGAACTCTTAGCATTGTCACTTTATTCAAAGTGTTTGGTTGTAACAATTTAGAGAAAATCTGTAAAATAACAGTAATCGTAACCAGAACTCTTAGCATTGTCACTTTATTCAAAGTGTTTGGTTGTAACAATTTAGAGAAAATCTGTAAAATAACAGTAATCGTAACCAGAACTCGTAGCATTGTCACTTTATTCAAAGTGTTTGATTGTAAAAATTTGGGGAAAGTTTTTAAAATAACGGTATATTTCTGTGGAACTTCTAGCATTATCACTTTATTATAAGTTTCGTTTCGTTTTCATGTCCGCTTGTCCCTGCGGGTCGCGGGATGTTGCCGCTTTTTCCCCCTGAGGGGTTGCGGGGCTTACTGGGGCCAAATCCAGTTTCACACAATGGGCGTAGGCCAGGGCTCACCCTGAACGAGTCGCCAGCTGATTGCAGGACCCTTACTGATGGCAGTGGCTACCTCACAAGGTGCCAACTGCACATCAGGAGCAACTTTGGGGTTCAGTATCTTGCTCAAGGATACTTCGACATGTGGTCAGTCCCGCCCTGGGGAGCTGGGATTCGAACCAGCGATCTTCTGATCACTGGTCCACCAGCTCTAACCACTGAGCCACAGCCGCCCTCTTATAAGTGTTTAATTGTAATAATTTAGGGAAAATCTATAAAATAACGTTATTTTTCTGCAGAGCATATACTGAACATTTCTGTAAAAGTAATGTTTCTGGACTTAATTTGAATTACAATATTTTATTTTAATATTACGGTTTTTGTTTGGCAGCCATAGCTGCCAGTCATTTACTGATTTTTTTTTGTTTTTTTACAGTGTGGTGTGTTCTACGCTCAGTATACATTTAATATGGAATTAAATGTTATCCAGCCGCAACAGATCAGAACTTTAAAGGATAAGTTCACCCAAAAATGAAAATTCAGTAACTATCTAGTCCACCCACGCGTGGCCAAGCATTAACTATCTCGTGGCCACAAGATAATAACACGTGGCCACGAGATAGTCATGCGTGGCCACACATTTTTTTTATTCAGTGTCACCGGGGGGCTCCGTACTTTATTATAAGTGTTTGATTGTAATAATTTAGGGAAAATCTATAAAATAACGGTATTTTTCTGCAGAGCATATACTGAACATTTCTGTAAAAGTAATGTTTCTGGACTTAATTTGAATTACAATATTTTATTTTAATATTACGGTTTTTGTTTGGCAGCCATAGCTGCCATTCATTTACTGTTTTTTTTGTTTTTTTAACAGTGTGGTGTGTTCTACGCTCAGTATACATTTAATATGGAATTAAATGTTATCCAGCCGCAACAGATCAGAACTTTAAAGGATAAGTTCACCCAAAAATGAAAATTCAGTAACTATCAAGTCCACCCACGCGTGGCCACGCATTAACTATCTCGTGGCCACAAGATAATAACACGTGGCCACACATTTTTTTTATTCAGTGTCACCAGGGGGGCTCCGTACTTTTCCTACTTGGATCACATTAAAACAACCTACTTAATATTGTGGGGGATCCCCTTGTGTAGCTGAAAGAGCTCTCACTTGTCAAGGAATGGACATAAGACCTCTGGAGTGGATACTTTGGTCTGGGAATTTCGAGGCAACGTCCCCAGCCTTGGGCACTTTGTTGAGCCTTCCTCAACAGCGTAATGTTGTGAGGGCGCGCTGTCCTGGTAGGACGGCCGTTGCCTTGAGGAGATGTACTTGGTCCACAATGGTGTTTGTATGGGTGGTGTGTGTGAGGTCACATTCACATGGATGCCACAACCCAAAGTTATCCAGCAGAACATTGCATTCCAACAAGATGATTAAGGTTGAAATGTAAATGCAATATATATTGCAATGTCTCCCTCTAAAGGTGAAAGAGTAGTTTACACACAAGTCAGAGAGCAATGGATCCATTTCAGACTTTATGAATTTTGACATAAACAAAAAACAAACAAAACAAATATAACATTGTCTGGAGTAAATAGTGTAATTATTGCTGAGTTGTAAAAAAAGGGAAAAGAAATGTGATTTTTTTTTTAAAAAAAGGATTAAAATATCTGGAATGACAGTTTTCTGGCACAAGACATTCTGAGGTAGCTGGTAAAAATAAGGGGTATTCAGCTAGTTTCCATTTGACACCAAAACATAAAAAATAAAAAAGTGACATCGACCACAAACAGCTGATATGTGTGCATACCCACAGTTAATAATTAAAATAAAAATTATCATTTTTTAATAGTATAGGTAAAATGTGTTCAGTCATTGTACTATTCACAAATGCAGCTACAACCAACATTAACTGCTGCTTTTGTTCATCAATCATTTGTCCAAGAGTGTGAATTTCTGGCAGTGTTTCCCTTCTCAGATGGGGTCCTGGAGGGGTTCAGCACTTCTCCCCTTCTCACCTGATGGGACCTACAATGAAAAATGTCAGAACAGGAGAAAAGAGAATTACACCTAAATCCATGACATGAGGAAAACCTAACCAAACTGCATAATTATCAGTTGGCTCCAATATCCTTTTTTCCACTGGTCAAACATCCCATTTAAACCCGCCAAGATCAGGCTTTTGTGTGCAATGGGAAAGTATTCACTCAGCAAACACCTTGGTCATCTGACTCTGCAGTAGACACAGATTTTTAAATCAGGTAGGTCGAGCCAAGCAAAGTGATGATGCAAGTGGTGATCAACTTTTGCTGGCTGAGCCACATTTGGCTTCCCTGACCACTTATAACCTTCACTCAGAGTTAATGATGAACAAAGAATGATTTTTGGGCACATGCATTCAAAATAACTTAATTAGACTACTATATTCATTTTAAGGACAATTAAAAATACATTTTAAAGGACATAAGAACATACCTAGTTTCAGTGGAGTTGGAGACTCTCAGAGAGTTGTGCCTCTGTCTGGGTGCCCTGTCATAGTGACTAGGTCCTGGTCTAGCTTTCCGGAAGGAATCTTGATTTGATGAGCTATCGAAAGGAGCTGGGCTTTCCTGGCTAGGGAATGAATGTTTGAATTTCTCAACGATAGCCTGAATCATATTCTTCGAAGAATGGTTTCCATCATTCGCAGGTTCTTCAAATCTTACTTTCTTTTTTCTGTATGAATGCAGTGTAGTTCCTGCAGTTTTCCAGCTGGTTTCGGTGGTGGTCTTTGGGATCTGGGTTTTATCATCACCCTCCATGCGAACTGTACATTTTAACAGTTTCAAGCATTCCATGGGTTGAGAAGACTGCTGATTAACAAAGCGAGGAATCAAAGGATTAAGACCCAAAGTGGAGTCTGCCTCCTTCTCCACAGACTGGGGCTGCTTCTTCTGAACTTCTTCTGATGACAGTCTTGTTGTTTTAGGTTTTTTGTTTGTAGTTTCGCGAAGACTGTCCACAGTTTCAGCTGAATGTCTGCTTTTTATAGCAAATAAGGCATCGTCATTGTCCTCCGATCTTGATAGTCTTCTCTTTGTCTTTCCTCTTTGTTCTGGTATCCTTGGTCGGTTGGTCTTCTGTTGAACATGCCCAGAGTCACTTTTAGCTTCAACCAGCTGTCTATTCTTTTCTGTACCATGTGACAGGTCTGAGCGTGCATCCTGTGTCGCTTTTTTAATGCATGAATAGCGAAGTTTAGATTTGTGCGGTGGCAGTGATGAACCTGCAGAAGATAGTTGGGCTTCTCTGAGCTTTTCTTTGGCAGTTTTGCCGTCCACTGTTTCAGCTGAATGTGTCCTTTGTTGAACACATGGGGCATCATCACCGTCTGCTGACCCTGAAGAGAACAATCTCCTCCCGTTGACCTCATTGCAGTTTTGTTCACCATCACTGTCAGAATCAAGGATTATAATATCATACCTTTCATTTTTTGAACTCTTTTGTACGTTATGTTGGACATGATCAGAGGCACCTTTGGTTTTAATCAGCTGTCCATTCTTTTCTGTACAGTGCAGTTGTTTTTTTCCGAACTTCTTTTTAACAGTTCCAGACCTGCTGCCCACAATTACAGGTGAATGTCTCTTTTGTTGACTATCATGGGAATGTTCATCACTGTCTGAATCTGAGAACCATCCTTTGTGTTCTGCCTTTTTCTTGCAGTTTTGATCACTTTCATCCTCTGTGTCAGAATCAATGATTATTGTGGTGATTTTTGAAGTCTTTTGTCCATGGGTATTTTGCTGAACAGGCTTGGAGGCAGCTTCGGCTTGGATCAATCGTTCAAGCTTTTGCTCTACTTCATCTTCAACCTTTTTTTCATCTGCTGCTAATCCCTTGTTCCATGACTTCCTGGAAGGTGTCATAAAGTTGAGTTCTGATCCAGATGAGTAATCATGACTGTCCTCAGTTTGAGAGCTTTCTTCAGCATCAGAGCCCAAATCTCTCTTGTTCTGTGGTTCACCCAAAGCATCCACCTCACATTCTGTTGAGCGGCAGCCTAATGCCACCTCACATATACTGGGAAATTGTACACCTTGAGCTTTAAGAAAGCTCTCACGTGTGTCAAAGACCTCGATCTGGGATGATAAAGGTAGAGCTGGCCGATTACAGTCATGGTGTGTTGGACCTGTGTCAAGCTGCATTTTGTCTCCACTTGCACCATCAACTGGCACCACTTTTTCTTGGTTTTTGCAGTATACGTCTTCTGGTTCAAACTTAAGGCCAGATATCTCTATAGGGATGACAATCCAGTCATCACACATCTCATCATCAGTTCCATCTTCATCTTCCAAAACCTGACACGGCACATGTACATATTTCTCTGACTCAGGTGCTTGAGTAAGCAAAGGCCTCTCCAGAGTCATATTGCCAGTCTGTGAATTTTCGTCTTCACTTATATCTTCATACTGCAAGTCTTCAAAACGTATTGAGACGCTTAAATCCCCAAGCTCTGGGACCGGGAGCTTTGTATCTAGCTGAGGCATGTCTTCGTTATCCGAAATGTCTTCATATTGGGGATCTTTGAGAAATCTCACATAGCTTCCTTCCGTACCCGCTCTTTCAAATAGAGAAGCCTGCTCTTTCACGTTGTTTTCAGAAAGCACTTTTCTTACATCAGTTTGTGGATACACAGAACACAGATCCTGCCTCGCAACTTCATAGCTTGTTTGGTTGCACAGCTGATCAATTTGATTAGTAGTAATCGATATAACATTGTGAATCTGAATAACAGTTGGTGAACTCAGCTTGCTATGTGCAATTCTCTCTTGATTTTCAGTAATTGATGTGGGTTCAGATATTCTGTTTTCAGACAGCACTGAACTTGACTTTGTTTTAAGATCTTCCAAGACATCAGTCACACCTTGCACATTGTCCAACCAAACTGCATCCACTGGTTTCAGGCCTGCAGCTCCTTTATCCCTGTATTTCATGTGCTTGAGAGCCCAAGAAACACCAGGTATTTGTTCTGTGTCATCCAAATTCTTGTTAACATTTTCCCCAAGAGACTTATGTTGTTCCTGCGATGAGCTGCAGCGCAGTGACGAACTGGGGTGCTTCACAGTGAGTTCATCCAAGGTCAATGAAGGCACTGCGATGATTACTACTGGACTCTCATCTTCATTCTTTGTGCAAGAGGCAGCAACTTTCCCAATAATTTGTGGATATTCTGTGGACGCAAAGAGATGAGTGTTAACAATATCCCTATTCCAATATTGTTGTAGTATGATTTTAGAACAGTTACCCATCTCTATGTTCTCTACATACTTCAGACTACCAACTGGCTCCTTCAGCGCAATTGATTAATTCCTCTGAGTACTTGTCAAGCCATATAGTACATGGAAACTTGATTTTTTTACAACCGGCAAGTGTTACATCTTCTTGCCATTGCAAAGTCTATGGGTGTACTCTCAACAGATTCAGTTTTGGGGGCATGTCTACAGTTTCCTATAGCAGAGGCTGGTGTACCTGTTGAATGTTTCTTTGATGCAGATGTAGCACAATCCCTCCTCTCTTTTGACCATGGAATAAAGTCAGTATTTGATCTGCTGCCCTTTGACCAGTGCCCCAGTTCAGCTGGACAAGCATCTAAAGAGGGTGGCACACTCGCAGCATAGTTGAGAATTTTCAAATCCATATTATCTTTGTCAGAGACAGAGGTTTTTGAGTGATGGGCTTTACTGTTGGTATTTGGCATGCAGCCAGACAGGCATGTGGAGTAAGAATGTACATGTCCATTATTTCGGTTATTCTGAGTTGTAAAATCTACAACACTTCTTAAAATAAATGCCTGTATGTCATCATCTGTAGGTGGTGTAGGAGGTAACATTTCTCCAAATGGCAAGACCTTCCCTGGGTATGACTGACTGCTGGGAGAAGGAGAGGAGGCCTGCTGCTGGCAGGGGGATGAATTAGTTACTCCTGAATGATCCAAGTCATCTGAAAAATGAGTACTAATATTCGGTACGATCTTGGCATTAGTTTTGCCTGACAAAGAAGGAGGAGTGGTCACAAACTCTTTGTAATCCAGAGGTTTTACTTTTAGTAATGAGGACAACAGTGGGTAAGTTCTCTGATTTTTGCTCCCAGGCAGAGAACAACACTGAGTCAGTGAATGACATGTCTGTGGTGCAATTCCAAGGCCATTTCCTCGAAGTGCTGCAGAAGTGGCATCAATTGAAAGGGCAAAATTTAGATTTTGTCTATGCTGCAGTCCTGTGTCATTGTTCAAATTTGACTCTTTTTGCATGTTCCAATGTCTTTGTTGTCCACCGTTATGAACAGATTGTCTCACACAGTTCTCATTAGCACATAGAGTCCAGTTTTTGAAGTCCCTGGATATTTTGTTGTGATTGTGCATTGCCTTGCTGCCACTGAGTTGGACTCTGATTCATGCTGAATTCCCCAAGATATGGAGTGGCTACCATGTTGTATTGTACTCCATCTGCTGGGTAAACCACTTGTACAGGTGAAACATTGTTGTTCTAAGGCGATGCAAGCAAACAAACGTTACTCTGGTGTTGAAACACAGGATAGGCCCCTCCTTGACTGTATGGACATCCAGATCGCATTGCATGTGGAGAAGTCTTTCGAGTGAAGGCTTCAGTTGAGTACTCGTCAGATCTAGGAAACAAAAGGAAAAATCATTGGTTGGCTAGTTTCTTTACATGCATCATTTGTCTCTAGTTCTTTCCAGTGAATTATATGGTTACATATTTGGCCATTATGAACGTTGCCTTCAAAGCTTGGTACCGTTACAGGGAGCTTGAGTACAATGTGGCTGGGCAGGATATAATATTAGCAAACACACTGTAAGTTCATGCCCCTTGCATGAAGAGTGGACTGTACACATGGTGATGGGGAGGATCAGTGACACATATGAGGCAGTCTTAGGACCGGTTTTAAGATTGTACAAAAGTTTCATACTTCAGTTGCTTTCCAGACTAGATTTATTGTACTCTCCTTGTACTTTGCAGTAAGCCTACAAGTGGACCAAAGCGCTGCCTGACTCTTTGTTACTTGAAGAGAAAGTGATAATAAGAAAAAATATTTATACACTGGAAAAGGAAATGAGAAAATAAATGAAGTAGTTGAATTACTACAAAGGAATATTAATACAGAGTGTTTATATATATACCAGGGTTCGACGTAACCCATGGCCCGCTGGCCAGTAAAAGTAGGTGCAGGGCATGTCGATTGGTCAATCACTGGCCCAGACCAATCGCTTATTACACTGATTGTCTACGGGCAGTGACTGGCCAATCGTAATTCGCTAGAATGCACGCGGGAAAATTGAAATGCTTAGAGTGATGGCGGGAAAGTGATTCGTTAAAATGTCGGGTCAGAGGAGGAAAAGGGGATTTCTCCTGAAGTGGAGGGATCAGTATACCTGGCTGAACCACTGCAACGGCGTAATGTATATTAAGAAATATGTCGGCAGTTTCTGGCGAAGGCTGACCGTGGTGGATCATTTTTTAAAGGCACCGACAACTACCGAAAACACACACTGGAGGCCCATGAGAAAAGCAAACATCATCTGCAATGTCTGCTCGCTAAGCGTGCGGTGGACAACTCTTCATTAGGCCCGCTTAACATCTGGGCAAGACGCGGAGAGGGAGAACGAAAACAGCGGATCCAGAAACTAATTAATGCTGCATATCACATAATCAAGTCAGAGCAACCCTTCGTGGCATTTGAAAAGACAGTCGCTCTTCTCAAGAAGAACGGGGTGGATGTGGGCTCCCAGTACATCTCAAATGTGGCGTGTCGAAGGTGAGTTACAATCAGACCTATTGTAAATTCTGTTATACTGACTGGACACACAGAGAGAGAGAGAGAGAGAGAGAGAGAGAGAGAGAGAGAGAGAGAGAGAGAGAGAGAGAGAGAGAGAGAGAGAGAGAGAGAGAGAGAGCTCCCCCGTCAAAACATTGTAAGCATTGCGAAGTGGCTGGTCATGGCTCCGTCTTCGTCTGCGAAAAACTGAGAAACTTGACATTTACCCCTCAATACAGAGCCCAGCAGTTCCCTTACAAATTGTGTCAGGTAAACTGTTGTTTTGCAAAGAAGCAGACCTGAGAAATCATAATTAAAAAGGTGTAATGTGTGAGAGTTAGCCACCTGTCTGATTCAGATTATCGGCATATAATACCAGAGTGACTGCTAACTGCTGCTAACAGTAGCTGCTGTTAGCTAGTTAGCCCAATTAGCCACAGCCCTCTTAGCTGACTCTGCCTGGGCTGGTAGGCCAGAGAACAGCATGAGGTAGGCCTGGGCGATAAACCGATCAGTATTTACCGATACCGGAATTTTCGACGATAACGGCGTCATTTTGGCCATGTCGGTATATTCGGTGTCATAGGTGTACTATCTAGGGATAGTTAATCAGCCCAATTTCCCGATTCGATTCCAATTATTGAAGTCTTGATTCGATTACAAACCATTTTCGATTATTAACGACTATTGATCTTCCATTTAACATCAGTCAGCTGCTGAATAATTTGACTTCTCTTTTGAGTAACACCTCCCAGCACCTTCAATATTGTATAGTGTAACTGTTATATCAAAATTATTATTATTTACTCAGGAGCCAGACTCACCTTAGAAGCATTGTTGGTGACGAGAACCAGGTCATGTTTCTCTATTCCCTACTTGTCTGCCATTGCTTTAAGAAACTCACACATATTTGCGCTTGTGTGGCTCTCATCCATAGCTTTCGTCTGAAGTACGCAGTAGGGATGGGCATTTCAAGCAGAACTACTATTCGATAATCACAGGGAACTAATCGATTATTTTTCGTTTAATCGTCACCGCAGCAGCATGGACAGAAAGAGACCCATGTTTTTCAAACTCTTTCTTTTTATTTTGACAGTGATGCTACTGTTGCTGGAATAACTTTGAATTCACAACACAACATAATGTACTCAAACTGTTACACTGTTTAACCCCATTATAAACATGATATAAACTGTGCCGCATTCTCCATAACCCATAGAACAAAGCGATTCTCAGGACAGGTTTTTGCGAATCAGCCTGACATAGGCTATTACAACTCTGTATGTTCATGCAACATAGTCCTCACTCTCCAGGCCTAACATAAATTAACAAAACCCTGTGCCATATGCAAAAGGCACAGTCGAACACATATTATACTGTCTTTCTCACATAACAACAACTCAAGTCAAAAGGTGCTTGTGCGGGTTTATCTTTTCATAAATCACGTAATAACGTAATCACAACAAACAGTGAACACGTAGGGAAAATTGTGTGCTGACTTTAAGCCATTTTGAACATGTTTTTCTGAACATACCTGAGACATTTTTAACATGCCCGTCTTCATAAAGATTAATCCGAGCGATGATTCAGTACAACCTATTCCATATTTTCATTTAGAAAAATCAGCATGTCAACATGCTCAGGATGAAGACGGGAACGAAGTCTATTTACAATAAGTGCCGCCGTGGAAAACACTCTTTCGGACAGTACAGATGTGGCTACAGATGATATGCTTGGGCCTCCACTTTCTATCGGGTGCTTCACTCTCATATGACTGTGCATGGTTGACGTAGACTTGTGATGTGCAAGCTTTGCCTCGCAGAGATTACACTGCACCTCTGTTTCAATTGTTTCTTTTTAAATAGTTCCACACAGAACTTTCTGACAGCTGCAGCACTCTCTCCATGACTCCGGCTTGTTTCTTCTCGCAAACTCGCAATTGTAGTCGAGAACATCAGTTATAACAGCCCACATAGTAAACAGTTGTTGGTCGCGGGCTCATAATTACATTCAATGTGTCGGGCTTGATTCTAAGCTCTACTCGGGTCCAGCTGCTACTTTACTGAGGTTCACCCAGTGTGAGCAGCAGGAGGACGGTTAGCTCACAAGAGGTCAACATATTATTAAGCAGCTCGGTCAACTTCTTTACTATTTTGTCTCATGTCTTAGATTCTGATTCTGAAGTCCTCAAAATGTTGATTTATTTACATCCAACCTCTTCCACCACCTGCAGTACAACCACATGATTCAATTTGAAGAAATAAAAAAAAGCGAAAAGCTTCGACTTTATTTATAAGGGACTGTATATTTTATACTTTTAAACTTGTTCAGTTGTTGTCATTTCAAGTAATCTGTGCTTTTCAGCTATTCTTAACTACTAAATAAATATAAATCTTAACTACAATGTAATTTTACAGTCCTTTAAAGTGTGTGTGTGTGGGGGGGGATTACTTATCGTTCATTTATCGTTATTGAGGTGAGTTGCTCAATATATCATGATATTGATTTAAGGACATATCACCCAGCCCTAGCCGGAGGGTTGGCGTTTGGTTGGTTAGTATGCTAAGTTGACATAACGTTACGAGTATAATTTCTCATTTTGTTGGTCATCCTTGCTAATTTTTTAAAAATTTACAACTTAAATTTTCAGAACAATTTTCTGGATCTGCCTGAGAGCTGACCATGTTTTTATTCAATGAAACCCAAATGAAACCCATAAAAACACAAAATATACTACTGTATAAAGACATGACGAAGTCAAAGTGTTTTTGATGCACTTTGCTGTACTGTATGGTACAGTATTGAGGAAATATGT
Source organism: Diplodus sargus (assembly GCA_903131615.1). Lineage (NCBI taxonomy): Eukaryota > Metazoa > Chordata > Actinopteri > Spariformes > Sparidae > Diplodus > Diplodus sargus. The sequence continues at coordinate 46,742 of CAEMYA010000648.1, read as the reverse complement.
TTGTTACCTCAATTAATTTGAGGTAATTTCTATCTATATTGTGTACATTTTAGTCATTTGCATTAAAAACACACTGTTTGTGGTAGTATTATAAGAGTAAAAGGGAAAAAAATTGGGATTCCCAAAAATGATAACCTAAAAAATAAAACTGATTTTATAGGGCCCTGTGAGAGAGAGAGAGAGAGAGAGAGAGAGAGAGAGAGAGAGAGAGAGAGAGAGAGAGAGAGAGAGAGAGCTAATCCACTTTTTTGAATTTTTCAGATTTGCAGATGTGGTATATGATGAGCTGTGGAAGGGCTGTGCGGCAGAGATTAAAGCTGCAGATTTCATAAGTGCGTTGGCCGATCATGGAACAGATTTAAGTGGCAGAGATCTTTAGGGGGGTCTATGTCAGGATCCTGTGCTGTGGAAGGCCCAAGAATGTCTTCATTGTAGTAGAGGAGCTCCAGCATGCCACTGCACCTGGGCACTATGCTGCAAAACTATACTGGTAAAACATGTAATTTAGTATAGTGATGCACGATATGAAAAATTTCAACCGATACCGATAACCGATAATTTCCTTCTTCTCATGGCTGATACCGATACCGATAACCGATAAATTCATATTTTTATATCTATTATAATCTTCACATAATCTGCAGTTTGTGCAGGATGCAGCGATTAAAAACTGATATTTTTGTTGCTCTGGCCAATCTAGAACAAAAAACAAAAGTTTTTGGCTCTTCAAATGTTTATTTTTTTCATGTCATCACAAAAATATGTGGTCATTTGCTATAAATAACAATAACAGAGCAAAAGACAGCTTGCAAGCCAACACTCCTCCAAAGCCTTGGTCATGTTACGGGGCATTATCCCTGAGCACAACATGCACTTGGTCTTTTGTAATACTCCACTGTGGGAGCATTGTTTCAAAAGCTTGGCATATCATTGTCGCTGTATGGGGACATCGACCCTCCGTGTTGTTGTTGTTTTAGCTTTAGCACCGCTAGTGGCTGCGGCGGCTGCCTCGTATTCTTTCAATACAGCTTCGCCGCGATGACGACTTTTCAGATGAGCTATCAGATTTGTTGTGTAAAACTTGACGTCTTCTTTCCTCCTTGCTGAACAGGTTTTGCAAATGGCAATGCGGTTGTCATCTTCTGCCACTGAGAAAAACGACCACGCTGGTGAAGACATGTTATTATCAGTCGGGCAGTGACTGTGCCAGGCTTGGGTCCTGCGAGTAAGGCACGATAGATGACATCACCAGCGTGTCCCGGACGGGCGGCTACTCCGCCTGCAAACGTTACTCGTAATTTCATTAATGTATTGGATCTTTTTATCGGAAAAATGTACCAATCAGATCGATAAAAAATGACGTAATTTTCCCCCAAATCGGCCGATATTTTATCGGTCCGATAAATATCGTGCATCCCTAATTTAGTATATTGTTTGTATTGCTGTGTTATCTTTTTTTTTTTTTAACAAAGACAAACTCTCACAGACTCACACACAGACTCACACAAAGACAAACTCAGACTCACACACAGACTCACACAAAGACAAACTCTCACAGACTCACATAGACTCACAGACTCTCACAGACTCACACAAAGAGGGACTCACAGACAGACTCTCACAGACTCTCAGACCCACACACAGACACAAACCTTTTTTGTTCTCACTGTTCTGTAAGCAATTAAATTGGAACAATTTCAATAAATAAACAAGTCTTTTTTTTTTTCAAAATAATTGTTATTTTCGTTTTTTCGTGGCTGGGCCACTAAAATTACACATGGGGCCAGTAAAACTCTAATCTACTGGCCAAGGTGCCCACTAAGAAAAAAATGTTATGTTGGACACTGTATGCACATTACTACCTTTATCTTCAACATTAGTTTTGGTGCATTTAATGGCATTTTAATGCATGTATCAAGCTATATCTATGTTCATGTATCTATTCCTATCTCTAAGGATGTGAGGGTTCAGGACTTAAAGGATGAGTTCGCCCCAAAATTTAAAATTCAGTCAATCATGCCCATTCAGATGGAATGTCTGGCGTAAGTGTCATAATCCACAAAACATTTGTTGAGCTTCATAGTAAAACAACACTGCAGCATTTTCATCAGCAACTGACTAGGGCTTTCCTTTTTTAAACTTAAAACAATCAAGAAAACATCAAGAAAAATGATCACAAAAAGATGCTATTTACATCTTTTTAAAAAAAGGATGTGGCTGTGGCTAGAGCCAGCGTCTTGTAATCTGAAGGTTGCTGCTTCGATTCCCCTAGTCTGAATTAGGGTTGGTTAATCAGCCCAATTTCCCGATTCGATTCCAATTATTGAAGTCTCGATTCGATTACAAATCAATTTTTGATTATTAATGATTATCGATTCGATTTTCATCCGTCAGCTGCTGAATTGCTTACTTCTCTTTTGAGTAACACCTCACAGCACCTTCAATATTGTATAGTGTAACTGTAATATCCTAATTAATATTTTCTACTTTGCTTGAATGTAGTCTTTCACTGTTAAAAGAAAGTTGCCAAGCTCAGGAGCCAGACTCATTTTAGAAGCATTGTTGGTGACGAGAACCAGGTCGCATTTCTCTATTCCCCACTCGTCTGCCATTGCTTTGAGAAACTCACACATATTTGCGCTTGTGTGGCTATCATCCAAAGCTCTCTTCTGAAGTAGGTGGGCCATTAGCCTCCATTAACTGCTGACATAATGAGCTGTAACGGTCACATATGAGACTGTAGCTCTGGATGTCCAGGCTTGCACATTATTGCTACCCTGTGAGCAGAGTTGAGGGACTCTTGCACTGAAAGCTTTGTCTCCTTGCTATTGTGCGCATGCGCGAAAAGCTGCAGGCTGCCCGTTACATCGCTCCAGCCTTTGAGTTCAAAGTTCCTTTTTTTACCCTTTTTGTTCGTTATTGTTTCTTCACTATAACTCTGTGAAGTCCTGCCCTCTCTAACGAGGTTGTTTTAGAGAGTTTTTTATGCTTTTTTCGTGAAAGACAATTTTTCGTGTTGATTTTTATAAAATGCAGCTTCCACCGGGACACGCTGTTTTTGTTTACTCCGGAGAACAGCTGATCACGCTAATGCCGGCCAGCAATGTGGCCAAACCAGCCGACATACCACCTGAACTCTGGAGAAAAACACACCGGGGATGCAGAGGAGGGAAGCAACGTCGGGGATGAGAGGAGGGTCGAGGCTTATGGAGAGGAGAAGATTTAAGCCCCGTCTCCCCTCTGTTGTTATGGGAAATGTACGGTCCCTTAGCAACAAAATGGATGAGCCAACGGCGTTAACACGGAGCCACACAGAGTACCACGAGTGCAGTCTGATGTGTTTTACTGAGACACTGCTGCATAGGGACATTTCGGACCAGAACGTCTCCGTGGTCGGGACCTTGCATGGTGTACCATCAGTGTATGAATGTATGAATTACTGTAAGTCGGCGCCATTTACACAGCCGACCCCGGTTTGATTCCGGCCGGAGGTCATTTGCTCTTGCACCAAATCTAAAATGGGTTGGTCTGAAGTAGCTACATTAGTCACAGGTGGTTTGGGCGTAACGGTTCACAGCCGAGGAGACCAACGTTCTCATCAGGGCTGTAAAAGACAGAGAAGAGGCCTTGTATGGGAATGGGAGAAATCCATCCAAATTAGCTTTGGTTAAACGGCCGTGGCACCTAAAAGGCATCCAAGCTGTTCCTTTATAGTTTTTTATTTTGTTGGAAAAAAGTAAATACTTTCATATGGCTCTTTCTTATTCTGCATATGCTATTCCAACATTGGCCTCCACCTTCCTTGTGTCAGCAGGTGAGTGTGTGACACTGCACTGTAACAGCAGCTCGTGTACAGCCAGCTGAAGTGTGTGAGACACAGCACATGCTTGGTACCTCCGTATCATCCACTGCTTTTTACATATTCCTTACGTTGTCACATAAAATGACGTGGACGCGTTGCTTGTCTATTTCACGCGCGTTCAGCATCTCCTTGATTGCCTGTTTTACTCTCTCTCTGCTGGATGAGACCCACGAAACCAGTGCGCATACCGGCACGCTTTAACTCGAAAGTGGAGACAATATAATGTAATGCCGAGATGATAGGGCATACCAGGGATTCAAAAACTCCCGATCCATTAGAGCTGGTTATCCAGAGCGATTAATTTAATCACCTTCTGTGTAATATTTGTGGCCATTTCGCTGTCTCGAGGATATTTCTCTGTCTTTTAAAAGTATCCACAAGTGTTTGCTGCTTCGGTGTCTTTGCCTGTTCTGCTTGCATGAAGACACTGTCTTCTTTCATTGTTAGTTTTTTATATGCTGTATCAAATGAGTAGTATTAAGTGCAGGTCCGCAAAACCACACTGCAGACATTTTATCCACAAGTTTGCCAGAGTAACGGTACGCGCGCGTCTGAGTTCTGCCACAAATTGTGCTCTTGTGATTCTGACTCTAATGTCAGAATTCTGAGAATAAAGTCAGAACTTTAATCTCTGAGAATAATACAGAATCAGAATTCTCAGAATTCTGACTTTATTCTCAGAATTCTAACTTTTAAAGTCAGAATTCTGTTTGACTTGTTCTGTTCTGACATTAAAGTCAGCGTTCTGACATTAAAGTTAGAATTCTGACATTAATCTCAGAATGAAAATCACAAGGTGGGTACACACTACAGGATAATCGGGGCGATTTTGTCCTGATTTCCCCCCTTACGATCAAAGCCAGCAAAGGCCCGATTATCTGATGTTTGCAAAGGACATCGTGCCTGACTGTCCTGTGGTGTGGGTGTCCTGTGGTGTCTCAAGGGCAAAGAGTGATTTTGTCCAGTTGGATCTGTCGGTAGGCGTCGGAAGGAGAGATCGTAAATAATGAACATGTCTAATATTTGCGACTAGAAATCCTGTAGTGTGTGGGGTGTTCCAAGCGGAGCCGAGCACGGACAGCGTATGATGTCACGTGTACTGGACCAACAGCCAATCAAGACGCGAGCTGAGCCTTTTATTTACCTGTTGCCATGGTAACTCGCAGTACTGGGGGCCAGAGCACACAGCGCTGCTCTCAAAGCCATCTGTAATACTTGTGACAATTTTTACTTACCAACAACTTTTAAAAATCCTGTAGTGTGTAGCCGCCTTAAGGCAAAACCGAATTCTGTCTGGGACCCTATTGTTTGGTGCTGTTCTGAGCATTATTTGTGGCTTTGACTGTGGTTTCTTGTTGGAGGCGTATACTGCAGTGTACTGTTATCGTGCGGTCATTTCTGAGGTTGCTAAAATTACGTAAATTCGCGGTCTGCTAACTTGATCTCTCGGGGGGGGCTCTTCAACCATATCATATCCACTGTAGTCAGCGCAGACATTGTATAGTTTTTAAAACGATAGATGATATTTAAATGATTTAAATAGTTACTCTCCACACTGAAAAACGTATTCTAGCAAAATTGCTAGAAAGATGTACTGTGACATATCTAGCCAAGTACTGTTTTAATAAAATGTTTCTTTGAACATGCTCCTTAAAGTTATTTCTAGTCAAGCCCTTTTCCCTTAAAGCCCCCCACACACTGCCCGGACGTCCAACTGCCTTATCCGACCACTCTGTTGCTTCTCGACCCATTCAGCACAAAAGTTGCACTGAAACACACCGCTTCGACGTGCTGCCTACTCCACAGTAGCGTGTACGTTCTGCGCTTGCGCGAGGTGCAATAAGCGGCTGGCGCTTGTGTTGTGAGTTGTAAACGAGAGGCTTATGCACGCAACTCTCTTTACTTTCAATCAAAACGAAACTTAACTATTTTAGATAAAAACAGCTGCATACTAAACATGCAGCGAGGCATTACCAAACGAACACAAATTAATTTGTCCTGAACGGACATAATAACAGCCAGTCGCGTGCCAGTAATGCAAAGCGTGACAACGGGAAATGACGCAACGGGGACCATAGAAAACCAAAGCGCACACAGTATTCCGCCCTCCCACACACCACGCTGATTCGCTAGCACACCGCCAATCAGAACGGCCATTCAGATGGGCCACAACCAATCAGAGAACCCAATGGCTCAAGGGGCGTTCAGACCAAACGGGATAGATGCGAATGCAATCGCTTCAAACACTCCTATCGCGCCGCTTGATCATTTTGGACTATTCATGTCATTCGTGCTGGACGCTCAGAGGAAAAAAAGATGACGCGCTTGCCCGCTCATTTTTGAACTGGTATTTGTCAACCCGCTCTCTTTCCACGTTGATCATGGCTGATGTCACCACTGTTGCTGCAATGTACCTGCTGTACAAGTCCCAGAAACGCCGGAAAACCAGCCGCCATCGTGTCTGGGTTCATGAAGTCCTCCGGAGACGCACAGAGCTGGCAGAATTTCACTGTCTCCTTACGTGAGGGAAGTGATGTCGTCGGCTTGAACTCGTCGCTGATTGGATGTCGCGGCGCAATGCCGCCTTAAAAGTTGGCTATTTTTAACTTTTAATCGCGTCGCTCCAGACGCTTCAGGTGCTTCATTCGCACCGCGCCAGGTGCTCCATTCGGGCCGCCGGTGCCTGAATCGCGTGTCATCGCGCCATTTACATTGATTTTCAATGTAGAGTTGCCGCGCCATTCGCATCTGTCGCGTTCGCCCCTTCAGTTGTCCGACAGCCCTCCTCCACAGACTTCACATGTTGAGTCGGAGCAGACAATGTCCGAACTCCGAACGGCTCTGAAAGCTTCCGACGCAGCTGAACACACTAAACAGAAATGTTCCCGACCTCAACCGAGTCTCTCCAAACGCTTCAGACGTCCAACGGTTGGGCCAGTGTGTTCTTGCCTTTAGCCTTGTGATTTTCATTCAACACCCCCCATTTTTTTTTTGCTATTTTCGTGGTCTCTTCTTTATGTGATCCCTTTCCTTTAATTTCTCCGCTACAAAAAAGTGCTGTATGTTTTTCTTATAAATATCTACATTTTTAAAAAGGTGCTCTCCACCAACTGCAAGACCCATGGCATGATGGGAAACGCCTGGCTGTGTGAAAAGGCTGTGGTGTCACAATTAACGACGGACTGAAGACTGTTGAATGTGACACTAAATGTGTCTGACAACATTTAAATCAATCGGAAATCATCGGAGCGTTTCTGTGACTTCCTTTACTAAGGGGGGGGGGGGTGTGAGGAGTTAGGGTTAAAACTGGTTTCGTCCATTATCCAGCCGAGGTGCAGTTCATCTCGAACGACTTCCGGCTCTTGCCTCAGTGATGAGTTCACAAGCACGACGAGACTAGCAACTAAAATAACCCTCACGTAAAAGTTACGTCGTTTGCGACAGCGTATCAAACAGATTAATGACGTTAAGCTAACGAGACCGGTGTCAACATCTAGACATCTGGGGACACCCGGCTTCAACATGCTCAGCGAACCGTATATGGTTGGAAATGAAAACAGAAAGTGCGTCACACAGAGACGTGAGTGCAGCAACTCGCAGGCTGCACTTGGCGCATTTCAACCGTTCGACACATTCAAACAAAAAAGTTCATACAATTACACTTACAATACAAGTGAACACGTGGACTGTCCACTAACTGTGAGCCTAGCTTACCGTATTTCCGCACTTTTTAACGCATCTCTTCACCGCGCCAAAGCTTCTTCAAAACCGTCATAAAAGATCACTTGCCGCTGTAAAACTCCACTCCGGACGAGTAAGAACGGAAGGTAATCACACGGGTATGATTGTTATCGGTAAACGTCCATGTCCGATGCTGAGAATAGCACTCTATAATAGTTATCCGATATGGGCAGAATGTAAACCATTGACTTCAAGTACAGAGGACCAGTGGGGGCTGGGAACTGATATTACATTAAACGAGAGATCTGATTGGTCGGGTCTTTGGAAGGGGCGTAACCCCAACCTCTCCGATGAACCGCGCCTCGGCTGCATAGGACGAGGCAGCAGCAGCTACACGGGGCAGAGCCGGAGAGCTGAGAGCAGGTGGAGCAGTTTTCCATCAGCCCCACACAAACACTGTTCGATCACATTCCGATTGATTTAAACGTCATCAGACTGACGGATCAGTCTGTACACAGTCATCAAGTCGTTGTTAATTATGACACTACAGCACATAAAACCCTCAGACCACATTGATACATGTATACCTTAAAAGTTAAACGCAAAAGGAAGACAGTAGTTTACTGATCTGTTACATATTTATATCACTTCTGAATCCTCACATCCGACTTCGAACATGTTTTTGGGTTGTTTTACATTTTGCAGGCTGATTGTTAGTCAAATGTTAATACAGACAACTAACACTTATTGTGCCTTGTTCATAAAATGAATGTGGGCCATTTAGAGAGGGAGCTAGAACAGGCATGTATATAATATATAACACACACACACACACACACACACACACACATATATATATATATATATACACACAC
>CAEMYA010000648.1:20319-33752 GCA_903131615.1 Diplodus sargus | reverse complement strand
CAGTTCCTAATGACTTCCCACAAACAGAGCCTGAGCACATCTGTCATGAAACTTTTGAAGATGTTCCAGAAGTAGACGAGGCAGATACAATTGAATGAGATCCGGAAGATGACCTTGGCGGAGCAGACGGTGACGAGGCAGTTGTGATAACCTTGAATTACGTCAACAGTGAGGATGTCACACATGTAATATGATAAGATCAGTAATGATTTGGGGTAAGGAGGTAGAAATACTAATACAGGTATTAAAACCAGTAAAAAAAGAAAAAATACAGAATTGTAATGCTGTCTTAATAGTAAATTTGATTCTATGAATTAAAAAATTCAATTGTGCATTCATACTTTGAAAAAATTGACCATGTTATATATTTTTATGACATATGCACTGTTCTGTTCCCCCAGTATTATATGGGCACATGAATGAAATAACCTACAGTGCTGTGGAACACCTACTGTACTTAGTTCACTCCATGTTCATTTAGAGCTTCATTTTGCCACAACAATAATTGATTAACATTTAATTGCTTATGCTACTTTAAAACATTTAAATAGCAAAAAATCAATTATGAGCTGATGAAAAACCTGTGGAATTCCACTGTATGATCTTAGTGTAAGATTTTACTCTCTTCAGCCAGGCATGTTTGCTTTCACAACTTCAACAACTCAAATTTCATCAAAAAGACATCAAATGTCTTTTTTCCTGAACTTCAATTTCTTATGTATAGTGGTATGTCATGCACAACTTGTATTAAAAACAAATACCAATTGTTACATTTAGCAAGCTGCAGAATAGTTGTAGTGGTAGAAGTCAACAGAGTCCTTTTGACCTAATTCCTGGGATTGTGCAGCAATTTTTCTAACACTGATTTGTGACTTTATTATAATTCTCTGTCTCTGAAATTTGAGAGGTTTAACTTCTTTTCATTTCTGACTATCTCTTAAGTGTCCCTGGTTTTAACTAGAAGTTAGTTTGATGTAGAAGACTCATTTAGAAAGACTTAGAAATTACAGTCCGCAATCACCTCATAGACTTGTAGGGTCAAAGTGTCTGCTGTCAACTAATATGTTTATACTTATTTTATTCTTCAGAGCGCTGAGGTGAATGGAGTACCTATGCAGGATTTACAACCCCCATTGCCTTCAGCTTATGGCCTGCCTACACTAGACGTGCAGTCCATACATGAGCAGGCAGTGCAAACTGCACAGGTAAGCAACCCTGAACACATGCTTTAAACTGCTGTATGATTTTACATAACTGTAAAGATGTGATGCAATGGAGCTTGTTATTTCATTTGTATCATGTCCTGTGAGGCTCTGGAGAAACTCTGTCAAGTCTAAAAAACTGTGACGATGTCACACTGATGTTGTCAGGGTTAACTTGTCTTGGGATAGGAGATAACATATTTTGAATAAAAAGCACGTGTTATAAATTGGATGTGTGCAGTTTGTAAGAGATGCTTTTGAGTTGCATTATGGGAGACATAGGATCCAGTATTATTTCGACCATAACACAAACATACTAGAAGTTAGGATACTTTGGCCTCTGCTTCTTTCATTGACCACTCATGTTTTGTTCTTCTAGCAGGACAGTGGACTGAAATTCTTACCACAAGATTTGCCTTTAAACTCAAGCAGCCAAGCTTCCCAGGAAATCCACAGAGCCCATGAAATGTATCAATTTGCAGGATAAAGGTTGTTGAAGATCTTTTGGCAGTATTTATGGACAGCAGCATAATGAATTTGATTTTAAAGATGGACTTTATAAATGAAAAGCTATCGATGATGCTGGAGTGTCAAGGGAGGTTTACACTGCATTCTGGGAGCAATTTCTTGAACAGTGTGAAGGGGAAACGGAGCAGTTGGACGGATCTGGGTGAAAGGATTACTAGACTACGGTGTCATGCCAGTGAGGCTATCAAAGGCTTTCATTTTAGTCTGCGTTCATGGAATTGACTCAGTTGATGCAGACATCCTGATGACATCATTTCTCAACTACCTTCCTCCAGTTGAGAGATCTGCTGTTGAGAAGGCTCTCCAAGGCACGGTGGAGGAAAGTGATGAAGAGGACTTGCTCGACCTTTTTACAAGGATGGGTTCCCATTTCCTACCTCCAAAGAACAGCATGAAGCCTGCCATAGAATCGATGGCTCATAAAGCCATTCTCCAAGAGCCAAAATATATAGTTGATTGCTTTTCCACACCCATGTCACTTGTACAGCTGAAACTGTCAAACAAGGAAAGTGTGTTGTCTCTGTATGAGTCAAAGAAGGCCACAGGAAAAAGAGTGTTGCAACTGTTTGAAACTACAAAGGTGGTGCTGTCTCAGAGCGAACAGTCAACCTTTAACCATCTTCAACGTTATGTGAAAAACGCTGACCAAACCAAAGCTGACAAAATCCTGAGCTTCTGCACTGGCTCCTCTGTCATATGTGTTGACAAAATCATGATATGCTTTAATGCTGAAACTGGGCTCAACAGAAGGCCTGTTGCTCATACCTGTGGGGCTACACTTGAGGTGCCATGTACAGTTCCTACCATGAATTTCGCACAGAGTTTGACAACATCCTGTCCAGCAACTACTTTGAAATAGACATCCTTTGAACTTGAGAGCAGTCCTGATCAGGCCTAATAGTAACAACTTATAGCTGATTATGTTTTATTTATATTTAATTTTTTTGTCTGTTTTTGTAGTTTGTTTTGTCATTGATGCACTGAACCGTATGGTGAGCAGTCTGAAATTCTATTTTCTGTTGGTGCATAGTACACCACCATAGTTTTCACATTGGTTTAATTTTTTTAAAATTATCCTTTGAAAATGACTGCAGTTTTTATTTCCATCAATTTGAGACTAACTCAGCTGAAGGCAAAAGTTGTTTTGAAACAGATTGAATATAGAGTTGTCTATCACCGGTAGAACTGTTAATGAATTGCTGATGTTGAAGTGTTAGAGAAGTTACATTACAGCGGTTTGGCTAGAGGCTACCCAGATTGTTCATGTACAATATTTTCCTGTGCTTTTCTACTGTCACTTGATATTTGTACTACTTGGTTCTAGAAGTAATACAAGTCCTACTAATTTTCACAGAGGTGATGTTTGTGTCCAAGTTCTAAAACACATGCTATCACTTACAAAAGTGAGGCAGTCATCAGAAGTTCCTGGAGCCCAAAGATATTAATAAATCATCATAAAAGACTAGAAAAAACAGAAAATATTCACATTCAGCAGTAACTTTATTACCCTTTTGCGTAAACAGGTACAATTTAATAATTATCAGAATTTTAACATTATTTTTCATCAATTGATGGAGTTATAAGTGGACAGTACGTTTTAGTATTAGTTCTCATACACAAGTATGATTCCACTTTTGATAGGCTTTATCTCTAAAGCAACACCAGCTCATTGGTGTTGTACCTTGATCCATACATCAATCCAATAATTTAAACTAATAGAAGATAAACATATAGCATGGGATGGCATGGTTACATTTTCCAGGAGACCCCATGTTTCTGTGTTGACCAACACTGAGAATATCATTAAAAGCAAACTTTAAAAAGGGATATGACAGCAGGTAAAAAATGCTTGTGGAACCAAAAGCTCCTTCCACTTCACAGGTCAACACACTGGCCCCTACAGGACACCACTAAATAATTCTGACTTACAGAGATGCACTAATGGTTTCTCTTAGGTGCGTATACAATTTCACAGCCTGATACGGATCTGTCGGTAGAGTCAGATGGGACTCGGCCATAAAGATATTGCATAGTTCATATACATCTGAATCACATGGAATCGTCCGGAGAAAGACACATTCATCTTTGCACAGTTGGATATGTTCATCATAAACTGGGGACAGGAAGTCTCTTGTTCCGTAGAGTTCAGGCAATGCATACATCACATTGGGCTGACCGCTGGGGACGTTTATGTTTTTTGATGGCCTGATGGTGTGTGCGTTCCAAACCTGTGCAGTGTCATCCAACTCATCCTGTTAAAAAGGAGATACAAATACTTTTAGGAAGAACTGTTCATACATATCAACTCACCCCTTCCTCTCTGCCTCTTTCTCTCTGCTCCTCTCTGCCTTTCTATTCTCTCCCTCCTATCCTCTGCCTCTTTCTCTCCTCTCTCTCCCATCCTCTCTGCCTCTTTCCCTCCCCTCCTCTCTTCCTTGTTCTCTCCTCTCTCTTTTCTCTGCCTTTCTCTCCTCTCTCTCCCATCCTCTCTGCCTCATTCTCTCCCATCCCTCCCTCTCTGTATCTCTTCCTCCGTTCCTTCTCTTCCTACCCCTCCTCTTTTACACACACACACACACACACACACACACACACACACACACACACACACACACACACACACACACATCCATATGAAAACACTATAATGCATTAACTTACCTGAATGAGTCCCATGCAACAAAACTGATGGAGGTCCAGAAATCCTCCATCAAAGAACCCGTTGTCTCTGAGGTCTGCAAACAAGGATAACCAGAACTCCACACACTGGTTGCGAAGAAAACCCCACCAATATTCAATTCTTTGATTGGCGGTGCTGGCTCCCTACAAGTAACTATCAAGGGTGCCGTCTGGGTGAACTGGGACGAGGAAACGCTGAAAGCCTCTTTCGGTCAAAAACTACTTATCTAAATTAACAATTAGCAGACTTACTGACTATACAAACACTCACAGATAGAGCCTTAATTCAAGGATGAGACAGCTGGTCTTCAGGTCAAAGGCATTTATTTCACACCGCAGGATACAGTGAGCTTTCCCGGGATGAGCTGACTTCTCTCCCTGATTCTCCTCCTTATATACAATTTTAGTTGAGGGGTTTCCACGCCCCTGGATCCTCATTCTTTTGGTTTGATCCATACCTTTTTCCACTATTAGAGTGACATTTGTATACTATACCAGTGGAGCATCTTCCTTAAAAGGCCTTAAAAAAGAGCACACCACTCTCGGCCCCCTCCCTTCCCTGGGCCTGGGTATCATCTGGCACTAGCCATCTTTTATTTATTTCATACATAGCAGTTATAATTTCCATACATGGTAATTGTGACTTCAGTGTACTTGTGGGGGATTCCTTGTCTAATGTTTATTCAGTGCAGGCCTCTTGGGTACTTCGCGCATTCTTCACAGAGACCAGTTGCACACTTCTATTATTGTGATGGTATTGCAGGTCAGATTTTAGACACTACAGGCTCAGACCTTGAAATGTAACAAAAGAAACCTAAAACCTTCCACTTGACCTCTGTCGATCTGGCCTGGGCTCTCCTTACTCTGACCTCACATGCACCCCCCCAGTCTGAGCACAGTGACACCACAAATGCAGGCAGGGTCAAATGATGAGGAACAACAGGGATGCAAAGTTTGTCATTATTTCCTTCTTTTGATCATTTGTTATTTTCAAAGTAGTACAAGGAATTGCGCCAATGGGCATCACTTATTAGTTTGGGGTTTTTTTTCGTGGTGCCCCTCCAGCATTTGGCGCTCTAGGCCAACCTCTATATGGCCTAGGCCATATAGAGGTTGGCCTAGAGCGCCAAATGCTGGCCTGTAGTTTCAGCAAAATCCTTAAATGTGTCGATGTTACTATTTGAAGCAAATTACACGCATTAGTCACTATTTTATAGTCTATATGTGAGTGGAATGTCACGTCACGTGGAAAGAGAAATCCCAACACTCTCAGTTGCCTATACAAACCTGTGGATGATGTGTTGGTTGAAGTTGTTTGATGTTGCTGGACTGTGGATTTCCTTGTGAAGGACTCAGGTGAGATGATCAATGGCAGAATGTGACTTTAGGTACAGTATGTTCTTGAGTGCCTCTTCTCAGTACTACCTTCCTCTGCTCCTCTAACAGAGAGCAACAGTGGCTAATGTTAGCTGGGATGGACAAAGTTACAGTGAATCAATATTAATTGGACTATTTGAAGATTTTTCATGACAATATGCAGGTTTTTAAAACATGGATAATAACATTATGTTTAAGGACATTTCTTTCAGAGCTGATGATGGAATTTACAAAAGGAGTGAGACATCTTACTTCATTCCCATCTCTGCTTAATATAGATAATCTGCAGTCACAAACAGGCAGATGGCAATAATTGGATGCTTACAAGGAAGCCCATGAGGATGAGAGGTGGTTACTCTTCAACTTCTTTATATATTTCAAACTCAGTACAGACTTAGCGATGTGCTGGTGCTGCTTGACAGGGGTGGATGAAAAAGTATTAACAAGACAGTGTCATAGCCTCATAAGAGGTCAAAATTAGCTTTTTCACCCCAGTTGTTTCCATCACAGAGGGAAAAATCTTAAAAACAAGATACTCCTCACAGCTGCTAATGCAGCCTGTGAAAACTGCAGTCATTTGAAGTAAGAGTAAATGCTCTCCCCACTCACATTACAGACAAAAGTCAGGTTAGTGGGTTTTATGTTTAGCATAAAAGGGACAATAGCTAACAACCAGCTGGTGAACATAGTGGAACATTTTAAAAGCTAAAAAGACAGAGATTTTTGTCAGGTGTTGGTTAAGACCCAAAAATAGAGCGAATAAAAAATGAACATTGACTCACATTCATCAAGGTAAAATATACAAGATAATTCCATCAGAGAAGTGGTCCAAGGATCATTAGGATTCATACTGTGGGGACCTTGAATATATGGACTAAATTTCATGGCTATTTAACTTTAAAGCAAACATTTCAAGAATACATTTCAACTTCATGGTGGCACTGACGAAAAATCAAGGGACCACCAAATGGCATTAGAATTTATCTTCCATCCTGTGGTATCAAGCATTTAACCAAAAACCCATTCAATAAACTCTGCGACTATGTGCAAAAATGGAAAGTGATTTCCAGGATTGTTGCACACTTTTATACAGCACTCCATTGCACGTATTGTAAATAATCCCACATGATGCTACTCGGCCAATCAAATCAGCAGATTCAGGTTAGCATAGAGACTCAAGTGAGTGAAAAAATACACAGAGACTTCTATCAGAGGAAATGTGATCCACAGAAGAGGTTGTTCACACACCATGCTCTAAAGAGAGAACACTTTTAGTCAAGAATGGATTCTTACAAGTTCATCGATCCCACAGTAAGTTCAAAACCAGTGTGCCTTATATGTTTTGATACCAGCAATGTGAAGCACCACTTTTTGAGATAAAGCACAGATCTTTTAAGCAAACATGCCTTCTCAAATCCAAAATAAAGGCACCAAAAATAAAGCTAGTTCTACCCAATTTGAATAATATTTGAATAAAAAAATGTACCAGGTGTTTGGGGATGGTTCTGACACCATTATATCCCAAGATTTTAAATCCTGGCAGGAAAAGCAGAAGCTTAACCGTCTGACTGGACAAGATAAAGTGCGGGAATGGGCCATGATGGGAAAACTGCTTAGTGTCACAGCACCAACAATGATTTGTCCCAGAGCTTGTTAATAAAGAATTCCAGTTTATCCAAAAATGTTCTTTATTGCTTCTGTTGTGTTTTGGATTTCATCACTGCATTCCCAGTACAATCATTCTTGATAACAACGTTTTAACCATTTCATCAAAATGAAAGAAAGCAAGTGGATATATCAAGAATTGGAACAGGACAAGTAAACACATGAAACATTCCTCTTTATGAAAAAGCAGAACTGCACGCGCGCACACACACACACACAGTTGGTCATATGATCTGTTTGACCGGGCAGTGCTCGGGTTGGTCCAGAAACAGCGTCTGGAACATGTGATCGTAGAAGGAGGGGTGGTAGAGGCAGGCCCGAGCACAGTCGGGGCTGAAGTTCAACTCCAGGATCTGAGGCTGCATGAAGCGTTCACCTGACCCAGCATCAGGAAGTACATGAATAAGATAAAAACATATATATTATTAGGGTGGTTCCACAGAACAGAAACAAGTGTTTCCTATGCAAAGAGATCCACAGGTGAAAGAACACAGCATACCCAGATTAAATTAAAATGGTTTAGTGTCATTTCCTTATTGTTTACCAAACCCCATTCACACAGTTACTGCTTAGGTGTGCAGAGATGCGTATGTGCATGCAGCTTATGAATGCATTCCTCCCATGCATTCTTCATTTCCAGAGCTCAGACGGGAAGAGAAGTGAGGACAAGAGCAACAATGACTGCTTTATGCCCAGACTGAAAGATGATGTCATGCGAGTTCCAAGTGGCCATCTATAACAATGCCAGACAATGTCGGATGCACTGTTGAACTCTCTTTTAGTAGTAATTTACAGTGCTGTCTTAATCAGATCCAACAAAGCTGCTTGTCAGCTATTGGTGTATATATTGTTGATATGCACAGATATGGAAACTTTATTTTCGATCATTTTCGATGCTTGGAGTAATTTGTAGTTATTAAATTCTTAGTAAAGTTTACTATTTCAGTTAAATGATATAATTCAAGAGACAGGGTTTCTGCCAGTTTGAACAAGTCAAATTTAAGACCTTTTTAAGACCTTTTTAAGATCATTTTGAACTAAATTTAAGACCTACACGAAGTACGAAAAAGTAAGGAAAATGCGGTCCCAGAATTACTTTAAAAAAACAAACAAAACACATTTATTGCCATTCACAGAGCAGCTCAAACAATGACGAATGGAGTGAATGAGTGTGTGTCAGGGCTATTATAGTTTTATAATTTTCATTAGTTTTTATTTTAATTGAGTTTTTCAGTTTGTCTTTTCATTTCAGTTTAGTTTTAATTAGTTTAATAAGTGATCTAAGTATTTTAACTATAGATTTTATCTAGGAATTTAATTTTCATTAATTGCAATAACCCTGGTGCGCGCGCACGCACACACACACACACACACACACACACACACACACACACACACACACACACACAGTGTTTCAAAATTGAAAGCACCTCCGCTTTCAACGTTGGAGTTTTTTTTATTATTTTTTTTTAATATAATTTTTATTTAAGTATCATCAAATTACTAACAATTAAGGCAGAAAATAACAATGGCCCTCATTTATCAATCCTGCCTGAAAACGGGTGCAGATCTGTGCGCAGAATTGGTCTTACGACAGGACACACGTGTGATTTACGAAACATTGATATCTGACCAATTCCAGCATATCGTCATTAACATGTTACGCCCTTAAATATTCCTGGTTCGGAGGCCTCGCCCACTGAGCTCGAACATTGAGAGAAGAAACTCTGGCAAGAAGAGAAACTTTTCCGAGATGGAGATCGGCATCCCGGCAGCGCCGGCACATCAAAGGCTCCATTCACTAATGAAATGTTGTGCAAAACTGAACAGGCCAAAATAATATGGCACACTTTCTCTGGGGTATACAGCAGAGTTCCCCCTGCTGGTCCGAGACGGAGCCACCTGCCCTTCAGCAACCCGAAGCAGCTCCACTGTGACCCGTGTGCGTGTGTGCGCACTATTGAATCTGTGTTCCTGCTCTGTAGCAGGTTTGCCAGCGGGGTTATTAGGTACTCCGTTAACGAGTTGTCATGTCAGACTATTTACATATTTTATTTTACAAAAAAGTGTTATCAGTAAAAACGTAAAAAATAATCGGTTTTGATCTGTTCTAAATATGTGACTGCTTATGCTTAATGACAGCTGAGGCTTGTTTAATAATCATTTTCAGACTCAGCCAGATTTTGCTGTGCTGCACCGCAAATCCACACACTCAGATTTGCGTACACGAGCTCAGACCTGACGTGAGATCTGATCGTAGCTTCCGCTCACGTCCAAATTGATAAATGCCGAAGTTTGCGTGGAAATGGTCGTACGCACGGTTTTCTGCCGTACGTTCGTTTGATAAATGAGGGCCGATGTGAGGGTCTTATTCTAGGAGGGTAAATAAGTCCAATAAAGAAAAGAGTCTCTGGGCATTTTTGTTTGTCATGTAGTACAAGGATTTCTTGAGTTCATTCTTCCATCCGTTGATGTGGGGCTTCACCTTAAGATATTTGCATCTATAAATGAAATGTTTTCCAAGCGTGATCAAATTGTCATCCAGTGACATCCAGTTTAACGGATGTAAAATAATTTGTTTGGTTGACAACCAGCTTTGAAACAATACCCAAAATTGTGATAAATGAAACTATGATTAATTTACATATACATAGTCACAATGCAACAAAAATGAAATGCTTCCCATTTTTGAAAAATTGCATTAGGAATGCTAAACCAAAATGAGTCTTTGTGCAAAATAAATGAATTGAGCCATTTTTAATTTTAGAACACCATTCAGAACTGAGGAAATCTATAGCATTTAATCCACCCTCTTCAATACTCTTGACCACATCAGCTCTTCTAATATACTGACATTTGTTTTTCCAAATAAATTTAAAGTTTATATTGTTGATAAGTTTAGTCATTTTGTCTGAAATTTCCAGTGAGAAGGCAGGATAAATAGCTCTTGACATTTTTTGACAATTTTCATTTTAGAAAGCAAAAACCTCCCCAATACAGTGATGTCTCTCTGTAACCAAGAGTTCAGAATGGTTTTGCATTTATCCACATTTTTACAAACATTTTCTCTCTCCCTTAACTCTTTATTCCTGGTAATAACTATGCCCAAGTATTTGACTTGCGTTCGCAATGTTACATATTGAGAGTGCTGGCTGATCATGAAGGGCAAATATTTCACATTTATCAATGTTAACTTTCAAGCCTGATACTTTGGAGAATTGATTGATGGAATCTAATACTTTGGGAATTTGTCTTTCATTTTTTAAAAATAATGTTGTATCGTCTGCAAATTGACTAATTATAATATGTCTTTCTAAAATGTCTATTCCATCGATATCATTATTCTTGATCATAATTGATAATAGCTCGGCCACTAGAATAAACAGTAGGGGGGAGCTGTTGCAACCTTGTCTAATACCCCTGTTGACTTGAAATCTCATCCCACTCATCAGGCACCATATTCGAATCACCGCCCATTCAAATAAAGTCAGTGGGGTGGAGTACTTTCAGGGTCAAGCATTTGTCTGTTTATGAATTTTTGACCAAAACGTAAGTAATTCAGAGTATTTAATATGAAGGGGTGCTCCACAGAATTGAACCCTAACCCAAACTTGTTATCGCCTTATTTTCCTGTCTTTTTTTCTCTAGCCTGTATGTCGTGCTTTTTTCACCCTCCTCTATCCATTTTGCTCTTGACCTTATAAAAGCACCCTGGGTTCTCCTCAGATAGATATCATCAAGTTTGGATTGTAAGAGCAGTAATATTTCCTTGTCTTCACTAGTCAAATCTGGTTTGCTACAACATTGACTAATTTCAAAGAACAAATTGCTTTCTTCTGTCTTTATTTAACATTTTCCCATTTATTCCAAAAACTATTTATGCTTTAATCCTTTTCAATTTCAATTATAATTTCTTTTATTTTAGCAAAATAATTTTTATTTTTTAGTAGGTTAGAATTAAATTCCAATAAGCTTTGTTTTTACTTTTCCTGTAAATAGAATTCAATGTAATTTCAGTTATACAGTGGTCAGTTAGAGGAGCTTTGGAAATGATAGCTTCTGAGATATGTCCTCCAGGCGTATCTGCAACAAGCCAGTAGTCAATTCTAGATTTAGCGTTATCATTAGGCTTGTACCAGGAGTATTGTTTTTTCCCTGGGTTCTGAATTCTCCAAATATCCACAAAGCTATTATCTCTGATGAATTCTTCCATAAGGGGATTAAAATGATGATTATCAAATTTGGAGGGCCATCTATCTTCCCACTCATCAGGCACCATATTTGAATCACCTCCCATTAAAATAAAGTCAGTGGGGTGGAGTACTTTAAGCCCTGTTATATTAGAAGTAATATTTTCAAGCATTTGTCTGTTTTGGGCGACAGATTTTTAACCATATATATTGATAAAAATCAGAAAATGACTTTCAACCTTCAAAACTTCTATTTGCCAGTGACCTTCTCTATCTGCTCTGTGTGTGATTACATCACCTGGAAATCTATGAAAACAAAAAGCAACACCAGCAGACCTGTTGCTTCCATGGCTGAACAATATTCGATCCCCCCACATATTAGTCCAAAGTTCACATCTGTGTCAGAAGAATGAGTTTCCTGCAGTAACAGGCAATGTGCATTCCGCCCTTTGCAAAATAAAAATAAGGATTTTCGTTTAACCAGGTCTTTAAGGCCCCTCACGTTTAAGGAAGCAAATGAAATTGAACATTCTCGTCAAAATAAATGAACAACTTGAACAAGATAACAATAAAACTTAAAGTACTTAGACGTATAAAGCTTGACTTACTCTATTTAACAAGCAACTGTGTCCCATGTTACCATCTTTTACCCATTTTCTATATTTGTATATCAAACCCTAACCTCCGTACGAACAGCACCACTACAGGTCTGCTCCGGTTGTTTTCTTTTCGCCCGACCCTGTGTACGACGTCGATTGTTTCTTCTAACTGGCGCATTTCTAAGTTAGGAGCGATCTTTCTGAAGAGCTGTATGGTGTCTGCCAGGATGTTTTCGTCACTCGTCTCCTCCAAACCATTAAGCTTTAGGCACAACCGCATCTTAAATCTTTCCTTCTCCCTGATTCTCTCTTTCAGTTCTTCATTTTTACTTTTGAGGAGTTAGTGCTGTTTTTCCAGTTCTTTCACTTTTTCTTTGCATTCCTTAACTTCTTCGGCATTAAACTGTACTGCTTTTGTCAATGCAGCAAGCATGCAGCTAGTTTGTTTAGCTTGTTCCTTTAGCTCGTCAAATTTTCTTTCCATACCTCGAATGGCTTCTAATATGGTCAGGTTGGAGATCTCCATTTCATCGTTTTTTCTTGCCGGGTGGAGGCTTATTCAGAGTCGCTGGACCGGACCCAACGTCTTTCCGTTTGGTTTGGTTAGCCATGCTAGCCTCAATAGCATAGTCATGGTCTCCGGTCCGCACCGAATCATCCAGCATTACCTCCAAATTGCTCGGTTCTTGAGTCTTTGTGACAATTCCACTAGTTAATATCAGTTTAGCTGGCTTCAATACGTTATTTGGATTCATTTTGAGTTTTCTGAGTGTTCTTTTGAATATATTATGGGACAAATTTGTTGCAGCCTCTGATTCAAGTTGTCGTTCAAGACACCCTCTTGGAGGAACTCCCTTTCAACGTCGGAGTTCAGCCAAAGATGGTTTGAATGTCGCTTGAGGCAGGTCGCAGAGGCGGCGCAGAGTTCAGGTCGAGCAGAACTGGATGAAATTGGACCGGGAACTGGTGACAAAGGCGTACAGAAGTGTCTGATAACGCAACTTTGCTAGCTAACTGGTGTTTTTTACGATTTTGTGTGTGACACCAGCGCTTTCACACCCAGGGCTCGACAGTGCGAGCACCTCGTCGCAAATGCTAGTAAAAAATAGTTCAGTGCGAATTGTGAAATGCAATTAGTAGCACGTGTGCGACTACCGAATTTTCCTGTTCTATAAATGTTTAATGATGTGTTG